>JBAIAC010000318.1:10000-12500 GCA_037349315.1 Chelydra serpentina
TATCCCTAACCCTAACCCTAACCCTAACCCTAACCCTAACCCTAACCCTAACCCTAAGTGTAACCCTAACCCTAACCCTAACCCTAACCCTAACCCTAACCCTAACCCTAAGTGTAACCCTAACCCTAACCCTAACCCTAACCCTAACCCTAACCCTAACCCTAACCCTAAGTGTAACCCTAACCCTAACCCTAACCCTAAGTGTAACCCTAACCCTAACCCTAACCCTAACCCTAACCCTAACCCTAAGTGTAACCCTAACCCTAACCCTAACCCTAACCCTAACCCTAACCCTAACCCTAAGTGTAACCCTAACCTAACCCTAACCCTAACCCTAACCCTAACCCTAAGTGTAACCCTAAGTGTAACCCTAACCCTAACCCTAACCCTAACCCTAACCCAAACCCTAACCCTAAGTGTAACCCTAAACCCTAACCCTAACCCTAACCCTAACCCTAACCCTAAGTGTAACCCTAACCCTAACCCTAACCCTAACCTTAACCCTAAGTGTAACCCTAACCCTAACCCTAACCCTAACCCTAACCCTAAGTGTAACCCTAACCCTAACCTAACCCTAACCTAACCGTAACCCTAACCCTAACCCTAACCCTAACCCTAAGTGTAACCCTAACCCTAACCCTAACCCTAACCCTAAGTGTAACCCTAACCCTAACCCTAACCCTAACCCTAACCCTAACCCTAACCCTAACCCTAAGTGTAACCCTAACCCTAACCCTAAGTGTAACCCTAACCCTAACCCTAACCCTAACCCTAACCCTAACCCTAACCCTAACCCTAAGTGTAACCCTAACCCTAACCCTAACCCTAACCCTAACCCTAACCCTAACCCTAACCCTAAGTGTAACCCTAACCCTAACCCTAACCCTAATCCTAACCCTAAGTGTAACCCTAACCCTAACCCTAACCCTAACCCTAACCCTAACCCTAACCCTAAGTGTAACCCTAACCCTAACCCTAACCCTAACCCTAACCCTAAGTGTAACCCTAACCCTAACCCTAACCCTAGCCCTAACCCTAACCCTAACCCTAACCCTAACCCTAACCCTAACCCTAAGTGTAACCCTAACCCTTACCCTAACCCTAACCCTAACCCTAACCCTAACCCTAACGCTAACCCTAACCCTAACCCTAACCCTAACCCTAACCCTAAGTGTAACCCTAACCCTAACCCTAACCCTAACCCTAACCCTAACCCTAAGTGTAACCCCTAACCCTAACCCTAACCCTAACCCTAACCCTAACCCTAACCCTAACCCTAACCCTAAGTATAACCCTAACCCTAACCCTAACCCTAACCCTAACCCTAACCCTAACCCTAAGTGTAACCCTAACCCTAACCCTAACCCTAACCCTAACCCTAACCCTAACCCTAAGTGTAACCCTAACCCTAACCCTAACCCTAACCCTAACCCTAAGTGTAACCCTAACCCTAACCCTAACCCTAACCCTAACTCTAAGTGTAAACCCTAACCCTAACCCTAACCCTAACCCTAACCCTAACCCTAACCCTAACCCTAAGTGTAACCCTAACCCTAACCCTAACCCTAACCCTAACCCTAAGTGTAACCCTAACCCTAACCCTAACCCTAACCCTAACCCTAACCCTAACCCTAACCCTAACCCTAACCCTAACCCTAAGTGTAACCCTAACCCTAACCCTAACCCTAACCCTAACCCTAACCCTAACCCTAACCCTAACACTAAGTGTAACCCTAACCCTAACCCTAACCCTAACCCTAACCCTAACCCTAACCCTAACCCTAAGTGTAACCCTAACCCTAACCCTAACCCTAACCCTAACCCTAACCCTAACCCTAAGTGTAACCCTAACCCTAACCCTAACCCTAACCCTAACCCTAACCCTAACCCTAAGTGTAACCCTAACCCTAACCCTAACCCTAACCCTAACCCTAACCCTAATCCTAACCCTAAGTGTAACCCTAACCCTAACCCTAACCCTAACCCTAAGTGTAACCCTAACCCTAACCCTAACCCTAACCCTAACCCTAACCCTAAGTGTAACCCTAACCCTAACCCTAACCCTAACCCTAACCCTAACCCTAACCCTAAGTGTAACCCTAACCCTAACCCTAACCCTAACCCTAACCCTAAGTGTAACCCTAACCCTAACCCTAACCCTAACCCTAACCCTAACCCTAAGTGTAACCCTAACCCTAAGTGTAACCCTAACCCTAACCCTAACCCTAACCCTAACCCTAACCCTAACCCTAAGTGTATCCCTAACCCTAACCCTAACCCTAACCCTAACCCTAACCCTAACCCTAACCCTAAGTGTAACCCTAACCCTAACCCTAACCCTAACCCTAACCCTAACCCTAAGTGTAACCCTAACCCTAACCCTAACCCTAACCCTAACCCTAACCCTAACCCTAACCCTAAGTGTAACCCTAACCCTAACCCTAACCCTAACCCTAACCCTAAGTGTAACCCTAACCCTAACCCTAACCCTAACCCTAAC
>JBAIAC010000318.1:35000-37500 GCA_037349315.1 Chelydra serpentina
CTAACCCTAACCCTAACCCTAATCCTAACCCTAACCCTAACCCTAACCCTAACCCTAACCCTAACCCTAACCCTAAGTGTAACCCTAACCCTAACCCTAACCCTAACCCTAACCCTAACCCTAACCCTAAGTGTAACCCTAACCCTAACCCTAACCCTAACCCTAACCCTAACCCTAACCCTAAGTGTAACCCTAACCCTAACCCTAACCCTAACCCTAACCCTAAGTGTAACCCTAACCCTAACCCTAACCATAACCCTAACCCTAACCCTAACCCTAAGTGTAACCCTAACCCTAAGTGTAACCCTAACCCTAACCCTAACCCTAACCCTAACCCTAACCCTAAGTGTATCCCTAACCCTAACCCTAACCCTAACCCTAACCCTAACCCTAACCCTAACCCTAACCCTAAGTGTAACCCTAACCCTAACCCTAACCCTAACCCTAACCCTAACCCTAAGTGTAACCCTAACCCTAACCCTAACCCTAACCCTAACCCTAACCCTAACCCTAACCCTAACCCTAAGTGTAACCCTAACCCTAACCCTAACCCTAACCCTAACCCTAACCCTAACCCTAACCCTAAGTGTAACCCTAACCCTAACCCTAACCCTAACCCTAACCCTAAGTGTAACCCTAACCCTAACCCTAACCCTAACCCTAACCCTAACCCTAACCCTAACCCTAAGTGTAACCCTATCCCTAACCATAACCCTAACCCTAACCCTAACCCTAACCCTAACCCTAAGTGTAACCCTAACCCTAACCCTAACCCTAACCCTAACCCTAACCCTAACCCTAAGTGTAACCCTAACCCTAACCCTAACCCTAACCCTAACCCTAACCCTAAGTGTAACCCTAACCCTAACCCTAACCCTAACCCTAACCCTAACCCTAACCCTAAGTGTAACCCTAACCCTAACCCTAACCCTAACCCTAACCCTAACCCTAAGTGTAACCCTAACCCTAACCCTAACCCTAACCCTAACCCTAACCCTAACCCTAACCCTAAGTGTAACCCTAACCCTAACCCTAACCCTAACCCTAACCCTAACCCTAACCCTAACCCTAACCCTAAGTGTAACCCTAACCCTAACCCTAACCCTAACCCTAACCCTAACCCTAACCCTAAGTGTAACCCTAACCCTAACCCTAACCCTAACCCTAACCCTAACCCTAACCCTAACCCTAACCCTAAGTGTAACCCTAACCCTAACCCTAACCCTAACCCTAACCCTAACCCTAACCTAACCCTAACCCTAACCCTAACCCTAACCCTAACCCTAACCCTAACCCTAACCCTAACCCTAACCCTAAGTGTAACCCTAACCCTAACCCTAACCCTAATCCTAACCCTAAGTGTAACCCTAACCCTAACCCTAACCCTAACCCTAACCCTAACCCTAACCCTAAGTGTAACCCTAACCCTAACCCTAACCCTAACCCTAACCCTAACCCTAACCCTAAGTGTAACCCTAACCCTAACCCTAACCCTAACCCTAACCCTAACCCTAAGTGTAACCCTAACCCTAACCCTAACCCTAACCCTAACCCTAAGTGTAACCCTAACCCTAACCCTAACCCTAACCCTAACCCTAACCCTAACCCTAACCCTAAGTGTAACCCTAACCCTAAGTGTAACCCTAACCCTAACCCTAACCCTAACCCTAACCCTAACCCTAACCCTAAGTGTATCCCTAACCCTAACCCTAACCCTAACCCTAACCCTAACCCTAACCCTAACCCTAAGTGTAACCCTAACCCTAACCCTAACCCTAACCCTAAGTGTAACCCTAACCCTAACCCTAACCCTAACCCTAACCCTAACCCTAATCCTAACCCTAACCCTAAGTGTAACCCTAACCCTAACCCTAACCCTAACCCTAACCCTAACCCTAACCCTAACCCTAAGTGTAAACCCAACCCTAACCCTAACCCTAACCCTAACCCTAACCCTAACCCAAAGTGTAACCCTAACCCTAACCCTAACCCTAACCCTAACCCTAACCCTAACCCTAACCCTAACCCTAAGTGTAACCCTATCCCTAACCATAACCCTAACCCTAACCCTAACCCTAACCCTAACCCTAAGTGTAACCCTAACCCTAACCCTAACCCTAACCCTAACCCTAACCCTAACCCTAACCCTAACCCTAAGTGTAACCCTAACCCTAACCCTAACCCTAACCCTAAGTGTAACCCTAACCCTAACCCTAACCCTAACCCTAACCCTAACCCTAACCCTAACCCTAACCCTAAGTGTAACCCTAACCCTAACCCTAACCCTAACCCTAACCCTAACCCTAAACCTAACCCTAAGTGTAACCCTAACCCTAACACTAACCCTAAGTGTAACCCTAACCCTAACCCTAACCCTAACCCTAACCCTAACCCTAAGTGTAACCCTAACCCTAACCCTAACCCTAACCCTAACCCTAACCCTAACCCTAAGTGTAACCCTAAGTGTAACCCTAACCCTAACCCTAACCCTAACCCTAAG
>JBAIAC010000318.1:42500-50000 GCA_037349315.1 Chelydra serpentina
TAACCCTAACCCTAACCCTAACCCTAACCCTAACCCTAACCCTAACCCTAAGTATAACCCTAACCCTAACCCTAACCCTAACCCTAATCCTAACCCTAAATGTAACCCTAACCCTAACCCTAACCCTAACCCTAACCCTAACCCTAAGTGTAACCCTAACCCTAACCCTAACCCTAACCCTAACCCTAACCCTAAGTGTAACCCTAACCCTAACCCTAACCCTAACCCTAACCCTACGTGTAACCCTAACCCTAACCCTAACCCTAACCCTAACCCTAAGTGTAACCCTAACCCTAACCCTAACCCTAACCCTAACCCTAACCCTAACCCTAACCCTAAGTGTAACCCTAACCCTAAGTGTAACCCTAACCCTAACCCTAACCCTAAGTGTATCCCTAACCCTAACCCTAACCCTAACCCTAAGTGTAACCCTAACCCTAACCCTAACCCTAACCCTAACCCTAACCCTAACCCTAACCCTAACCCTAACCCTAACCCTAACCCTAAGTGTAACCCTAACCCTAACCCTAACCCTAACCCTAACCCTAACCCTAACCCTAACCCTAAGTGTAACCCTAACCCTAACCCTAACCCTAACCCTAACCCTAACCCTAACCCTAACCCTAACCCTAACCCTAACCCTAAGTGTAACCCTAACCCTAACCCTAACCCTAACCCTAACCCTAACCCTAAGTGTAACCCTAACCCTAACCCTAACCCTAACCCTAACCCTAACCCTAACCCTAACCCTAACCCTAACCCTAAGTGTAACCCTATCCCTAACCATAACCCTAACCCTAACCCTAACCCTAACCCTAACCCTAACCCTAAGTGTAACCCTAACCCTAACCCTAACCCTAACCCTAACCCTAACCCTAACCCTAACCCTAACCCTAAGTGTAACCCTAACCCTAACCCTAACCCTAACCCTAACCCTAACCCTAACCCTAAGTGTATCCCTAACCCTAACCCTAACCCTAACCCTAACCCTAACCCTAACCCTAACCCTAACCCTAACCCTAAGTGTAACCCTAACCCTAACCCTAACCCTAATCCTAACCCTAAGTGTAACCCTAACCCTAACCCTAACCCTAACCCTAACCCTAACCCTAAGTGTAACCCTAACCCTAACCCTAACCCTAACCGTAACCCTAAGTGTAACCCTAACCCTAACCCTAACCCTAACCCTAACCCTAAGTGTAACCCTAACCCTAACCCTAACCCTAACCCTAACCCTAAGTGTAACCCTAACCCTAACCCTAACCCTAACCCTAACCCTAACCCTAAGTGTAACCCTAACCCTAAGTGTAACCCTAACCCTAACCCTAACCCTAACCCTAACCCTAACCCTAAGTGTAACCCTAACCCTAACCCTAACCCTAACCCTAACCCTAACCCTAACCCTAAGTGTAACCCTAACCCTAACCCTAACCCTAACCCTAACCCTAACCCTAACCCTAACCCTAACCCAAAGTGTAACCCTAACCCTAACCCTAACCCTAACCCTAACCCTAACCCTAACCCTAACCCTAACCCTAACCCTAAGTGTAACCCTATCCCTAACCCTAACCCTAACCCTAACCCTAACCCTAACCCTAAGTGTAACCCTAACCCTAACCCTAACCCTAACCCTAACCCTAACACTAACCCTAACCATAACCCTAAGTGTAACCCTAACCCTAACCCTAACCCTAACCCTAAGTGTAACCCTAACCCTAACCCTAACCCTAACCCTAACCCTAACCCTAAACCTAACCCTAAGTGTAACCCTAACCCTAACCCTAACCCTAAGTGTAACCCTAACCCTAACCCTAACCCTAACCCTAACCCTAACCCTAACCCTAAGTGTAACCCTAACCCTAACCCTAACCCTAACCCTAACCCTAACCCTAAGTGTAACCCTAACCCTAACCCTAACCCTAACCCTAACACTAACCCTAAGTGTAACCCTAACCCTAACCCTAACCCTAACCCTAACCCTAACCCTAAGTGTAACCCTAACCCTAACCCTAACCCTAACCCTAACCATAACCCTAACCCTAACCCTAAGTGTAACCCTAACCCTAACCCTAACCCTAACCCTAAGTGTAACCCTAACCCTAACCCTAACCCTAACCCTAAGTGTAACCCTAACCCTAACCCTAACCCTAACCCTAACCCTAAGTGTAACCCTAACCCTAACCCTAACCCTAACCCTAAGTGTAACCCTAACCCTAACCCTAACCCTAAGTGTAACCCTAACCCTAACCCTAACCCTAACCCTAACCCTAAGTGTAACCCTAACCCTAACCCTAACCCTAACCCTAACCCTAACCCTAAGTGTAACCCTAACCCTAACCCTAACCCTCACCCTAACCCTAACCCTAACCCTAACCCTAACCCTAAGTGTAACCCTAACCCTAACCCTAACCCTAACCCTAACCCTAACCCTAACCCTAACCCTAACCCTAACGCTAACCCTAACCCTAACCCTAAACATAACCCTAACCCTAACCCTAACCCTAACCCTAACCCTAACCCTAACCCTAACCCTAAGTGTAACCCTAACCCTAACCCTAACCCTAACCCTAACCCTAACCCTAAGTATAACCCTAACCCTAACCCTAACCCTAATCCTAACCCTAAATGTAACCCTAACCCTAACCCTAACCCTAACCCTAACCCTAAGTGTAACCCTAACCCTAACCCTAACCCTAACCCTAACCCTAAGTGTAACCCTAACCCTAACCCTAACCCTAACCCTAACCCTAACGCTAACCCTAACCCTAACCCTAACCCTAACCCTAACCCTAAGTGTAACCCTAACCCTAAACATAACCCTAACCCTAACCCTAACCCTAACCCTAACCCTAACCCTAAGTGTAACCCTAACCCTAACCCTAACCCTAACCCTAACCCTAACCCTAAGTATAACCCTAACCCTAACCCTAACCCTAACCCTAATCCTAACCCTAAATGTAACCCTAACCCTAACCCTAACCCTAACCCTAACCCTAAGTGTAACCCTAACCCTAACCCTAACCCTAACCCTAACCCTAACCCTAACCCTAAGTGTAACCCTAACCCTAACCCTAACCCTAACCCTAACCCTAACCCTAACCCTAAGTGTAACCCTAACCCTAACCCTAACCCTAACCCTAACCCTAACCCTAAGTGTAACCCTAACCCTAACCCTAACCCTAACCCTAACCCTAACGCTAACCCTAACCCTAACCCTAACCCTAACCCTAACCCTAAGTGTAACCCTAACCCTAAACATAACCCTAACCCTAACCCTAACGCTAACCCTAACCCTAACCGTAACCCTAACCCTAAGTGTAACCCTAACCCTAACCCTAACCCTAACCCTAACCCTAACCCTAACCCTAAGTATAACCCTAACCCTAACCCTAACCCTAACCCTAATCCTAACCCTAAATGTAACCCTAACCCTAACCCTAACCCTAACCCTAACCCTAACCCTAAGTGTAACCCTAACCCTAACCCTAACCCTAACCCTAACCCTAACCCTAAGTGTAACCCTAACCCTAACCCTAACCCTAACCCTAACCCTACGTGTAACCCTAACCCTTACCCTAACCCTAACCCTAACCCTAAGTGTAACCCTAACCCTAACCCTAACCCTAACCCTAACCCTAACCCTAACCCTAAGTGTAACCCTAACCCTAACCCTAACCCTAACCCTAACCCTAACCCTAACCCTAACCCTAACCCTAACCCTAACCCTAAGTGTAACCCTAACCCTAACCCTAACCCTAACCCTAACCCTAACCCTAACCCTAAGTGTAACCCTAACCCTAACCCTAACCCTAACCCTAACCCTAACCCTAACCCTAACCCTAAGTGTAACCCTAACCCTAACCCTAACCCTAACCCTAACCCTAACCCTAAGTGTAACCCTAACCCTAACCCTAACCCTAACCCTAACCCTAACCCTAAGTGTAACCCTAACCCTAACCCTAACCCTAACCCTAACCCTAACCCTAACCCTAACCCTAACCCTAAGTGTAACCCTATCCCTAACCATAACCCTAACCCTAACCCTAACCCTAACCCTAACCCTAACCCTAAGTGTAACCCTAACCCTAACCCTAACCCTAACCCTAACCCTAACCCTAACCCTAACCCTAACCCTAAGTGTAACCCTAACCCTAACCCTAACCCTAACCCTAACCCTAACCCTAACCCTAAGTGTATCCCTAACCCTAACCCTAACCCTAACCCTAACCCTAACCCTAACCCTAACCCTAACCCTAAGTGTAACCCTAACCCTAACCCTAACCCTAATCCTAACCCTAAGTGTAACCCTAACCCTAACCCTAACCCTAACCCTAACCCTAACCCTAAGTGTAACCCTAACCCTAACCCTAACCCTAACCGTAACCCTAAGTGTAACCCTAACCCTAACCCTAACCCTAACCCTAACCCTAACCCTAACCCTAAGTGTAACCCTAACCCTAACCCTAACCAACCCTAACCCTAACCCTAAGTGTAACCCTAACCCTAACCCTAACCCTAACCCTAACCCTAACCCTAAGTGTAACCCTAACCCTAAGTGTAACCCTAACCCTAACCCTAACCCTAACCCTAACCCTAACCCTAACCCTAAGTGTAACCCTAACCCTAACCCTAACCCTAACCCTAACCCTAACCCTAACCCTAAGTGTAACCCTAACCCTAACCCTAACCCTAACCCTAACCCTAACCCTAACCCTAACCTAACCCAAAGTGTAACCCTAACCCTAACCCTAACCCTAACCCTAACCCTAACCCTAACCCTAACCCTAACCCTAAGTGTAACCCTATCCCTAACCCTAACCCTAACCCTAACCCTAACCCTAACCCTAAGTGTAACCCTAACCCTAACCCTAACCCTAACCCTAACCCTAACACTAACCCTAACCATAACCCTAAGTGTAACCCTAACCCTAACCCTAACCCTAAGTGTAACCCTAACCCTAACCCTAACCCTAACCCTAACCCTAACCCTAACCCTAACCCTAAACCTAACCCTAAGTGTAACCCTAACCCTAACCCTAACCCTAAGTGTAACCCTAACCCTAACCCTAACCCTAACCCTAACCCTAACCCTAACCCTAAGTGTAACCCTAACCCTAACCCTAACCCTAACCCTAACCCTAACCCTAAGTGTAACCCTAACCCTAACCCTAACCCTAACCCTAACACTAACCCTAAGTGTAACCCTAACCCTAACCCTAACCCTAACCCTAACCCTAACCCTAAGTGTAACCCTAACCCTAACCCTAACCCTAACCCTAACCATAACCCTAACCCTAACCCTAAGTGTAACCCTAACCCTAACCCTAACCCTAACCCTAAGTGTAACCCTAACCCTAACCCTAACCCTAACCCTAAGTGTAACCCTAACCCTAACCCTAACCCTAACCCTAACCCTAAGTGTAACCCTAACCCTAACCCTAACCCTAACCCTAAGTGTAACCCTAACCCTAACCCTAACCCTAAGTGTAACCCTAACCCTAACCCTAACCCTAACCCTAACCCTAAGTGTAACCCTAACCCTAACCCTAACCCTAACCCTAACCCTAACCCTAAGTGTAACCCTAACCCTAACCCTAACCCTCACCCTAACCCTAACCCTAACCCTAACCCTAACCCTAAGTGTAACCCTAACCCTAACCCTAACCCTAACCCTAACCCTAACCCTAACCCTAACCCTAACCCTAACGCTAACCCTAACCCTAACCCTAAACATAACCCTAACCCTAACCCTAACCCTAACCCTAACCCTAACCCTAACCCTAACCCTAAGTGTAACCCTAACCCTAACCCTAACCCTAACCCTAACCCTAACCCTAAGTATAACCCTAACCCTAACCCTAACCCTAACCCTAATCCTAACCCTAAATGTAACCCTAACCCTAACCCTAACCCTAACCCTAACCCTAAGTGTAACCCTAACCCTAACCCTAACCCTAACCCTAACCCTAACCCTAAGTGTAACCCTAACCCTAACCCTAACCCTAACCCTAACCCTAACGCTAACCCTAACCCTAACCCTAACCCTAACCCTAACCCTAAGTGTAACCCTAACCCTAAACATAACCCTAACCCTAACCCTAACCCTAACCCTAACCCTAACCCTAACCCTAAGTGTAACCCTAACCCTAACCCTAACCCTAACCCTAACCCTAACCCTAAGTATAACCCTAACCCTAACCCTAACCCTAACCCTAATCCTAACCCTAAATGTAACCCTAACCCTAACCCTAACCCTAACCCTAACCCTAAGTGTAACCCTAACCCTAACCCTAACCCTAACCCTAACCCTAACCCTAAGTGTAACCCTAACCCTAACCCTAACCCTAACCCTAACCCTAACCCTACGTGTAACCCTAACCCTAACCCTAACCCTAACCCTAACCCTAAGTGTAACCCTAACCCTAACCCTAACCCTAACCCTAACCCTAAGTGTAACCCTAACCTTAAGTGTAACCCTAACCCTAACCCTAACCCTAACCCTAACCCTAACCCTAAGTGTATCCCTAACCCTAACCCTAACCCTAACCCTAACCCTAACCCTAACCCTAACCCTAACCCTAAGTGTAACCCTAACCCTAACCCTAACCCTAACCCTAACCCTAACCCTAACCCTAAGTGTAACCCTAACCCTAACCCTAACCCTAACCCTAACCCTAACCCTAACCCTAACCCTAACCCTAAGTGTAACCCTAACCCTAACCCTAACCCTAACCCTAACCCTAACCCTAACCCTAAGTGTAACCCTAACCCTAACCCTAACCCTAACCCTAAGTGTAACCCTAACCCTAACCCGAACCCTAACCCTAACCCTAACCCTAACCCTAACCCTAAGTGTAACCCTATCCCTAACCATAACCCTAACCCTAACCCTAACCCTAACCCTAACCCTAAGTGTAACCCTAACCCTAACCCTAACCCTAACCCTAACCCTAACCCTAACCCTAACCCTAAGTGTAACCCTAACCCTAACCCTAACCCTAACCCTAACCCTAACCCTAACCCTAAGTGTATCCCTAACCCTAACCCTAACCTTAACCCTAACCCTAACCCTAACCCTAACCCTAATCCTAACCCTAAGTGTAACCCTAACCCTAACCCTAACCCTAACCCTAACCCTAACCCTAAGTGTAACCCTAACCCTAACCCTAACCCTAACCCTAAGTGTAACCCTAACCCTAACCCTAACCCTAACCCTAACCCTAACCCTAACCCTAAGTGTAACCCTAACCCTAACCCTAACCCTAACCCTAACCCTAAGTGTAACCCTAACCCTAACCCTAACCCTAACCCTAACCCTAAGTGTAACCCTAACCCTAAGTGTAACCCTAACCCTAAGTGTATCCCTAACCCTAACCCTAACCCTAACCCTAACCCTAACCCTAACCCTAACCCTAACCCTAACCCTAACCCTAACCCTAAGTGTAACCCTAACCCTAACCCTAACCCTAACCCTAACCCTAACCCTAACCCTAAGTGTAA
>JBAIAC010000318.1:65000-75000 GCA_037349315.1 Chelydra serpentina
CTAAGTGTAACCCTAACCCTAACCCTAACCCTAACCCTAACCCTAACCCTAAGTGTAACCCTAACCCTAACCCTAACCCTAACCCTAACCCTAAGTGTAACCCTAACCCTAACCCTAACCCTAACCCTAACCCTAACCCTAAGTGTAACCCTAACCCTAACCCTAACCCTAACCCTAACCCTAACCCTAACGCTAACCCTAACACTAACCCTAACCCTAACCCTAAGTGTAACCCTAACCCTAACCCTAACCCTAACCCTAACCCTAACCCTAACCCTAACCCTAACCCTAAGTGTAACCCTAACCCTAACCCTAACCCTAACCCTAACCCTAACCCTAACCCTAAGTATAACCCTAACCCTAACCCTAACCCTAACCCTAACCCTAACCCTAACCCTAAGTGTAACCCTAACCCTAACCCTAACCCTAACCCTAACCCTAACCCTAACCCTAACCCTAACCCTAACCCTAACCCTAACCCTAAGTGTAACCCTAACCCTAACCCTAACCCTAACCCTAACCCTAAGTGTAACCCTAACCCTAACCCTAACCCTAACCCTAACCCTAACCCTAACCCTAAGTGTAACCCTAACCCTAACCCTAACCCTAATCCTAACCCTAACCCTAACCCTAACCCTAACCCTAACCCTAACCCTAACCCTAAGTCTAACCCTAACCCTAACCCTAACCCTAACCCTAAGTGTAACCCTAACCCTAACCCTAACCCTAACCCTAACCCTAACCCTAACCCTAAGTGTAACCCTAACCCTAACCCTAACCCTAACCCTAACCCTAAGTGTAACCCTAACCCTAACCCTAACCCTAACCCTAACCCTAACCCTAACCCTAACCCTAACCCTAAGTGTAACCCTAACCCTAAGTGTAACCCTAACCCTAACCCTAACCCTAACCCTAACCCTAACCCTAAGTGTATCCCTAACCCTAACCCTAACCCTAACCCTAACCCTAACCCTAACCCTAACCCTAACCCTAAGTGTAACCCTAACCCTAACCCTAACCCTAACCCTAACCCTAACCCTAACCCTAACCCTAACCCTAACCCTAACCCTAACCCTAACCCTAAGTGTAACCCTAACCCTAACCCTAACCCTAACCCTAACCCTAACCCTAACCCTAACCCTAAGTGTAACCCTAACCCTAACCCTAACCCTAACCCTAACCCTAACCCTAAGTGTAACCCTAACCCTAACCCTAACCCTAACCCTAACCCTAACCCTAACCCTAACCCTAAGTGTAACCCTATCCCTAACCATAACCCTAACCCTAACCCTAACCCTAACCCTAACCCTAAGTGTAACCCTAACCCTAACCCTAACCCTAACCCTAACCCTAACCCTAACCCTAAGTGTAACCCTAACCCTAACCCTAACCCTAACCCTAACCCTAACCCTAAGTGTAACCCTAACCCTAACCCTAACCCTAACCCTAACCCTAACCCTAACCCTAAGTGTAACCCTAACCCTAACCCTAACCCTAACCCTAACCCTAACCCTAACCCTAAGTGTAACCCTAACCCTAACCCTAACCCTAACCCTAACCCTAACCCTAACCCTAACCCTAAGTGTAACCCTAACCCTAACCCTAACCCTAACCCTAACCCTAACCCTAACCCTAACCCTAACCCTAACCCTAAGTGTAACCCTAACCCTAACCCTAACCCTAACCCTAACCCTAACCCTAACCCTAAGTGTAACCCTAACCCTAACCCTAACCCTAACCCTAACCCTAACCCTAACCCTAACCCTAACCCTAAGTGTAACCCTAACCCTAACCCTAACCCTAACCCTAACCCTAACCCTAACCCTAACCTAACCCTAACCCTAACCCTAACCCTAACCCTAACCCTAACCCTAACCCTAACCCTAACCCTAAGTGTAACCCTAACCCTAACCCTAACCCTAATCCTAACCCTAAGTGTAACCCTAACCCTAACCCTAACCCTAACCCTAACCCTAACCCTAACCCTAAGTGTAACCCTAACCCTAACCCTAACCCTAACCCTAACCCTAACCCTAACCCTAAGTGTAACCCTAACCCTAACCCTAACCCTAACCCTAACCCTAACCCTAAGTGTAACCCTAACCCTAACCCTAACCCTAACCCTAACCCTAAGTGTAACCCTAACCCTAACCCTAACCCTAACCCTAACCCTAACCCTAACCCTAACCCTAAGTGTAACCCTAACCCTAAGTGTAACCCTAACCCTAACCCTAACCCTAACCCTAACCCTAACCCTAACCCTAAGTGTATCCCTAACCCTAACCCTAACCCTAACCCTAACCCTAACCCTAACCCTAACCCTAAGTGTAACCCTAACCCTAACCCTAACCCTAACCCTAACCCTAACCCTAAGTGTAACCCTAACCCTAACCCTAACCCTAACCCTAACCCTAATCCTAACCCTAACCCTAAGTGTAACCCTAACCCTAACCCTAACCCTAACCCTAACCCTAACCCTAACCCTAACCCTAAGTGTAACCCCAACCCTAACCCTAACCCTAACCCTAACCCTAACCCAAAGTGTAACCCTAACCCTAACCCTAACCCTAACCCTAACCCTAACCCTAACCCTAACCCTAACCCTAACCCTAACCCTAAGTGTAACCCTATCCCTAACCATAACCCTAACCCTAACCCTAACCCTAACCCTAACCCTAAGTGTAACCCTAACCCTAACCCTAACCCTAACCCTAACCCTAACCCTAACCCTAACCCTAACCCTAAGTGTAACCCTAACCCTAACCCTAACCCTAACCCTAAGTGTAACCCTAACCCTAACCCTAACCCTAACCCTAACCCTAACCCTAACCCTAACCCTAAGTGTAACCCTAACCCTAACCCTAACCCTAACCCTAACCCTAACCCTAAACCTAACCCTAAGTGTAACCCTAACCCTAACACTAACCCTAAGTGTAACCCTAACCCTAACCCTAACCCTAACCCTAACCCTAACCCTAAGTGTAACCCTAACCCTAACCCTAACCCTAACCCTAACCCTAACCCTAAGTGTAACCCTAAGTGTAACCCTAACCCTAACCCTAACCCTAACCCTAAGTGTAACCCTAACCCTTACCCTAACCCTTACCCTAACCCTAACCCTAAGTGTAACCCTAACCCTAACCCTAACCCTAACCCTAACCATAACCCTAACCCTAACCCTAAGTGTAACCCTAACCCTAACCCTAACCCTAACCCTAAGTGTAACCCTAACCCTAACCCTAACCCTAACCCTAAGTGTAACCCTAACCCTAACCCTAACCCTAACCCTAACCCTAACCCTAACCCTAAGTGTAACCCTAACCCTAACCCTAACCCTAACCCTAAGTGTAACCCTAACCCTAACCCTAACCCTAAGTGTAACCCTAACCCTAACCCTAACCCTAACCATAACCCTAAGTGTAACCCTAACCCTAACCCTAACCCTAACCCTAACCCTAACCCTCACCCTAACCCTAACCCTAACCCTAACCCTAACCCTAAGTGTAACCCTAACCCTAACCCTAACCCTAACCCTAACCCTAACCCTAACCCTAAGTATAACCCTAACCCTAACCCTAACCCTAACCCTAACCCTAAGTGTAACCCTAACCCTAACCCTAACCCTAACCCTAACCCTAAGTGTAACCCTAACCCTAACCCTAACCCTAACCCTAACCCTAACCCTAACCCTAACCCTAACCCTAAGTGTAACCCTAACCCTAACCCTAACCCTAACCCTAAGTGTAACCCTATCCCTAACCATAACCCTAACCCTAACCCTAACCCTAACCCTAACCCTAAGTGTAACCCTAACCCTAACCCTAACCCTAACCCTAACCCTAACCCTAACCCTAACCCTAAGTGTAACCCTAACCCTAACCCTAACCCTAACCCTAACCCTAACCCTAACCCTAAGTGTATCCCTAACCCTAACCCTAACCCTAACCCTAACCCTAACCCTAACCCTAACCCTAACCCTAACCCTAACCCTAACCCTAATCCTAACCCTAAGTGTAACCCTAACCCTAACCCTAACCCTAACCCTAACCCTAACCCTAACCCTAAGTGTAACCCTAACCCTAACCCTAACCCTAACCCTAAGTGTAACCCTAACCCTAACCCTAACCCTAACCCTAACCCTAACCCTAAGTGTAACCCTAACCCTAACCCTAACCCTAACCCTAACCCTAAGTGTAACCCTAACCCTAACCCTAACCCTAACCCTAACCCTAACCCTAAGTGTAACCCTAACCCTAAGTGTAACCCTAACCCTAAGTGTATCCCTAACCCTAACCCTAACCCTAACCCTAACCCTAACCCTAACCCTAACCCTAAGTGTAACCCTAACCCTAACCCTAACCCTAACCCTAACCCTAACCCTAACCCTAACCCTAACCCTAACCCTAACCCTAACCCTAACCCAAAGTGTAACCCTAACCCTAACCCTAACCCTAACCCTAACCCTAACCCTAACCCTAACCCTAACCCTAACCCTAACCCTAAGTGTAACCCTATCCCTAACCCTAACCCTAACCCTAACCCTAACCCTAACCCTAACCCTAAGTGTAACCCTAACCCTAACCCTAACCCTAAGTGTAACCCTAACCCTAACCCTAACCCTAACCCTAAGTGTAACCCTAACCCTAACCCTAACCCTAACCCTAACCCTAACCCTAACCCTAACCCTAAGTGTAACCCTAACCCTAACCCTAACCCTAACCCTAACCCTAACCCTAACCCTAACCCTAAGTGTAACCCTAACCCTAACCCTAACCCTAACCCAAACCCTAACCCTAACCCTAAGTGTAACCCTAACCCTAACCCTAACCCTAACTCTAACCCTAACCCTAAGTGTAACCCTAACCCTAACCCTAACCCTAACCCTAAGTGTAACCCTAACCCTAACCCTAACCCTAACCCTAACCCTAACCCTAAGTGTAACCCTAACCCTAACCCTAACCCTAACCCTAAGTGTAACCCTAACCCTAACCCGAACCCGAACCCTAACCCTAACCCTAACCCTAACCCTAACCCTAAGTGTAACCCTATCCCTAACCATAACCCTAACCCTAACCCTAACCCTAACCCTAACCCTAAGTGTAACCCTAACCCTAACCCTAACCCTAACCCTAACCCTAACCCTAACCCTAACCCTAAGTGTAACCCTAACCCTAACCCTAACCCTAACCCTAACCCTAACCCTAACCCTAAGTGTATCCCTAACCCTAACCCTAACCTTAACCCTAACCCTAACCCTAACCCTAACCCTAATCCTAACCCTAAGTGTAACCCTAACCCTAACCCTAACCCTAACCCTAACCCTAACCCTAACCCTAAGTGTAACCCTAACCCTAACCCTAACCCTAACCCTAAGTGTAACCCTAACCCTAACCCTAACCCTAACCCTAACCCTAACCCTAACCCTAAGTGTAACCCTAACCCTAACCCTAACCCTAACCCTAACCCTAAGTGTAACCCTAACCCTAACCCTAACCCTAACCCTAACCCTAAGTGTAACCCTAACCCTAAGTGTAACCCTAACCCTAAGTGTATCCCTAACCCTAACCCTAACCCTAACCCTAACCCTAACCCTAACCCTAACCCTAACCCTAACCCTAACCCTAAGTGTAACCCTAACCCTAACCCTAACCCTAACCCTAACCCTAACCCTAACCCTAAGTGTAACCCTAACCCTAACCCTAACCCTAACCCTAACCCTAACCCTAACCCTAACCCAAAGTGTAACCCTAACCCTAACCCTAACCCTAACCCTAACCCTAACCCTAACCCTAACCCTAACCCTAACCCTAAGTGTAACCCTATCCCTAACCCTAACCCTAACCCTAACCCTAACCCTAACCCTAACCCTAACCCTAAGTGTAACCCTAACCCTAACCCTAACCCTAACCCTAACCCTAACCCTAACCCTAACCCTAACCCTAAGTGTAACCCTAACCCTAACCCT
Organism: Chelydra serpentina; assembly: GCA_037349315.1. Lineage (NCBI taxonomy): Eukaryota > Metazoa > Chordata > Testudines > Chelydridae > Chelydra > Chelydra serpentina. The sequence continues at coordinate 70,966 of JBAIAC010000318.1, forward strand.
AACCCTAACCCTAACCCTAACCCTAACCCTAAGTGTAACCCTAACCCTAACCCTAACCCTAACCCTAACCCTAACCCTAAACCTAACCCTAAGTGTAACCCTAACCCTAACCCTAACCCTAACCCTAAGTGTAACCCTAACCCTAACCCTAACCCTAACCCTAACCCTAACCCTAACCCTAACCCTAACCCTAACCCTAACCAAGTGTAACCCTAACCCTAACCCTAACCCTAACCCTAACCCTAACCCTAAGTGTAACCCTAACCCTAACCCTAACCCTAACCCTAACCCTAACCCTAAGTGTAACCCTAACCCTAACCCTAACCCTAACCCTAACCATAACCCTAACCCTAACCCTAAGTGTAACCCTAACCCTAACCCTAACCCTAAGTGTAACCCTAACCCTAACCCTAACCCTAACCCTAAGTGTAACCCTAACCCTAACCCTAACCCTAACCCTAACCCTAAGTGTAACCCTAACCCTAACCCTAACCCTAACCCTAAGTGTAACCCTAACCCTAACCCTAACCCTAAGTGTAACCCTAACCCTAACCCTAACCCTAACCCTAAGTGTAACCCTAACCCTAACCCTAACCGTAACCCTAACCCTAACCCTAAGTGTAACCCTAACCCTAACCCTAACCCTCACCCTAACCCTAACCCTAACCCTAACCCTAAGTGTAACCCTAACCCTAACCCTAACCCTAACCCTAACCCTAACCCTAACGCTAACCCTAACCCTAACCCTAACCCTAAGTGTAACCCTAACCCTAACCCTAACCCTAACCCTAACCCTAACCCTAACCCTAACCCTAACCCTAAGTGTAACCCTAACCCTAACCCTAACCCTAACCCTAACCCTAACCCTAAGTATAACCCTAACCCTAACCCTAACCCTAACCCTAACCCTAACTCTAAGTGTAACCCTAACCCTAACCCTAACCCTAACCGTAACCCTAACCCTAACCCTAAGTGTAACCCTAACCCTAACCCTAACCCTAACCCTAACCCTAACCCTAACCCTAACCCTAAGTGTAACCCTAACCCTAACCCTAACCCTAACCCTAACCCTAAGTGTAACCCTAACCCTAACCCTAACCATAACCCTAACCCTAACCCTAACCCTAAGTGTAACCCTAACCCTAACCCTAACCCTAACCCTAACCCTAACCCTAAGTGTAACCCTAACCCTAACCCTAACCCTAACCCTAACCCTAACCCTAACCCTAATCCTAACCCTATGTGTAACCCTAACCCTAACCCTAACCCTAACCCTAACCCTAACCCTAAGTGTAACCCTAACCCTAACCCTAACCCTAACCCTAACCCTAACCCTAACCCTAAGTGTAACCCTAACCCTAACCCTAACCCTAACCCTAACCCTAACCCTAACCCTAAGTGTAACCCTAACCCTAAGTGTAACCCTAACCCTAACGCTAACCCTAACCCTAACCCTAACCCTAACCCTAAGTGTATCCCTAACCCTAACCCTAACCCTAACCCTAACCCTAACCCTAACCCTAACCCTAACCCTAACCCTAACCCTAAGTGTAACCCTAACCCTAACCCTAACCCTAACCCTAACACTAACCCTAAGTGTAACCCTAACCCTAACCCTAACCCTAACCCTAACCCTAAGTGTAACCCTGACCCTAACCCTAACCCTAACCCTAACCCTAAGTGTATCCCTAACCCTAACCCTAACCCTAACCCTAACCCTAACCCTAACCCTAACCCTAAGTGTAACCCTAACCCTAACCCTAACCCTAACCCTAACCCTAACCCTAAGTGTAACCCTAACCCTAACCCTAACCCTAACCCTAACCCTAATCCTAACCCTAACCCTAAGTGTAACCCTAACCCTAACCCTAACCCTAACCCTAACCCTAACCCTAACCCTAACCCTAAGTGTAACCCCAACCCTAACCCTAACCCTAACCCTAACCCTAACCCAAAGTGTAACCCTAACCCTAACCCTAACCCTAACCCTAACCCTAACCCTAACCCTAACCCTAACCCTAACCCTAACCCTAAGTGTAACCCTATCCCTAACCATAACCCTAACCCTAACCCTAACCCTAACCCTAACCCTAAGTGTAACCCTAACCCTAACCCTAACCCTAACCCTAACCCTAACCCTAACCCTAACCCTAACCCTAAGTGTAACCCTAACCCTAACCCTAACCCTAACCCTAAGTGTAACCCTAACCCTAACCCTAACCCTAACCCTAACCCTAACCCTAACCCTAACCCTAAGTGTAACCCTAACCCTAACCCTAACCCTAACCCTAACCCTAACCCTAAACCTAACCCTAAGTGTAACCCTAACCCTAACACTAACCCTAAGTGTAACCCTAACCCTAACCCTAACCCTAACCCTAACCCTAACCCTAAGTGTAACCCTAACCCTAACCCTAACCCTAACCCTAACCCTAACCCTAAGTGTAACCCTAAGTGTAACCCTAACCCTAACCCTAACCCTAACCCTAAGTGTAACCCTAACCCTTACCCTAACCCTTACCCTAACCCTAACCCTAAGTGTAACCCTAACCCTAACCCTAACCCTAACCCTAACCATAACCCTAACCCTAACCCTAAGTGTAACCCTAACCCTAACCCTAACCCTAACCCTAAGTGTAACCCTAACCCTAACCCTAACCCTAACCCTAAGTGTAACCCTAACCCTAACCCTAACCCTAACCCTAACCCTAACCCTAACCCTAAGTGTAACCCTAACCCTAACCCTAACCCTAACCCTAAGTGTAACCCTAACCCTAACCCTAACCCTAAGTGTAACCCTAACCCTAACCCTAACCCTAACCATAACCCTAAGTGTAACCCTAACCCTAACCCTAACCCTAACCCTAACCCTAACCCTCACCCTAACCCTAACCCTAACCCTAACCCTAACCCTAAGTGTAACCCTAACCCTAACCCTAACCCTAACCCTAACCCTAACCCTAACCCTAAGTATAACCCTAACCCTAACCCTAACCCTAACCCTAACCCTAAGTGTAACCCTAACCCTAACCCTAACCCTAACCCTAACCCTAAGTGTAACCCTAACCCTAACCCTAACCCTAACCCTAACCCTAACCCTAACCCTAACCCTAACCCTAAGTGTAACCCTAACCCTAACCCTAACCCTAACCCTAAGTGTAACCCTATCCCTAACCATAACCCTAACCCTAACCCTAACCCTAACCCTAACCCTAAGTGTAACCCTAACCCTAACCCTAACCCTAACCCTAACCCTAACCCTAACCCTAACCCTAAGTGTAACCCTAACCCTAACCCTAACCCTAACCCTAACCCTAACCCTAACCCTAAGTGTATCCCTAACCCTAACCCTAACCCTAACCCTAACCCTAACCCTAACCCTAACCCTAACCCTAACCCTAACCCTAACCCTAATCCTAACCCTAAGTGTAACCCTAACCCTAACCCTAACCCTAACCCTAACCCTAACCCTAACCCTAAGTGTAACCCTAACCCTAACCCTAACCCTAACCCTAAGTGTAACCCTAACCCTAACCCTAACCCTAACCCTAACCCTAACCCTAACCCTAAGTGTAACCCTAACCCTAACCCTAACCCTAACCCTAACCCTAAGTGTAACCCTAACCCTAACCCTAACCCTAACCCTAACCCTAACCCTAAGTGTAACCCTAACCCTAAGTGTAACCCTAACCCTAAGTGTATCCCTAACCCTAACCCTAACCCTAACCCTAACCCTAACCCTAACCCTAACCCTAAGTGTAACCCTAACCCTAACCCTAACCCTAACCCTAACCCTAACCCTAACCCTAACCCTAACCCTAACCCTAACCCTAACCCTAACCCAAAGTGTAACCCTAACCCTAACCCTAACCCTAACCCTAACCCTAACCCTAACCCTAACCCTAACCCTAACCCTAACCCTAACCCTAACCCTAAGTGTAACCCTATCCCTAACCCTAACCCTAACCCTAACCCTAACCCTAACCCTAACCCTAAGTGTAACCCTAACCCTAACCCTAACCCTAAGTGTAACCC
>JBAIAC010000318.1:82500-92500 GCA_037349315.1 Chelydra serpentina
AGTGTAACCCTAACCCTAACCCTAACCCTAACCCTAACCCTAACCCTAAACCTAACCCTAAGTGTAACCCTAACCCTAACCCTAACCCTAACCCTAACCCTAACCCTAAGTGTAACCCTAACCCTAACCCTAACCCTAACCCTAACCCTAAGTGTAACCCTAACCCTAACCCTAACCCTAACCCTAACCCTAACCCTAAGTGTAACCCTAACCCTAACCCTAACCCTAACCCTAACCCTAACCCTAACGCTAACCCTAACACTAACCCTAACCCTAACCCTAAGTGTAACCCTAACCCTAACCCTAACCCTAACCCTAACCCTAACCCTAACCCTAACCCTAACCCTAAGTGTAACCCTAACCCTAACCCTAACCCTAACCCTAACCCTAACCCTAACCCTAAGTATAACCCTAACCCTAACCCTAACCCTAACCCTAACCCTAACCCTAACCCTAAGTGTAACCCTAACCCTAACCCTAACCCTAACCCTAACCCTAACCCTAACCCTAACCCTAACCCTAACCCTAACCCTAACCCTAAGTGTAACCCTAACCCTAACCCTAACCCTAACCCTAACCCTAAGTGTAACCCTAACCCTAACCCTAACCCTAACCCTAACCCTAACCCTAACCCTAAGTGTAACCCTAACCCTAACCCTAACCCTAATCCTAACCCTAACCCTAACCCTAACCCTAACCCTAACCCTAACCCTAACCCTAAGTGTAACCCTAACCCTAACCCTAACCCTAACCCTAACCCTAACCCTAACCCTAAGTGTAACCCTAACCCTAACCCTAACCCTAACCCTAACCCTAACCCTAACCCTAAGTGTAACCCTAACCCTAACCCTAACCCTAACCCTAACCCTAAGTGTAACCCTAACCCTAACCCTAACCATAACCCTAACCCTAACCCTAACCCTAAGTGTAACCCTAACCCTAAGTGTAACCCTAACCCTAACCCTAACCCTAAGTGTATCCCTAACCCTAACCCTAACCCTAACCCTAACCCTAACCCTAACCCTAACCCTAACCCTAAGTGTAACCCTAACCCTAACCCTAACCCTAACCCTAACCCTAACCCTAACCCTAAGTGTAACCCTAACCCTAACCCTAACCCTAACCCTAACCCTAACCCTAACCCTAACCCTAACCCTAAGTGTAACCCTAACCCTAACCCTAACCCTAACCCTAACCCTAACCCTAACCCTAACCCTAAGTGTAACCCTAACCCTAACCCTAACCCTAACCCTAACCCTAACCCTAAGTGTAACCCTAACCCTAACCCTAACCCTAACCCTAACCCTAACCCTAACCCTAACCCTAAGTGTAACCCTATCCCTAACCATAACCCTAACCCTAACCCTAACCCTAACCCTAACCCTAAGTGTAACCCTAACCCTAACCCTAACCCTAACCCTAACCCTAACCCTAACCCTAAGTGTAACCCTAACCCTAACCCTAACCCTAACCCTAACCCTAACCCTAAGTGTAACCCTAACCCTAACCCTAACCCTAACCCTAACCCTAACCCTAACCCTAAGTGTAACCCTAACCCTAACCCTAACCCTAACCCTAACCCTAACCCTAACCCTAAGTGTAACCCTAACCCTAACCCTAACCCTAACCCTAACCCTAACCCTAACCCTAACCCTAAGTGTAACCCTAACCCTAACCCTAACCCTAACCCTAACCCTAACCCTAACCCTAAGTGTAACCCTAACCCTAACCCTAACCCTAACCCTAACCCTAACCCTAACCCTAAGTGTAACCCTAACCCTAACCCTAACCCTAACCCTAACCCTAACCCTAACCCTAACCCTAACCCTAAGTGTAACCCTAACCCTAACCCTAACCCTAACCCTAACCCTAACCCTAACCCTAACCCTAACCTAACCCTAACCCTAACCCTAACCCTAACCCTAACCCTAACCCTAACCCTAACCCTAACCCTAACCCTAACCCTAAGTGTAACCCTAACCCTAACCCTAACCCTAACCCTAACCCTAACCCTAACCCTAACCCTAACCCTAACCCTAACCCTAACCCTAACCTAAGTGTAACCCTAACCCTAACCCTAACCCTAACCCTAACCCTAACCCTAACCCTAAGTGTAACCCTAACCCTAACCCTAACCCTAACCCCTAACCCTAACCCTAAGTGTAACCCTAACCCTAACCCTAACCCTAACCCTAACCCTAAGTGTAACCCTAAAACCCTAACCCTAACCCTAACCCTAACCCTAACCCTAACCCTAACCCTAACCTAACCCTAACCCTAACCCTAACCCTAACCCTAACCCTAACCCTAACCCTAACCCTAACCCTAACCCTAACCCTAACCCTAACCCTAACCCTAACCCTAACCCTAACCCTAACCCTAACCCTAACCCTAACCCTAAGTGTAACCCTAACCCTAACCCTAACCCTAACCCTAACCCTAACCCTAAGTGTAACCCTAACCCTAACCCTAACCCTAACCCTAACCCTAACCCTAACCCTAACCCTAAGTGTAACCCTATCCCTAACCATAACCCTAACCCTAACCCTAACCCTAACCCTAACCCTAAGTGTAACCCTAACCCTAACCCTAACCCTAACCCTAACCCTAACCCTAACCCTAAGTGTAACCCTAACCCTAACCCTAACCCTAACCCTAACCCTAACCCTAAGTGTAACCCTAACCCTAACCCTAACCCTAACCCTAACCCTAACCCTAACCCTAAGTGTAACCCTAACCCTAACCCTAACCCTAACCCTAACCCTAACCCTAACCCTAAGTGTAACCCTAACCCTAACCCTAACCCTAACCCTAACCCTAACCCTAACCCTAACCCTAAGTGTAACCCTAACCCTAACCCTAACCCTAACCCTAACCCTAACCCTAACCCTAAGTGTAACCCTAACCCTAACCCTAACCCTAACCCTAACCCTAACCCTAACCCTAAGTGTAACCCTAACCCTAACCCTAACCCTAACCCTAACCCTAACCCTAACCCTAACCCTAACCCTAAGTGTAACCTCAAACCCTAACCCTAACCCTAACCCTAACCCTAACCCTAACCCTAACCCTAACCTAACCCTAACCCTAACCCTAACCCTAACCCTAACCCTAACCCTAACCCTAACCCTAACCCTAACCCTAACCCTAAGTGTAACCCTAACCCTAACCCTAACCCTAATCCTAACCCTAAGTGTAACCCTAACCCTAACCCTAACCCTAACCCTAACCCTAACCCTAACCCTAAGTGTAACCCTAACCCTAACCCTAACCCTAACCCTAACCCTAACCCTAACCCTAAGTGTAACCCTAACCCTAACCCTAACCCTAACCCTAACCCTAACCCTAAGTGTAACCCTAACCCTAACCCTAACCCTAACCCTAACCCTAAGTGTAACCCTAACCCTAACCCTAACCCTAACCCTAACCCTAACCCTAACCCTAACCCTAAGTGTAACCCTAACCCTAAGTGTAACCCTAACCCTAACCCTAACCCTAACCCTAACCCTAACCCTAACCCTAAGTGTATCCCTAACCCTAACCCTAACCCTAACCCTAACCCTAACCCTAACCCTAACCCTAAGTGTAACCCTAACCCTAACCCTAACCCTAACCCTAACCCTAACCCTAAGTGTAACCCTAACCCTAACCCTAACCCTAACCCTAACCCTAACCCTAATCCTAACCCTAACCCTAAGTGTAACCCTAACCCTAACCCTAACCCTAACCCTAACCCTAACCCTAACCCTAACCCTAAGTGTAACCCCAACCCTAACCCTAACCCTAACCCTAACCCTAACCCAAAGTGTAACCCTAACCCTAACCCTAACCCTAACCCTAACCCTAACCCTAACCCTAACCCTAACCCTAACCCTAACCCTAAGTGTAACCCTATCCCTAACCATAACCCTAACCCTAACCCTAACCCTAACCCTAACCCTAAGTGTAACCCTAACCCTAACCCTAACCCTAACCCTAACCCTAACCCTAACCCTAACCCTAACCCTAAGTGTAACCCTAACCCTAACCCTAACCCTAACCCTAAGTGTAACCCTAACCCTAACCCTAACCCTAACCCTAACCCTAACCCTAACCCTAACCCTAAGTGTAACCCTAACCCTAACCCTAACCCTAACCCTAACCCTAACCCTAAACCTAACCCTAAGTGTAACCCTAACCCTAACACTAACCCTAAGTGTAACCCTAACCCTAACCCTAACCCTAACCCTAACCCTAACCCTAAGTGTAACCCTAACCCTAACCCTAACCCTAACCCTAACCCTAACCCTAAGTGTAACCCTAAGTGTAACCCTAACCCTAACCCTAACCCTAACCCTAAGTGTAACCCTAACCCTTACCCTAACCCTTACCCTAACCCTAACCCTAAGTGTAACCCTAACCCTAACCCTAACCCTAACCCTAACCATAACCCTAACCCTAACCCTAAGTGTAACCCTAACCCTAACCCTAACCCTAACCCTAAGTGTAACCCTAACCCTAACCCTAACCCTAACCCTAAGTGTAACCCTAACCCTAACCCTAACCCTAACCCTAACCCTAACCCTAACCCTAAGTGTAACCCTAACCCTAACCCTAACCCTAACCCTAAGTGTAACCCTAACCCTAACCCTAACCCTAAGTGTAACCCTAACCCTAACCCTAACCCTAACCATAACCCTAAGTGTAACCCTAACCCTAACCCTAACCCTAACCCTAACCCTAACCCTCACCCTAACCCTAACCCTAACCCTAACCCTAACCCTAACCCTAAGTGTAACCCTAACCCTAACCCTAACCCTAACCCTAACCCTAACCCTAACCCTAAGTATAACCCTAACCCTAACCCTAACCCTAACCCTAACCCTAAGTGTAACCCTAACCCTAACCCTAACCCTAACCCTAACCCTAAGTGTAACCCTAACCCTAACCCTAACCCTAACCCTAACCCTAACCCTAACCCTAACCCTAACCCTAACCCTAAGTGTAACCCTAACCCTAACCCTAACCCTAACCCTAAGTGTAACCCTATCCCTAACCATAACCCTAACCCTAACCCTAACCCTAACCCTAACCCTAAGTGTAACCCTAACCCTAACCCTAACCCTAACCCTAACCCTAACCCTAACCCTAACCCTAAGTGTAACCCTAACCCTAACCCTAACCCTAACCCTAACCCTAACCCTAACCCTAAGTGTATCCCTAACCCTAACCCTAACCCTAACCCTAACCCTAACCCTAACCCTAACCCTAACCCTAACCCTAACCCTAACCCTAACCCTAATCCTAACCCTAAGTGTAACCCTAACCCTAACCCTAACCCTAACCCTAACCCTAACCCTAACCCTAAGTGTAACCCTAACCCTAACCCTAACCCTAACCCTAAGTGTAACCCTAACCCTAACCCTAACCCTAACCCTAACCCTAACCCTAACCCTAAGTGTAACCCTAACCCTAACCCTAACCCTAACCCTAACCCTAAGTGTAACCCTAACCCTAACCCTAACCCTAACCCTAACCCTAACCCTAAGTGTAACCCTAACCCTAAGTGTAACCCTAACCCTAAGTGTATCCCTAACCCTAACCCTAACCCTAACCCTAACCCTAACCCTAACCCTAAGTGTAACCCTAACCCTAACCCTAACCCTAACCCTAACCCTAACCCTAACCCTAACCCTAACCCTAACCCAAAGTGTAACCCTAACCCTAACCCTAACCCTAACCCTAACCCTAACCCTAACCCTAACCCTAACCCTAACCCTAACCCTAACCCTAAGTGTAACCCTATCCCTAACCCTAACCCTAACCCTAACCCTAACCCTAACCCTAACCCTAAGTGTAACCCTAACCCTAACCCTAACCCTAAGTGTAACCCTAACCCTAACCCTAACCCTAACCCTAAGTGTAACCCTAACCCTAACCCTAACCCTAACCCTAACCCTAACCCTAACCCTAACCCTAAGTGTAACCCTAACCCTAACCCTAACCCTAACCCTAACCCTAACCCTAACCCAAACCCTAACCCTAACCCTAAGTGTAACCCTAACCCTAACCCTAACCCTAACTCTAACCCTAACCCTAAGTGTAACCCTAACCCTAACCCTAACCCTAACCCTAACCCTAAGTGTAACCCTAACCCTAACCCTAACCCTAACCCTAACCCTAACCCTAACCCTAACCCTAAGTGTAACCCTAACCCTAACCCTAACCCTAACCCTAACCCTAAGTGTAACCCTAACCCTAACCCTAACCCTAACCCTAACCCTAACCCTAAGTGTAACCCTAACCCTAACCCTAACCCTAACCCTAAGTGTAACCCTAACCCTAACCCTAACCCTAACCCTAACCCTAACCCTAACCCTAACCCTAAGTGTAACCCTAACCCTAACCCTAACCCTAACCCTAACCCTAACCCTAAGTGTAACCCTAACCCTAACCCTAACCCTAACCCTAACCCTAACCCTAACCCTAACCCTAACCCTAACCCTAACCCTAAGTGTAACCCTAACCCTAACCCTAACCCTAACCCTAACCCTAACCCTAACCCTAACCCTAACCCTAAGTGTAACCCTAACCCTAACCCTAACCCTAACCCTAACCCTAAGTGTAACCCTAACCCTAACCCTAACCCTAACCCTAACCCTAACCCTAACCCTAACCCTAAGTGTAACCCTAACCCTAACCCTAACCCTAACCCTAACCCTAAGTGTAACCCTAACCCTAACCCTAACCCTAACCCTAACCCTAACCCTAACCCTAACCCTAAGTGTAACCCTAACCCTAACCCTAACCCTAACCCTAACCCTAAGTGTAACCCTATCCCTAACCATAACCCTAACCCTAACCCTAACCCTAACCCTAAGTGTAACCCTAACCCTAACCCTAACCCTAACCCTAACCCTAACCCTAACCCTAAGTGTAACCCTAACCCTAACCCTAACCCTAACCCTAACCCTAACCCTAACCCTAACCCTAACCCTAACCCTAAGTGTAACCCTAACCCTAACCCTAACCCTAACCCTAACCCTAACCCTAAACCTAACCCTAAGTGTAACCCTAACCCTAACCCTAACCCTAACCCTAACCCTAACCCTAAGTGTAACCCTAACCCTAACCCTAACCCTAACCCTAAGTGTAACCCTAACCCTAACCCTAACCCTAACCCTAACCCTAACCCTAAGTGTAACCCTAACCCTAACCCTAACCCTAACCCTAACCCTAACCCTAACGCTAACCCTAACACTAACCCTAACCCTAACCCTAAGTGTAACCCTAACCCTAACCCTAACCCTAACCCTAACCCTAACCCTAAGTGTAACCCTAACCCTAACCCTAACCCTAACCCTAACCCTAACCCTAACCCTAAGTATAACCCTAACCCTAACCCTAACCCTAACCCTAACCCTAACCCAAAGTGTAACCCTAACCCTAACCCTAACCCTAACCCTAACCCTAACCCTAACCCTAACCCTAACCCTAACCCTAACCCTAACCCTAAGTGTAACCCTAACCCTAACCCTAACCCTAACCCTAACCCTAAGTGTAACCCTAACCCTAACCCTAACCCTAACCCTAACCCTAACCCTAACCCTAAGTGTAACCCTAACCCTAACCCTAACCCTAATCCTAACCCTAACCCTAACCCTAACCCTAACCCTAACGCTAACCCTAACCCTAAGTGTAACCCTAACCCTAACCCTAACCCTAACCCTAACCCTAACCCTAACCCTAAGTGTAACCCTAACCCTAACCCTAACCCTAACCCTAACCCTAACCCTAACCCTAAGTGTAACCCTAACCCTAACCCTAACCCTAACCCTAACCCTAAGTGTAACCCTAACCCTAACCCTAACCATAACCCTAACCCTAACCCTAACCCTAAGTGTAACCCTAACCCTAAGTGTAACCCTAACCCTAACCCTAACCCTAACCCTAACCCTAACCCTAAGTGTATCCCTAACCCTAACCCTAACCCTAACCCTAACCCTAACCCTAACCCTAACCCTAACCCTAAGTGTAACCCTAACCCTAACCCTAACCCTAACCCTAACCCTAACCCTAACCCTAAGTGTAACCCTAACCCTAACCCTAACCCTAACCCTAACCCTAACCCTAACCCTAACCCTAACCCTAACCCTAACCCTAACCCTAACCCTAACCCTAACCCTAAGTGTAACCCTAACCCTAACCCTAACCCTAACCCTAACCCTAACCCTAAGTGTAACCCTAACCCTAACCCTAACCCTAACCCTAACCCTAACCCTAACCCTAACCCTAACCCTAAGTGTAACCCTATCCCTAACCATAACCCTAACCCTAACCCTAACCCTAACCCTAACCCTAAGTGTAACCCTAACCCTAACCCTAACCCTAACCCTAACCCTAACCCTAACCCTAAGTGTAACCCTAACCCTAACCCTAACCCTAACCCTAACCCTAAGTGTAACCCTAACCCTAACCCTAACCCTAACCCTAACCCTAACCCTAACCCTAAGTGTAACCCTAACCCTAACCCTAACCCTAACCCTAACCCTAACCCTAACCCTAAGTGTAACCCTAACCCTAACCCTAACCCTAACCCTAACCCTAACCCTAACCCTAACCCTAAGTGTAACCCTAACCCTAACCCTAACCCTAACCCTAACCCTAACCCTAAGTGTAACCCTAACCCTAACCCTAACCCTAACCCTAACCCTAACCCTAACCCTAAGTGTAACCCTAACCCTAACCCTAACCCTAACCCTAACCCTAACCCTAACCCTAACCCTAACCCTAAGTGTAACCCTAACCCTAACCCTAACCCTAACCCTAACCCTAACCCTAACCCTAACCCTAACCTAACCCTAACCCTAACCCTAACCCTAACCCTAACCCTAACCCTAACCCTAAGTGTAACCCTAACCCTAACCCTAACCCTAATCCTAACCCTAAGTGTAACCCTAACCCTAACCCTAACCCTAACCCTAACCCTAACCCTAACCCTAAGTGTAACCCTAACCCTAACCCTAACCCTAACCCTAACCCTAACCCTAACCCTAAGTGTAACCCTAACCCTAACCCTAACCCTAACCCTAACCCTAACCCTAAGTGTAACCCTAACCCTAACCCTAACCCTAACCCTAACCCTAAGTGTAACCCTAACCCTAACCCTAACCCTAACCCTAACCCTAACCCTAACCCTAACCCTAAGTGTAACCCTAACCCTAACCCTAACCCTAACCCTAACCCTAACCCTAACCCTAAGTGTATCCCTAACCCTAACCCTAACCCTAACCCTAACCCTAACCCTAACCCTAACCCTAAGTGTAACCCTAACCCTAACCCTAACCCTAACCCTAACCCTAACCCTAAGTGTAACCCTAACCCTAACCCTAACCCTAACCCTAACCCTAACCCTAATCCTAACCCTAACACTAAGTGTAACCCTAACCCTAACCCTAACCCTAACCCTAACCCTAACCCTAACCCTAACCCTAAGTGTAACCCCAACCCTAACCCTAACCCTAACCCTAACCCTAACCCTAACCCAAAGTGTAACCCTAACCCTAACCCTAACCCTAACCCTAACCCTAACCCTAACCCTAACCCTAACCCTAACCCTAACCCTAACCCTAAGTGTAACCCTATCCCTAACCATAACCCTAACCCTAACCCTAACCCTAACCCTAAGTGTAACCCTAACCCTAACCCTAACCCTAACCCTAACCCTAACCCTAACCCTAACCCTAAGTGTAACCCTAACCCTAACCCTAACCCTAACCCTAAGTGTAACCCTAACCCTAACCCTAACCCTAACCCTAACCCTAACCCTAACCCTAACCCTAAGTGTAACCCTAACCCTAACCCTAACCCTAACCCTAACCCTAACCCTAAACCTAACCCTAAGTGTAACCCTAACCCTAACACTAACCCTAAGTGTAACCCTAACCCTAACCCTAACCCTAACCCTAACCCTAACCCTAAGTGTAACCCTAACCCTAACCCTAACCCTAACCCTAACCCT
>JBAIAC010000318.1:97500-107500 GCA_037349315.1 Chelydra serpentina
CCCTAACCCTAACCCTAACCCTAATCCTAACCCTAAGTGTAACCCTAACCCTAACCCTAACCCTAACCCTAACCCTAACCCTAAGTGTAACCCTAACCCTAACCCTAACCCTAACCGTAACCCTAAGTGTAACCCTAACCCTAACCCTAACCCTAACCCTAACCCTAACCCTAACCCTAAGTGTAACCCTAACCCTAACCCTAACCCTAACCCTAACCCTAAGTGTAACCCTAACCCTAACCCTAACCCTAACCCTAACCCTAACCCTAAGTGTAACCCTAACCCTAAGTGTAACCCTAACCCTAACCCTAACCCTAACCCTAACCCTAACCCTAACCCTAAGTGTAACCCTAACCCTAACCCTAACCCTAACCCTAACCCTAACCCTAACCCTAAGTGTAACCCTAACCCTAACCCTAACCCTAACCCTAACCCTAACCCTAACCCTAACCCTAACCCAAAGTGTAACCCTAACCCTAACCCTAACCCTAACCCTAACCCTAACCCTAACCCTAACCCTAACCCTAACCCTAAGTGTAACCCTATCCCTAACCCTAACCCTAACCCTAACCCTAACCCTAACCCTAAGTGTAACCCTAACCCTAACCCTAACCCTAACCCTAACCCTAACACTAACCCTAACCATAACCCTAAGTGTAACCCTAACCCTAACCCTAACCCTAACCCTAAGTGTAACCCTAACCCTAACCCTAACCCTAACCCTAACCCTAACCCTAAACCTAACCCTAAGTGTAACCCTAACCCTAACCCTAACCCTAAGTGTAACCCTAACCCTAACCCTAACCCTAACCCTAACCCTAACCCTAACCCTAAGTGTAACCCTAACCCTAACCCTAACCCTAACCCTAACCCTAACCCTAAGTGTAACCCTAACCCTAACCCTAACCCTAACCCTAACACTAACCCTAAGTGTAACCCTAACCCTAACCCTAACCCTAACCCTAACCCTAACCCTAAGTGTAACCCTAACCCTAACCCTAACCCTAACCCTAACCATAACCCTAACCCTAACCCTAAGTGTAACCCTAACCCTAACCCTAACCCTAACCCTAAGTGTAACCCTAACCCTAACCCTAACCCTAACCCTAAGTGTAACCCTAACCCTAACCCTAACCCTAACCCTAACCCTAAGTGTAACCCTAACCCTAACCCTAACCCTAACCCTAAGTGTAACCCTAACCCTAACCCTAACCCTAAGTGTAACCCTAACCCTAACCCTAACCCTAACCCTAACCCTAAGTGTAACCCTAACCCTAACCCTAACCCTAACCCTAACCCTAACCCTAAGTGTAACCCTAACCCTAACCCTAACCCTCACCCTAACCCTAACCCTAACCCTAAGTGTAACCCTAACCCTAACCCTAACCCTAACCCTAACCCTAACCCTAACCCTAACCCTAACCCTAACCCTAACGCTAACCCTAACCCTAACCCTAACCCTAACCCTAACCCTAAGTGTAACCCTAACCCTAAACATAACCCTAACCCTAACCCTAACCCTAACCCTAACCCTAACCCTAACCCTAACCCTAAGTGTAACCCTAACCCTAACCCTAACCCTAACCCTAACCCTAACCCTAACCCTAAGTATAACCCTAACCCTAACCCTAACCCTAACCCTAATCCTAACCCTAAATGTAACCCTAACCCTAACCCTAACCCTAACCCTAACCCTAAGTGTAACCCTAACCCTAACCCTAACCCTAACCCTAACCCTAACCCTAAGTGTAACCCTAACCCTAACCCTAACCCTAACCCTAACCCTAACGCTAACCCTAACCCTAACCCTAACCCTAACCCTAACCCTAAGTGTAACCCTAACCCTAACCCTAACCCTAACCCTAACCCTAACCCTAACCCTAAGTGTAACCCTAACCCTAACCCTAACCCTAACCCTAACCCTAACCCTAACCCTAAGTGTAACCCTAACCCTAACCCTAACCCTAACCCTAACCCTAACCCTAACCCTAACCCTAACCCAAAGTGTAACCCTAACCCTAACCCTAACCCTAACCCTAACCCTAACCCTAACCCTAACCCTAACCCTAACCCTAAGTGTAACCCTATCCCTAACCCTAACCCTAACCCTAACCCTAACCCTAACCCTAAGTGTAACCCTAACCCTAACCCTAACCCTAACCCTAACCCTAACACTAACCCTAACCATAACCCTAAGTGTAACCCTAACCCTAACCCTAACCCTAACCCTAAGTGTAACCCTAACCCTAACCCTAACCCTAACCCTAACCCTAACCCTAAACCTAACCCTAAGTGTAACCCTAACCCTAACCCTAACCCTAAGTGTAACCCTAACCCTAACCCTAACCCTAACCCTAACCCTAACCCTAAGTGTAACCCTAACCCTAACCCTAACCCTAACCCTAACCCTAACCCTAAGTGTAACCCTAACCCTAACCCTAACCCTAACCCTAACACTAACCCTAAGTGTAACCCTAACCCTAACCCTAACCCTAACCCTAACCCTAACCCTAAGTGTAACCCTAACCCTAACCCTAACCCTAACCCTAACCATAACCCTAACCCTAACCCTAAGTGTAACCCTAACCCTAACCCTAACCCTAACCCTAAGTGTAACCCTAACCCTAACCCTAACCCTAACCCTAAGTGTAACCCTAACCCTAACCCTAACCCTAACCCTAACCCTAAGTGTAACCCTAACCCTAACCCTAACCCTAACCCTAAGTGTAACCCTAACCCTAACCCTAACCCTAAGTGTAACCCTAACCCTAACCCTAACCCTAACCCTAACCCTAAGTGTAACCCTAACCCTAACCCTAACCCTAACCCTAACCCTAACCCTAAGTGTAACCCTAACCCTAACCCTAACCCTCACCCTAACCCTAACCCTAACCCTAACCCTAACCCTAAGTGTAACCCTAACCCTAACCCTAACCCTAACCCTAACCCTAACCCTAACCCTAACCCTAACCCTAACCCTAACGCTAACCCTAACCCTAACCCTAACCCTAACCCTAACCCTAAGTGTAACCCTAACCCTAAACATAACCCTAACCCTAACCCTAACCCTAACCCTAACCCTAACCCTAACCCTAACCCTAAGTGTAACCCTAACCCTAACCCTAACCCTAACCCTAACCCTAACCCTAACCCTAAGTATAACCCTAACCCTAACCCTAACCCTAACCCTAATCCTAACCCTAAATGTAACCCTAACCCTAACCCTAACCCTAACCCTAACCCTAAGTGTAACCCTAACCCTAACCCTAACCCTAACCCTAACCCTAACCCTAAGTGTAACCCTAACCCTAACCCTAACCCTAACCCTAACCCTAACGCTAACCCTAACCCTAACCCTAACCCTAACCCTAACCCTAAGTGTAACCCTAACCCTAACCCTAACCCTAACCCTAACCCTAACCCTAACCCTAAGTGTAACCCTAACCCTAACCCTAACCCTAACCCTAACCCTAACCCTAACCCTAAGTGTAACCCTAACCCTAACCCTAACCCTAACCCTAACCCTAACCCTAACCCTAACCCTAACCCAAAGTGTAACCCTAACCCTAACCCTAACCCTAACCCTAACCCTAACCCTAACCCTAACCCTAACCCTAACCCTAAGTGTAACCCTATCCCTAACCCTAACCCTAACCCTAACCCTAACCCTAACCCTAAGTGTAACCCTAACCCTAACCCTAACCCTAACCCTAACCCTAACACTAACCCTAACCATAACCCTAAGTGTAACCCTAACCCTAACCCTAACCCTAACCCTAAGTGTAACCCTAACCCTAACCCTAACCCTAACCCTAACCCTAACCCTAAACCTAACCCTAAGTGTAACCCTAACCCTAACCCTAACCCTAAGTGTAACCCTAACCCTAACCCTAACCCTAACCCTAACCCTAACCCTAACCCTAAGTGTAACCCTAACCCTAACCCTAACCCTAACCCTAACCCTAACCCTAAGTGTAACCCTAACCCTAACCCTAACCCTAACCCTAACGCTAACCCTAACCCTAACCCTAACCCTAACCCTAACCCTAACCCTAAGTGTAACCCTAACCCTAACCCTAACCCTAACCCTAACCCTAACCCTAACCCTAACCCTAACCCTAACCCTAAGTGTAACCCTAACCCTAACCCTAACCCTAACCCTAACCCTAACCCTAAGTATAACCCTAACCCTAACCCTAACCCTAACCCTAATCCTAACCCTAAATGTAACCCTAACCCTAACCCTAACCCTAACCCTAAGTGTAACCCTAACCCTAACCCTAACCCTAACCCTAACCCTAAGTGTAACCCTAACCCTAACCCTAACCCTAACCCTAACCCTAACCCTACGTGTAACCCTAACCCTAACCCTAACCCTAACCCTAACCCTAAGTGTAACCCTAACCCTAACCCTAACCCTAACCCTAACCCTAAGTGTAACCCTAACCTTAAGTGTAACCCTAACCCTAACCCTAACCCTAACCCTAACCCTAACCCTAAGTGTATCCCTAACCCTAACCCTAACCCTAACCCTAACCCTAACCCTAACCCTAACCCTAACCCTAAGTGTAACCCTAACCCTAACCCTAACCCTAACCCTAACCCTAACCCTAACCCTAACCCTAAGTGTAACCCTAACCCTAACCCTAACCCTAACCCTAACCCTAACCCTAACCCTAACCCTAACCCTAAGTGTAACCCTAACCCTAACCCTAACCCTAACCCTAACCCTAACCCTAACCCTAAGTGTAACCCTAACCCTAACCCTAACCCTAACCCTAAGTGTAACCCTAACCCTAACCCGAACCCTAACCCTAACCCTAACCCTAACCCTAACCCTAAGTGTAACCCTATCCCTAACCATAACCCTAACCCTAACCCTAACCCTAACCCTAACCCTAAGTGTAACCCTAACCCTAACCCTAACCCTAACCCTAACCCTAACCCTAACCCTAACCCTAAGTGTAACCCTAACCCTAACCCTAACCCTAACCCTAACCCTAACCCTAACCCTAAGTGTATCCCTAACCCTAACCCTAACCTTAACCCTAACCCTAACCCTAACCCTAACCCTAATCCTAACCCTAAGTGTAACCCTAACCCTAACCCTAACCCTAACCCTAACCCTAACCCTAACCCTAAGTGTAACCCTAACCCTAACCCTAACCCTAACCCTAAGTGTAACCCTAACCCTAACCCTAACCCTAACCCTAACCCTAACCCTAACCCTAAGTGTAACCCTAACCCTAACCCTAACCCTAACCCTAACCCTAAGTGTAACCCTAACCCTAACCCTAACCCTAACCCTAACCCTAAGTGTAACCCTAACCCTAAGTGTAACCCTAACCCTAAGTGTATCCCTAACCCTAACCCTAACCCTAACCCTAACCCTAACCCTAACCCTAACCCTAACCCTAACCCTAAGTGTAACCCTAACCCTAACCCTAACCCTAACCCTAACCCTAACCCTAACCCTAAGTGTAACCCTAACCCTAACCCTAACCCTAACCCTAACCCTAACCCTAACCCTAACCCAAAGTGTAACCCTAACCCTAACCCTAACCCTAACCCTAACCCTAACCCTAACCCTAACCCTAACCCTAACCCTAACCCTAAGTGTAACCCTATCCCTAACCCTAACCCTAACCCTAACCCTAACCCTAACCCTAAGTGTAACCCTAACCCTAACCCTAACCCTAACCCTAACCCTAACCCTAACCCTAACCCTAACCCTAAGTGTAACCCTAACCCTAACCCTAACCCTAACCCTAACCCTAACCCTAACCCTAACCCTAAGTGTAACCCTAACCCTAACCCTAACCCTAACCCTAACCCTAAACCTAACCCTAAGTGTAACCCTAACCCTAACCCTAACCCTAACCCTAAGTGTAACCCTAACCCTAACCCTAACCCTAACCCTAACCCTAACCCTAACCCTAACCCTAACCAAGTGTAACCCTAACCCTAACCCTAACCCTAACCCTAACCCTAACCCTAAGTGTAACCCTAACCCTAACCCTAACCCTAACCCTAACCCTAACCCTAAGTGTAACCCTAACCCTAACCCTAACCCTAACCCTAACCATAACCCTAACCCTAACCCTAAGTGTAACCCTAACCCTAACCCTAACCCTAACCCTAAGTGTAACCCTAACCCTAACCCTAACCCTAACCCTAAGTGTAACCCTAACCCTAACCCTAACCCTAACCCTAACCCTAAGTGTAACCCTAACCCTAACCCTAACCCTAACCCTAAGTGTAACCCTAACCCTAACCCTAACCCTAAGTGTAACCCTAACCCTAACCCTAACCCTAACCCTAACCCTAAGTGTAACCCTAACCCTAACCCTAACCGTAACCCTAACCCTAACCCTAAGTGTAACCCTAACCCTAACCCTAACCCTCACCCTAACCCTAACCCTAACCCTAACCCTAAGTGTAACCCTAACCCTAACCCTAACCCTAACCCTAACCCTAACCCTAACGCTAACCCTAACCCTAACCCTAACCCTAAGTGTAACCCTAACCCTAACCCTAACCCTAACCCTAACCCTAACCCTAACCCTAACCCTAAGTGTAACCCTAACCCTAACCCTAACCCTAACCCTAACCCTAACCCTAAGTATAACCCTAACCCTAACCCTAACCCTAACCCTAACCCTAACCCTAACCCTAAGTGTAACCCTAACCCTAACCCTAACCCTAACCCTAAGTGTAACCCTAACCCTAACCCGAACCCTAACCCTAACCCTAACCCTAACCCTAACCCTAAGTGTAACCCTATCCCTAACCATAACCCTAACCCTAACCCTAACCCTAACCCTAACCCTAAGTGTAACCCTAACCCTAACCCTAACCCTAACCCTAACCCTAACCCTAACCCTAACCCTAAGTGTAACCCTAACCCTAACCCTAACCCTAACCCTAACCCTAACCCTAACCCTAAGTGTATCCCTAACCCTAACCCTAACCTTAACCCTAACCCTAACCCTAACCCTAACCCTAATCCTAACCCTAAGTGTAACCCTAACCCTAACCCTAACCCTAACCCTAACCCTAACCCTAACCCTAAGTGTAACCCTAACCCTAACCCTAACCCTAACCCTAAGTGTAACCCTAACCCTAACCCTAACCCTAACCCTAACCCTAACCCTAACCCTAAGTGTAACCCTAACCCTAACCCTAACCCTAACCCTAACCCTAAGTGTAACCCTAACCCTAACCCTAACCCTAACCCTAACCCTAAGTGTAACCCTAACCCTAAGTGTAACCCTAACCCTAAGTGTATCCCTAACCCTAACCCTAACCCTAACCCTAACCCTAACCCTAACCCTAACCCTAACCCTAACCCTAACCCTAAGTGTAACCCTAACCCTAACCCTAACCCTAACCCTAACCCTAACCCTAACCCTAACCCTAAGTGTAACCCTAACCCTAACCCTAACCCTAACCCTAACCCTAACCCTAACCCTAACCCAAAGTGTAACCCTAACCCTAACCCTAACCCTAACCCTAACCCTAACCCTAACCCTAACCCTAACCCTAACCCTAACCCTAAGTGTAACCCTATCCCTAACCCTAACCCTAACCCTAACCCTAACCCTAACCCTAACCCTAACCCTAAGTGTAACCCTAACCCTAACCCTAACCCTAACCCTAACCCTAACACTAACCCTAACCCTAAGTGTAACCCTAACCCTAACCCTAACCCTAACCCTAACCCTAACCCTAACCCTAACCCTAAGTGTAACCCTAACCCTAACCCTAACCCTAACCCTAACCCTAACCCTAAACCTAACCCTAAGTGTAACCCTAACCCTAACCCTAACCCTAACCCTAAGTGTAACCCTAACCCTAACCCTAACCCTAACCCTAACCCTAACCCTAACCCTAACCCTAACCAAGTGTAACCCTAACCCTAACCCTAACCCTAACCCTAACCCTAACCCTAAGTGTAACCCTAACCCTAACCCTAACCCTAACCCTAACCCTAACCCTAAGTGTAACCCTAACCCTAACCCTAACCCTAACCCTAACCATAACCCTAACCCTAACCCTAAGTGTAACCCTAACCCTAACCCTAACCCTAACCCTAAGTGTAACCCTAACCCTAACCCTAACCCTAACCCTAAGTGTAACCCTAACCCTAACCCTAACCCTAACCCTAACCCTAAGTGTAACCCTAACCCTAACCCTAACCCTAACCCTAAGTGTAACCCTAACCCTAACCCTAACCCTAAGTGTAACCCTAACCCTAACCCTAACCCTAACCCTAACCCTAAGTGTAACCCTAACCCTAACCCTAACCGTAACCCTAACCCTAACCCTAAGTGTAACCCTAACCCTAACCCTAACCCTCACCCTAACCCTAACCCTAACCCTAACCCTAAGTGTAACCCTAACCCTAACCCTAACCCTAACCCTAACCCTAACCCTAACGCTAACCCTAACCCTAACCCTAACCCTAAGTGTAACCCTAACCCTAACCCTAACCCTAACCCTAACCCTAACCCTAACCCTAACCCTAACCCTAAGTGTAACCCTAACCCTAACCCTAACCCTAACCCTAACCCTAACCCTAAGTATAACCCTAACCCTAACCCTAACCCTAACCCTAACCCTAACTCTAAGTGTAACCCTAACCCTAACCCTAACCCTAACCGTAACCCTAACCCTAACCCTAAGTGTAACCCTAACCCTAACCCTAACCCTAACCCTAACCCTAACCCTAACCCTAAGTGTAACCCTAACCCTAACCCTAACCCTAACCCTAAGTGTAACCCTAACCCTAACCCTAACCATAACCCTAACCCTAACCCTAACCCTAAGTGTAACCCTAACCCTAACCCTAACCCTAACCCTAACCCTAACCCTAAGTGTAACCCTAACCCTAACCCTAACCCTAACCCTAACCCTAACCCTAACCCTAATCCTAACCCTATGTGTAACCCTAACCCTAACCCTAACCCTAACCCTAACCCTAACCCTAACCCTAAGTGTAACCCTAACCCTAACCCTAACCCTAACCCTAACCCTAACCCTAACCCTAAGTGTAACCCTAACCCTAACCCTAACCCTAACCCTAACCCTAACCCTAACCCTAAGTGTAACCCTAACCCTAAGTGTAACCCTAACCCTAACGCTAACCCTAACCCTAACCCTAACCCTAACCCTAAGTGTATCCCTAACCCTAACCCTAACCCTAACCCTAACCCTAACCCTAACCCTAACCCTAACCCTAACCCTAACCCTAACCCTAACCCTAAGTGTAACCCTAACCCTAACCCTAACCCTAACCCTAACACTAACCCTAAGTGTAACCCTAACCCTAACCCTAACCCTAACCCTAACCCTAAGTGTAACCCTAACCCTAACCCTAACCCTAACCCTAAGTGTAACCCTAACCCTAACCCTAACCCTAACCCTAACCCTAACCCTAACCCTAAGTGTAACCCTAACCCTAACCCTAACCCTAACCCTAACCCTAACCCTAACCCTAACCCTAACCCAAAGTGTAACCCTAACCCTAACCCTAACCCTAACCCTAACCCTAACCCTAACCCTAACCCTAACCCTAAACCTAAGTGTAACCCTATCCCTAACCCTAACCCTAACCCTAACCCTAACCCTAACCCTAAGTGTAACCCTAACCCTAACCCTAACCCTAACCCTAACCCTAACACTAACCCTAACCATAACCCTAAGTGTAACCCTAACCCTAACCCTAACCCTAACCCTAAGTGTAACCCTAACCCTAACCCTAACCCTAACCCTAACCCTAACCCTAAACCTAACCCTAAGTGTAACCCTAACCCTAACCCTAACCCTAAGTGTAACCCTAACCCTAACCCTAACCCTAACCCTAACCCTAACCCTAACCCTAACCCTAAGTGTAACCCTAACCCTAACCCTAACCCTAACCCTAACCCTAACCCTAAGTGTAACCCTAACCCTAACCCTAACCCTAACCCTAACACTAACCCTAAGTGTAACCCTAACC
>JBAIAC010000318.1:115000-120317 GCA_037349315.1 Chelydra serpentina
CTAACCCTAACCCTAAGTGTAACCCTAACCCTAACCCTAACCCTAACCCTAACCCTAACCCTAACCCTAACCCTAAGTGTAACCCTAACCCTAACCCTAACCCTAACCCTAACCCTAAGTGTAACCCTAACCCTAACCCTAACCCTAACCCTAACCCTAACCCTAACCCTAACCCTAACCCTAACCCTAACCCAAAGTGTAACCCTAACCCTAACCCTAACCCTAACGCTAACCCTAACCCTAACCCTAACCCTAACCCTAACCCTAACCCTAACCCTAACCCTAACCCTAACCCTAAGTGTAACCCTAACCCTAACCCTAACCCTAACCCTAACCCTAACCCTAACCCTAAGTGTAACCCTAACCCTAACCCTAACCCTAACCCTAAGTGTAACCCTAACCCTAACCCTAACCCTAACCCTAACCTTAACCCTAACCCTAAGTGTAACCCTAACCCTAACCCTAACCCTAACCCTAACCCTAACCCTAACCTAACTGTAACCCTAACCCTAACCCTAACCCTAACCCTAACCCTAACCCTAACCCTAACCCTAACCCTAACCCTAACCCTAACCCTAACCTTAACCCTAAGTGTAACCCTAACCCTAACCCTAACCCTAACCCTAACCCTAAGTGTAACCCTACCCTAACCATAACCCTAACCCTAACCCTAACCCTAAGTGTAACCCTAACCCTAACCCTAACCTAACCCTAACCCTAACCCTAACCCTAACCCTAACCCTAACCCTAACCCTAAGTGTAACCCTAACCCTAACCCTAACCCTAACCCTAACCCTAAGTGTAACCCTAACCCTAACCCTAACCCTAACCCTAAGTGTAACCCTAACCCTAACCCTAACCCTAAGTGTAACCCTAACCCTAACCCTAACCCTAACCCTAACCCTAACCCTAAGTGTAACCCTAACCCTAACCCTTACCCTAACCCTAACCCTAACCCTAACCCTAACCCTAAGTGTAACCCTAACCCTAACCCTAACCCTAACCCTAACCCTAACCCTAACCCTAAGTGTAACCCTAACCCTAACCCTAACCCTAACCCTAACCCTAACCCTAAGTGTAACCCTAACCCTAACCCTAACCCTAACCCTAACCCTAACCCTAACCCTAACCCTAACCATAAGTGTAACCCTAACCCTAACCCTAACCCTAACCCTAACCCTAACCCTAACCCTAAGTGTAACCCTAACCCTAACCATAACCCTAACCCTAAGTGTAACCCTAACCCTAACCCTAACCCTAACCCTAACCCTAACCCTAACCCTAACCCTAACCCTAAGTGTAACCCTAACCCTAACCCTAACCCTAACCCTAAGTGTAACCCTAACCCTAACCCTAACCCTAACCCTAACCTAACCCTAACCCTAAGTGTAACCCTAACCCTAACCCTAACCCTAACCCTAACCCTAAGTGTAACCCTAACCCTAACCTAACCCTAACCCTAACCCTAACCATAACCCTAACCCTAACCCTAACCCTAACCCTAACCCCTAAGTGTAACCCTAACCCTAACCCTAACCCTAACCCTAAGTGTAACCCTAACCCTAACCCTAACCCTAACCCTAAGTGTAACCCTAACCCTAACCCTAACCCTAACCCTAACCCTAAGTGTAACCCTAACCCTAACCCTAACCCTAACCCTAACCCTAACCCTAACCCTAAGTGTAACCCTAACCCTAACCCTAACCCTAACCCTAACCCTAACCCTAACCCTAACCCTAAGTGTAACCCTAACCCTAACCCTAACCCTAACCCTAACCCTAACCCTAACCCTAACTGTCTCCCTAACCCTAACCCTAACCCTAAGTGTAACCCTAACCCTAACCCTAACCCTAACCCTAACCCTAAGTGTAACCCTAACCCTAACCCTAACCCTAACCCTAAGTGTAACCCTAACCCTAACCCTAACCCTAAGTGTAACCCTAACCCTAACCCTAACCCTAACCCTAACCCTAACCCTAAGTGTAACCTAACCCTAACCCTTACCCTAACCCTAACCCTAACCCTAACCCTAACCCTAAGTGTAACCCTACCCTAACCCTAACCCTAACCCTAACCCTAACCCTAACCCTAAGTGTAACCCTAACCCTAACCCTAACCCTAACCCTAACCCTAACCCTAAGTGTAACCCTAACCCTAACCCTAACCCTAACCCTAACCCTAACCCTAACCCTAACCCTAACCATAAGTGTAACCCTAACCCTAACCCTAACCCTAACCCTAACCCTAACCCTAACCCTAAGTGTAACCCTAACCCTAACCATAACCCTAACCCTAAGTGTAACCCTAACCCTAACCCTAACCCTAACCCTAACCCTAACCCTAACCCTAACCCTAACCCTAAGTGTAACCCTAACCCTAACCCTAACCCTAACCCTAAGTGTAACCCTAACCCTAACCCTAACCCTAACCCTAACCCTAACCCTAACCCTAAGTGTAACCCTAACCCTAACCCTAACCCTAACCCCTAACCCTAAGTGTAACCCTAACCCTAACCCTAACCCTAACCCTAACCCTAACCATAACCCTAACCCTAACCCTAACCCTAACCCTAACCCTAAGTGTAACCCTAACCCTAACCCTAACCCTAACCCTAAGTGTAACCCTAACCCTAACCCTAACCCTAACCCTAAGTGTAACCCTAACCCTAACCCTAACCCTAACCCTAACCCTAAGTGTAACCCAACCTAACCCTAACCCTAACCCTAACCCTAACCCTAACCCTAAGTGTAACCCTAACCCTAACCCTAACCCTAACCCTAACCCTAACCCTAACCCTAACCCTAAGTGGAACCCTAACCCTAACCCTAACCCTAACCCTAAGTGTAACCCTAACCCTAACCCTAACCCTAACCCTAACCCTAACCCTAACCCTAAGTGTAACCCTAACCCTAACCCTAACCCTAACCCTAACCCTAACCCTAAGTGTAACCCTAACCCTAACCCTAACCCTAACCCTAACCCTAACCCTAACCCTAACCCTAACCCTAAGTGTAACCCTAACCCTAACCCTAACCCTAACCCTAACCCTAACCCTAACCCTAAGTGTAACCCTAACCCTAACCCTAACCCTAACCCTAACCCTAACCCTAACCCTAACCCTAAGTGTAACCCTAATCCTAACCCTAACCCTAACCCTAACCCTAACCCTAACCCTAACCTAAGTGTAACCCTAACCCTAACCCTAACCCTAACCCTAATCCTAAGTGTAACCCTAACCCTAACCCTAACCCTAACCCTAAGTGTAACCCTAACCCTAACCCTAACCCTAACCCTAACCCTAACCCTAAGTGTAACCCTAACCCTAAGTGTAACCCTAAACCTAACCCTAACCCTAACCCTAAGTGATAACCCTAACCCTTAAGTGTAACCCTAACCCTAACCCTAACCCTAACCCTAACCCTAACCCTAACCCTAACCCTAACCCTAAGTGTAACCCTAACCCTAACCCTAACCCTAACCCTAACCCTAACCCTAACCATAACCCTAACCCTAACCCTAAGTGTAACCCTAACCCTAACCCTAACCATAACCCTAACCCTAACCGTAACCCTAACCCTAACCCTAAGTGTAACCCTAACCCTAACCCTAACCCTAACCCTAACCCTAAGTGTAACCCTAACCCTAACCCTAACCCTAACCCTAACCCTAACCCTAACCCTAACCCTAACCCTAACCCTAACCCTAAGTGTAACCCTAACCCTAACCCTAACCCTAACCCTAACCCTAAGTGTAACCCTAACCCTAACCCTACCCTAACCCTAACCCTAACCCTAACCCTAACCCTAACCCTAACCCTAAGTGTAACCCTAACCCTAACCCTAACCCTAACCCTAACCCTAATCCTAACCCTAAGTGTAACCCTAACCCTAACCTAACCCTAACCCTAACCCTAACCCTAACCCTAACCCTAAGTGTAACCCTAACCCTAACCCTAACCCTAACCCTAACCCTAACCCTAACCCTAAGTGGAACCCTAACCCTAACCCTAACCCTAACCCTAACCCTAAGTGTAACCCTAACCCTAACCCTAACCCTAACCCTAACCCTAACCCTAAGTGTAACCCTAACCCTAACCCTAACCCTAACCCTAAGTGTAACCCTAACCCTAACCCTAACCCTAACCCTAACCCTAACCCTAACCCTAAGTGTAACCCTAACCCTAACCCTAACCCTACCCTAACCCTAACCCTAACCCTAACCCTAAGTGTAACCCTAACCCTAACCCTAACCCTAACCCTAACCCTAACCCTAACCCTAAGTGTAACCCTAACCCTAACCCTAACCCTAACCCTAACCCTAACCCTAACCCTAACCCTAAGTGTAACCCTAACCCTAACCCTAACCCTAACCCTAACCCTAACCCTAACCCTAAGTGTAACCCTAACCCTAACCCTAACCCCTAACCCTAACCCTAACCCTAAGTGTAACCGTAACCCTAACCCTAACCCTAACCCTAACCCTAACCCTAACCCTAACCCTAACCCTAAGTGTAACCCTAACCCTAACCCTAACCTAACCCTAACCCTAACCCTAAGTGTAACCCCTAACACCCTAAGTGTAACCCTAACCCTAACCCTAACCCTAAGTGTAACCCTAACCCTAAGTGTAACCCTAACCCTAACCCTAAACCTCTAACCCTAACCCTAACCCTAACCCTAACCCTAAGTGTAACCCCTAACCCTAACCCTAACCCTAACCCTAAGTGTAACCCTAACCCTAACCCTAACCCTAACCCTAACCCTAACCTAACCCTAACCTAAATGTAACCCTAACCCTAACCCTAACCCTCACCTAAGGTAACCCTACTGTAACCCCTAACCTAACCCTAAGTGGAACCCTAACCCTTAAGTGTACCCTAACCCTAACCCTAACCCTAACCCTAACCCTAACCCTAACCCTAACCCTAACCCTAACCCTAACCCTAACCCCTAACCCTAACACAACCCGTGTAACCCTAACCCTAAGTGTAACCCTAACCCTAACCCTAACCCTAACCCTAACCCTAAGGTAACCCCTAACCCTAACCCTACCCTAACCCTAACCCTAACCCAATAACCCCTAACCCTAACCCTAACCCTAACCCTAACCCTAAGTGTAACCCTAACCCTAACCCTAACCCTAACCCTAATCCCTAACCCTAACCCTAACCCTAACCCTTAAGTGTAACCCTAACCCTAACCCTAACCCTAACCCTAACCCTAACCCTAACCCTAACCCCTAACCCTAAGTGTAACCCTAACCCTAACCCTAAACCCTAACCCTAACCCCTAACCCTTACCCTAACCCCCTAAGTGTA
>JBAIAC010000319.1:600000-970869 GCA_037349315.1 Chelydra serpentina
ATGCTCAAAATCATCCGTAGCCCCAAACCCCACCATCAGGCTCACCCTCACCCTCACCCCCACCCCCACACTCACCCTCACCCACATATTCACCCTCCTCCACACCCCCACCCTCACCCTCACCCTTACACTCACCCCCACCCCCACCCCCAACCTCAACATCACCCTCACACTCACTCAAAACCCCACACCCACTCTCACCATCACCCTAACCCCAACCCCCACCCCCAATACTCAACCACCCTCACCCTCATCCTCACCCCCACCCCCACAATCACCCTCACTCTCACCCTCACCCTCACTCTCACCCTCACCCAACCCCACCCCCACCCTCACCCTCACCCAACCCCCACCCCCAACCTCACCCTCACCCCCACTCCCACCCCCACCCTCACTCTCACCATCACCGTCAGCCTCACACTCACCCTCACACTTACTATAACCCTAGCCGCCACACCCACCCTCACCCTAATCCCCACCCCAGCCCGCACCCTCTTCCTCACCCTCACCCGCACCCCACCCTTACCCTCACCCGCACCTCCACCCCAACCCCCACCCACACCGTCACCCTTCCCCTAAACCTTAACCAAAACCCTAACACTAACCCTTACCCTCACCATCACCCGGATCCCCACCAGCAACCTCACCCTCACCCTCACCATAACGCTCAACTCTAACCCCAACCACCACCCCTACAACACCCGCACCTTCACCCTCACCCTCATTGCCACCCCACCCTCACCCTCACTCTCACACACACCCTAAACCTAACCCACACCCTCACCCTTACCCTCACTCTCACCCCACCCCCACACTCACCCTCACCCCCACCACCACCCCACCACCACCTTCACCCTCACAACCACCCCAACCCCGACCCCCACCCTCCTCCTCACCCTCATCCTCACCCCTACCCCCACCCTTGACCTAACCCTCACCCTCACCACCGCACCCACGCCCAGCCTCACCCCCACTCCCACCGCCACCCTGACCCTCACCCTTGCCCACACCGACACCCCCACCCTCACCCTCACTCTCTCCCCCACTCCACCCTCACCCTCACCTTCATCCCAACCCTCGCCCTCACTCCCACCCTTACACTCACCCCCACCCCGACCCTCACCCCCACCCCCACCCTCACTCTCACCCTCACCCTCAACACCAACCCCCAACCGCACCACCACCCCCACTTTCACCCTCACCCTCACCCCCCCAGACTCACCCTTACCCCCACCCCCACCCTGACCCTCACCCTCAACCTAACCTCGACCCACACCCCACCCCCACCCCCACCTCCACTCCCACTCTCACCCTCACCCTTACCCTCACCCTCACCCTCACCCTCAACATGAACCGAAACCCTGCCCTCACCATCACCCTCACCCTCACCCCTACCCCCACCCAAAAAACTCACCATCATCCTCTCCCTTACAACAACACCCACAATCAAACTCACCCTCACCCACAAACCTATACCCACGCCGACGCACACCCCCAACCGCACCCTTACGCTCACCCTCATCCCCACACTCACTCACACCACAACCTCCACCCTCACCTTCACCCTCACCCTCATCCTCAACCCAACCCCCACCATCACCCTAACCCTCACCCTCACCCTCACCACAACCCCCACCCCCACCCCCACCCTAACCCCAACACCCACCACACGCCACCCCCACCTTCACCCTCATTGCCACACTTACCCTCACTCTCACCCTCACCCTCACCCCACCCCCACCCCCACACCACCCCCACCCCCACCCCCCCCTCACCGTCACCCCCACCACCATCCCACCCCCAACCCCACCCTCACAATCACCCTCAACCTCACCCCCACCCCCACCCTCACAATCACCCTCACCCTCATTATCACCCCCACCCTCGACCTCACACTCACCCTCACCCTCACCCCCAGCCCGACGCTCACCGTAACCCTTACCACCACCCACACACCCACCCTCACACCCACCCTGAACCTCACCCCCATCCTCACCATCACACGACTCCCACCCCCACCCTCACACTCACCCTCACCTGCACCCTCACCCTTACCCTCAGCCCCACCCCCAACCTCAACAACACCCACCCCAACCTCCACACACACCATTACCCTACCCCCAAACCTTAACTCTAAGCCTAACCCTAACCCTAGCCCTCACCCCCACCCTCACTCCCACCCTCACCCTCACTCTCGCCCCCACTCCCACCCCTACCCTCACCCTCACCCTCAACCCAACCCCAAACCCCACCCCAACCCCCACCCTCACCATCACGCACACTGTAATGCTAAACCTCACCCACGCCCCCACCGCCACCCTCACGCTCACACCCACCCCCAGACTCACCCTCGCCCTCACTCACAGCCTCAACCCACCCCAACCCTCACCCTCACTCCCACCACCACCCCCAACCTCACCCTCACACTCACCCTAACGCTCGCCCTCACCCTCAACCTCACCCTCACCCTCACCCCAACCGCCACCCCCACCCTCACCCTCACCCTCACCCTAAACCCCACCCTCACCATCACCCTTACCCTCACCCTCACCCCGAAACCCTCCCCCCAACCTCACACTCACCCTCACCCTTACCCCAACCCCCGCAATCACCATCCCCCTCACTCTGAAACCCATACCCACACCCACGCACACCCCCACCCACAACCCTACCCTTATGTACACCCTCTCCCCCACCCCCACTCGAAACCCTCACCCTCACACACACCCCCACCCTGAACCTCACCCCAAACACCACCCACACCCTCACTCTCACCCTCACCACCACCCCAACCCCCAACCTCACCACTATCCTCACCCTCACCGTCACCCTAAACCCGGCACCCACCCTCACCCTCATCCTTACCCCAAACCCACAATCACCCACACCCTCACCCTCACCCCGACACCCACCCGTGATGGTGAGGGTGAGGGTGAGGGTGAGGGTGGGCGTGTGGTGGTGGTGACCGTGAGGGTGAGGGACGTGGTGGGGCTGGGGGTTCTCGTGGGGCTTGGGGGGGATGAGGTGGGTGTGTGTGGGGGGGTTGGGGTGAGGCTGCGGGTGTGAGTGGGGGTGAGGGTGAGCTTTAGTGTGGGGGTGTGCGTCGGCGTGTACAAAAAGGGCAGTTGCACATATAACTGGCGTTTCAAACAGTCTTCCAGGAATAATTTGGAAATTTGCAGTGAACAGGATTGAACTCTTCATAGTGAGGTTTTCTCACGAACGGGTCTGTACCAAAATCGCAGCAGTACATTTTCATAGTTTTTGGAGGAGGATTCCCAGAGCTAGTTGGCACTAGCACTGAACAGGATTGAAATGCTCATTGCAAATTATTTTCACAAACCGATCTGTACTAAAACCCCAGCAGTGCATCAGCATGGCTTTTTCATGCGGATTCAATGAATACTTTGGCACTCGTTGAATAGAATTGAAATGCTCATTGTGAGGAATTTTCACTAACTGATCTCTAACAAAAGACTGGCAGAACAATCTAAAGAGCTTTTGGAGGAGGTTTCCCGGAGAAATATGGCACAAGCTGTGATAGAATTGAAAGGCTCAGTGTAAGGAATTTTCACGAATCCAGCGTTACCTAAAGCCCAGCAGTGCATCATAAAGGCTTTTAGGAATAGGATTGCAGGAGAAATTTTGCAGTAGCAGTGAACAGGTTTTAATTGGTCATGGTGAGTTATTTTTACTAATCCATCACTGTCGAAAGCCCAGCAGTGCAGCATAATGGCTTTTCGAATAGGATTTCAGGAGAAATTTGAACAGCATTGAACAGGATTGAAAAGTTCATTGCGAGGTATTCTCACGAACGGATCTGTATGAAAAGCCAACCAGTGCAGCATAATGGCTTAAGGAGGAGGATTCCAGGTGAAATTTGTCTGTAGCAGTGAACAGAATTGAAATGCTCATTGTGAGGAATTTTCATAAACTGATCTCTACCAAAAGACTGGCAGAACAATCTAAAGAGCTTTTGGAGGAGGTTTCCCGGAGAAATATGGCACAAGCTGTGATAGAATTGAAAGGCTCAGTGTAAGGAAGTTTCACGAATCCAGCATTACCTGAAGCCCAACAGTGCATCATAATGGCATGTGGAGGAGGATTCCCTGAGAAATTTGGCATTGGAGTGGAGAGGAATTAAATGCACATTGTAAGGAATTTTTACTAATCCATCACTGTCGAAAACCAGGCAGTGCAGCATAATGGCTTTTGGAATAGGATTAAAGGTGAAATTTGGTTGTAGCAGCGAACAAAATGCATATTGTGAGGAATTTTCTTGAACCAATGTGTACAAGAATCATAGAATATCAGGGTTGGAAGGGACCTTAGGAGGTCATGTAGTCCAACCACCTGCTGAAAACAGGACCAATCCCCAATTTTTGCCCCAGATCCCTAAATGGCCCCCTCAAGGATTGAACTCACAAGCCTGGGTTTAGCAGGCCAAAGCTCAAACCACTGAGCTATCCCACCCCGCGCAGCAGCTTTTCAAACTAGCGTTTGAAAGAGGATTCCAGGAAAAATTTCGAACTTGCAGCAAACGGGATTGGAATGCTCATTTTCAGTATTTTTGACTAACCGATCTGTACCAAAAGCCCAGGAATTCATCAGCATCACCCTAATCCTAACCCGAAACCCTAATCCTCACCGCCACCCCCACCCCCCATCCTCCACCCTCACCCTACCTCCATCCCCCAATCCCACCCCAAACCCTCACCTTCACCCTCAATCCCACCTCCACCCTCATCCTAACTCTAACCCTAAACATTCACCCTCACCCTCAACCTCACCCCCACCCCCACCCCCACCCTCACCCTCAACCCAACCCCCACACCCATCCTCACCCTCACCCACAAACACACATCCACACTCACTCTCACCCTTTCCCAAACCCCCATCTTCACCCCCACACCCACCCTCACACTCAAAGTCACCCCCACCCCCAACTTCACCTCACCCTCTCCCCAACCACCACCCCACCCTCACCCTCACCCTCACCGTCACCACCACTCCAACAACCAACCCCACCCTACCCCTCAACTTAACCCCCACCCACACCTTCACCCTCACCCTAACACCAACCCCCACCCCCAAACTCACCCTCACCATTATCCTCACTCCCACCCCCAGCCTCACCCGCACCACCACTCTCACCCTCACCAGCACCCCAACCCCAACCCCCATCCTAACCCTCACCCTCACCCTCACCCCCACCCCCAACCTCACCCTCACCCTCACCCCCACGCCCACCCTCACCCTCACCCATGACCCTCACCATCACCCTCAGCCCCACATCCACCCCTACCCTGACCCTCACCCTTACCCCACCCCCAAAATCATCTTCACCCCCTCCCCAACCCCCACCTCCACCCCCACCCTCACCCTCACCAAACCCCACCGCCACCCTCACCCCCACCACATCCCTCACACTCACCCCCACCCCCAACCTCACCCTCACCCCAAACCCCACCCCCACCCCCCCCCATCAGCCTCACACTCAGCCACACATCCACCCCTACCCTGACTCTCACCCCCACCCCCAACCTCACCGTCAAGCTCACGCTCACACCCACCCCCAACCCCACCCTCATCTTCACCCTCACCATCACCACCACCACCCCCACACTCATCCTCACCCCCACCATCACTGTCACCCTCACCCCCACCCACATCCTCACCGCCACCCTCATCCTCACTTCCACCCCCACCCCCACCCTCACTGCCACGCTCACCCCCACACCAACCCCAACCTCCACCACATCCCTTACCCTCACCGTCACCCCCAACCGACGCCCCACCTCACCCCCACCATCACAGGGTGGTGGTGAGGGTGAGCGTGACGGTGAGTCTGGGGGTGAGGGTGAGGGTGGGGGTGGGGTTGAGGGTGAGGGAAAGTTTGTGGGTGGGAGTGGGGGTGAGAGTTATGGTGGGGGTGCGGGTGGGGGTGAGGTTGAGGGTGGGGGTAAGGGTGATGGTGAGGGTGAGCGTGATAGGGATGGTGAGGAGGAGGGTTGGTGCGTGGTTTTGGGTGAGGGTGATGGTGAGGGTGTGGGAGGGCGTGAGGGCGAGAGTGAGTGTGGGGGTGGGGGTGAGGGAGAGTGTGAGGTGGATCGTGGGGGTTAGGGTTAGGGTGAGGGTGAGAATGAGGGTGATCGTGGGGGTTAAGGTGGGGGTTAGGGTGAGGGTGAGGGTGAGACTGAGGGTGATGATGGCGGTTGGGGTGAGAGGGAAGTGCGGGTTGGGGTTGTGGGTACGGTGAGGGTGAGGGTGGGAGTGGGGGTGGGGGTGAGGGTGAGGGAGAAGGTAAGGGTGGGGTTTGGGGTTACGGTGAATGTGAGGTTGGGGGTTTGGGTGGGCGGTGAGGGTGAGGGTGAGTGAGGATGATTGTGCAGGTGAGGGTGAGTGTGGGGGTGGGGTGAGGGTCTCGGTCGGGGTTAGGGTGAGGGTGAGGGTCGGGGAGAGGGTGGGGGTGAGGGTGGGGGTGGGGGCGAGGTTGAGCGTTACGGTGAGGGTGAGGATGAGGGTGAGGGTGGGAGTGGTGTTGAGGGCGAGGGTGAGGAGGAGGGTGGGCGTCGGAGTGAGGGTGAGTGTGGGGCTGGGGTGGGGGTGGGTCTGAGAGTGAGTGTGAGTCTGAGGGTGAGGGTGAGTCTGCTGGTATGGCTGAAGATGAGTGTGCGTGTGAGGGTGGGGTTGGGGGTGGGGGTGAAGGTGAGGAGGAGGGTGGGGGTATGAGTTGGGGTGAGGGTGAGGCTGAGTGTGGGGCTGTGAAGGTGGTGGAGGTGAAGGTGAGGGTGAGTTTGAGGGTGAGGGTGGGGTAGGGGGTGGGGGTGGCTGTGTGTGGTTTTCTGGTTGAGGGTCAGGGTGATTGTGGGGGTTGGGGTAAGAGTGAGGGGGAAGGTGAGGATGGGGGTGGGGTTGGGGGTTCGGTTGAGAGTGAGGGTGAATGTGAGTGTGGTGGTGGGAGTGGTGGTGAGGGTGAGGGTGGTGGTGGGGGTGAGGGTGGTGGTGGGGGTGGGGGTAAGGGTGAGGGTGGTGGTGGGGGTGAGGGTCAGGGTGGGAGTGGGGGAGCGGGTTGGGGTGAGGGTGAGGTTGAGGGAGAGGGTGGTGGTGGGGGTGAGGGTCAGGGTGGGAGTGGGGGAGCGGGTTGGGATGAGGGTGAGGGCGGGTGAGGGGTGGGAGTGGGGGTTTGGGTTCGGGTGAGGCTTAGGGTGGGTGTGGGGTTTTGGGTGAGGGCGAGGGTGGGGGTGGGTGTGAGGGTGAGGGTGAGGGTAAGGGTGGGGGTGATGGTAAGGGTGAGTCTGGGGGTAGGGTGAGGGTGGGGTTGGGGGTGCTGGTGGGGGTGAGGGTGCCAGTGAGGATGATGGTGAGGTTGGGCGTGGGAGTGAGAGTGATGGTGAGGGTGGGTGTGGTGGTTAGGGTGAGGGTGAATGTGTGGTTGGGGGTGGGGGTGGGGGTGTGCGTGGGTGTGGGTTTGAGGGTGAGCACCAATCACACCCTCACCCTCACCCCCACCACCACTCTCACCCTCACTCCAACCCTCACCCTAACTCTAAACCGCAGCTTCACCCCAAAACCCAACACACAGCCTCACCCGAACACGAACCCCAACACCCACCCCCAACCCGACCCTCACACTCACCCCCAGAAATACCCTCACCTCACCCCCACCCCAACCCTCACCCTCACCGTCACTCAAAACCCCAGAGCCACCCAAACCACCGATTCCCAACACTCACCCACCCTCACCCTCATTCTCACTCTAACCCCCGAACCCACCATCACCCTCACCGTTAACCCCACACCAACCCCCACCCCACGCATCCCCACCCCCACCCTCACTCCCACCCCCATCCTCACTCTCACCCCTACCCCACCCTCTCCCTCAACCTCACCGCAAGCCCCTCCCCCACTCCCACCCTGAACCTCACCCCCAACCCCACCCTCACCCTCACCACCCACTCCCAACCCCACCCTCACCCTCACCCTCACTCTCAACCCAACCCCCAACCCCAACTCCACCCCTACCCTCACCGTCACCCCCACCCACACCCCACACTCAACCTCACCATACCCCTCATTCTTACCCCAACCCCCACAATCACCCTCACCCTCACCCACAAAACCACCCCCACGCCCACCCCCACCCCAACATGCTCGCCCTCACCCCCAATCACACCCTCACCCTAACTCACACCCTAACCCGCACCCTCACCCCAACTCCAACCCCCACCCCCACGTTCACCCTCACCCTAACCCCCACGCCCACCACACTCTCACCCTCACTCACCTCCCCACCCCCAACCTCAGCCCCTCGCTCACCCCAAACCCCACCCCCACCCTCACCATCACCATCACCCACACGCTCAGCCTCAACCCAACACCCACCCCCACGCCCACCCCCACCATTACGCTCACCCTCACCACCACCACTACCCCCACTCTCACCTTCACTCAAACCACCACCCCCATCCTCACCCTCACCCACACCACCCTCACCCTCACCCCCACCCCCAATACCACCATCACCATCACCGTGAGCCTCACCCCCACCCTCAGCCTCACCCTCACCCTAATCCCCACCCCCAACCCGCTACTTCTCACTCACCCTTACTCCCACCCCACCCTCACCCTAACCCCCACCCCCACCACCATCCTCACCCTAACCCTCACCCTCACCCTCAACCCCCAACCCAACCTCCAACCTCACCCTCACCCTTAACCCAACCCCCACAATCACCCTCACCCTCAAACCCAAACCCACTCCCATGGACACCCAAACTCCCTCCCCCACCCTTCCGCTCACCATCCGCCCCACCCCCACTCCAAACGCTCACCCTCAATCACACCCTCACCCTCACTCCCACCCTCACCCCCACCCCCACCCCCACCCCCACCGTAAACCACACCCTCATCCGAATCCCCAAATCCACCGTCAACCTTAACCCTCACCCTCACCCACACCCCAACCCCCCACTCCCACGCCCACCCTCACCCTCACCCTTACCCCAACCCCTACACTTACCCTCAGCCTCACCCTCACACCCACGCCCACCCTCACCCGCACTCCCACCCCCA
Organism: Chelydra serpentina; assembly: GCA_037349315.1. Taxonomy (NCBI): domain Eukaryota; kingdom Metazoa; phylum Chordata; order Testudines; family Chelydridae; genus Chelydra; species Chelydra serpentina. Next base: position 609,076 of record JBAIAC010000319.1, read on the forward strand.
CCCTCTCCCTCACCCTCACCCCCTCCCAAACACTATCCTCACCCGAGCTCTCACCATTACCCTAACCCTTACCCACGCACACACCCTCAACCTCACCACAACCCCCATCCCCACACCCACCGCCACTCTAACGCTCACCCCATCCCCACCCTCACCATCACACTCACCCTCACCCCACCCCCATCCCCACCCCTAACCTAACCGTCACCCTTACGCTTACCCCAACACCCACCATCACCGTCACCCTTCAGCCTCTCCGCCACCAGCCACCCTCACCCTCACGCTCACCCTCGCCCTAATCCTAACCTTAACCCTAAACCTAACCCTTACCCTCAACCTCAATCTCTCCCCAAGGCCCACCCCCAACCCCACCCTCACCCACACCCGCATCCTCATCCTAACTCCCAACCCAACTCCACCCTTACCCCAACCGCCAAAATAACACTCAGCCTCATTCTCACCCCCACACGCACGCCCAACTCCACCCTTACCATTACCCTCACTATCACCCTCACCGCCAACCCAACCCCCAAGCCCAGCCTCAACCTCACCCTCACCTTCACAATCACCCCCACCCTCAGCCTCACCCTCGCCCCAACCCTCACCCCCAGCCCCACCCTCTCCCTCACCACAGCCCCTCACTCATCCTCACCCTCACACCCACTCTCACCCCCCACCCTCACCCTCACCCCCCCACCCTCAGCCTCACCCTCACCCCAACCACAAACTCACCCTCACTCCCACCCCCACCCTCTCCCTCACCCTGACCACATGCCCCTCCCTCATCCTCACCCACACACCCACTCTCACCCGCTAGCCTCACCCTCACCCTCACCCCACAACCTCACCCTAACCCCCACCCCCACGCTCATCCTCTCCCTGTAATGGTGGCGGTGAGGTGGGGCGGTTGGGTGGGGGTGACTGTGAGGGTAAAGGACGTGGTGGAGGTTTGTGCTTTTTAGATGTACTGCTGCACTTTTGGTATAGATGCGTTCGGGCGAAAACCTTACTATGAACAATTCAATCCTGTTCACTGCAAGTTCCAAATTTCTCCTAGAGCCTCTTTGAAAGGCCCGTAAGATGTTCTACTGCGGTTTTTAGTTGTTGAAAATTGCAAAATATTTCAACGCTGTTCACTGCTACAGACAAATTCCAAGTAGAATCGCCCTCAAAAGCCGTTATGCTGCACTGGTTGGCTTTTCGTACAGATCCGTTCGTAAGAATACGTTACAATGAACACTCAAACCTGTTCACAGCAAGTTCCACATCTCTCCTGGAATCCTCTTTAAAAAGCCAGTTAAATATGCTGCTGCGATTCTTGTACACATCGGTTCGTGAAAATTCCTCACAAAGAGCATTTCAATTTTTTCAGTGCTACAACTAAATTTCTCCTGAAAGCCGCCTCCAAAAGCAATTATGCTGCACTTGTGGGCAGATCCGTTCGTGAGAATACCTCGCAATGAAAACTCAACCCTGTTCACTGCTACGTTCAAATCTCTCTTGTAATCCTCCTCCAAAAGTATTTAAAAGTACTACTTCAATATTGGTACAGCCGATCGTGAGAATACCTCACAATGCTAAATTCAATCCTGTTCACAGCAAGTTCCAAATTTATCCTTGAATCCTCTTAAAAACGCAAGGTAGATGTGCTTAGGCGCTTCTTGTACTACACATCGGTTCGTGAAAATTCCACAAAAGGAGCATTTCAATTTTTACTCTGCTAATTCTAAATTTCTCCTGGAATCTTCCTGCAAAAGCAATTATGCTCTAACGGTTGGCTTTTCGTACAGATCCGTTCGTAAGAATACCTCGCAATGAACAATTCAACCCAGTTCACCGTTACTGCCAAATGTCTCCTGTAAGTCTCCTCCAAAAGCCATTTAAATGTTCTGCTGCGATTTTGGTAAAGATCCCTTCGAGCGAATACCTCAGTACAATCACTTCAATCTTGTTCACTGCAAGTTCCATATTTCTCCGGCACCTCTATGAAAAGCCCGTTAGATGTTCTATTGCGATTATTTGTTTTTGAAAATTCCTCACAAACCATAATTCTGTTCTCTGCTACAGCCAAATTTCAACTGGCATCCTCCTCCAAAATCCGTTATGCTGCACTGGTTGGCTTTTCGCACAGATCCGATCGTGAGAATACCTCAAAATGAACTATTTAATCCTGTTCACAGCAAGTTCCAAATTTTTCCTGGAATCCCATTAAAAACGCCAGTTTGATGTGCTGCTTCGCTTCTTGTACACATCGGTTCCTGAAAATTCCTCACAAAGAGCATTTCAATTTTTTCAATGCTACAACTAAATTTCTCCTGGAATCCTCCATAAAAGGAATTATGCCGCACTGGTTGGGTTTTCGTAGAAATCCGTTCGTAAGAATACGTCACAATGAACAATTCAACCCAGTTCACTGCTACTGCCAAATCTCTCCTGTAATTCTCCTCCAAAAGCAATTTAAATGTAGGCCTCCGATTTCGGAACAGATACGTTCGTGAGAATACCTCACTACGATCAATTCAATTCTGTTCAGTCCTACTGCCGAATCTCTCCTGTAATACACCTCCAAAAGATTTTTTAATATGCTGCAGCGATTTTGGTTAAGATCCGTTAGTGAGAATACAACACTACAAGCAATTCAATCCTGTTCACTGCAAGTTTCAAATGCCCTTAGATGTTTTACTTCGCTTTTTGTACACATCAGTTTATGAAAATTCCTCACAAAGCATTTCAGTTCTGCTCACGGCTACAGAAAAATTTCACCTGGAATCCGCATCCAAAAGGAGGATCACTTCAATACCGGTCACTGCAAGTTTCACATTTTTCCTGGAGCCGCTTTGAAACGCCCGTTAGATATTCTACTGCGGTTTTTTTGTACCTATTGTCGAAAATTCCAAACAAAGTATTTCAATTATTTTCACTGCTACAGACAAATTTCAAGAAGAATCGCATTCCATAAGCCAATATGCTGCATTGGTCGGCTTTTCGAAAAGATCCTTTCGTAAGAATACGTTTACAATGAATACAATCCTGTTCACAGCAAGTTCCAAATTTATCCTGGAATCCTCTTAAAAACGTCAGTTAAATGTGATGCTGCGCATCTTGTACACATCGGTTCGTGAAAATTCATCACAAAGAGCATTTCAATTTTTTCACTGCTACAACTAAATTTCTCCTGAAATCCGCCTCCAAAAGCCATTTTGCTGCACTAGTGGGGTTTTCGTGCAGATCTGTTCGGGAGAATACCTCGCAATGAACACTCAACCCTGTTCTCTGCTACGTCCAAATCTCGCCTGTAATCCTCCTCCAAAAGCAATTTAAATGTACTGCTACGATTTTGGTACAGATCCCTTCGAGAGAATACCTCAGTACGATCACGTCAATCTTGTTCACTGCAAGTTCCAAATTTCTCCTGGAAGCCTCTAAGAAACGCCCGTTATATGTTATTGTGTACTTTTTGTACCTATTAGTTTTTGAAAATACTCGCAAAGCTTTTCAAATCTGTTTATTGCTACAGCCAAATTTCACTTGACATCACCCTCCAACAGACGTTATGCTGCACTAGTTGGCTTTTCGCAAAGATCCGTTCAAGAGAATACCTCAAAATGAATTACTAAATCCTGTTCACAGCAATTACCTAATTTATGCTGGAATCCTCTTAAAAACGGCAGTTTGATGTGCTGTTTCGCTTCTTGTACATATCGGTTCGCGAAAATTACTCACAAAGAGCATTTCATTTTTTTCACTGCTAACACTAATTTTCTCCTGTAATACTCCTCCAAAAGGCAATTATGCTCTATTGATTGGCTTTTCGTACTTATCCGTTCGTAAGAATACGTTGCAATGAACAATTCAACCCTTTTCACTGCTACAGCCACAATTCTCCTGTAATCCTCCTCGAAGAGCTGTTTAAATGTACTTCTGCGATTTTGGTACGGATCCGTTCGTGAGAATACATCAGTACGATCAATTCAATACTGTCCACTGCAAGTTCCAAAATTGTCTTGGAAGCCTCTATGAAACGCCCGTTAGCTGCTCAATTGCGCTTTTTGTAGATATTAGTTTTTGAAAATTTCTCATGAAGCATTTCAATTCTGTTCACTGCTACACGCAAATTTTACTCGGCATCCTCCTCCAAAAGCCGTTCGTAAGAACTAAATTTCTCCTGAAAGCCGCCTCCAAAGGAATTATGCTGCAGTTGTGGGCTATTCGTGCAGATCCGTTCGTGAGAATACCTCGCAATGAACACTCAACCCTGTTCTCTGCTACGTCCAAATCTCGCCTGTAATCCTCCTCCAAAAGTATTTAAAAGTACTGCTACGATTTTTGTACATCCGTTCGTGAGAATACCTCACAATGGTAAATTCAATCCTGTTCAAAGGAATTTCCAATTTATCTTTGAATCCTCGTAAAAATGCCAGTTAGATGTGATCCTTCGCTTCTTGTACACAACGGATCGTGAAAACTCCTCACAAAGAACATTTCAAGTTTTTCTCTGCTACATCTAAATTTATCCTGGAATCCTCCTCCAAAAGCAATTATGCTCTACTGGTTGGCTTTTCGTACAGATCCGTTCCTAGGAATACCACGCAATAAACAATTCAACCTAGTTCGCTGCTACTGCCAAATCTCTCCAGTAAATCTCCTCCAAAAGCCATTAAAATGTAATGCTGCAATTTGGTACAGATCCCTTCGTGGGATTACCTCATTTCGATCAATTAAATCCTGTTCACAGCAAGTTCCAAATTTATGCTGCAATCATGTTAAAAACGCCAGTTTGATTTGCTGCTTCGCTTCTTGTACACATCGGTTCGTGAAAATTCCTCACAAAGAGCATTTCATTTTCTTCACTCCTTCAACTAATTTTCCCCTGGAATCATCCTCTAAAAGAAATTATGCTCTACTGGTTGGCTATTCGTACAGATCCGTTCGTAAGAATACGTCGCAATGAACAGTTCAACCCTTTTCACTGCTACGTCCAAATCTCTCCTCTATACCTCCTCCAAAAGTATTTAAAAGTACTGCTACGATACTGGTACATCCGATCGTGAGAATACCTCACAATGGTAAATTCAATTCTGTTCACAGCAATTTCCAAATTTAGCCTTGAATGCTCGTAAAAACGCCAGTCAGATGTGCCTCTGCGCTTCTTGTACACATCGGTTCCTGAAAACTCCTCACAAAGAGCATTTCAATTTTTTCTCTCCTACATCTTATTGTCTCCTGAAATCATCCTCCAAAAGCAATTATGCTCTACTGGTTGGCTTGTCGTACAGATCCGTTCGTAAGAATACGTCGCAATGAACAATTGAACCTAATTCTCTCCTACTGCCAAATCTCTCCAGTAAATCTCCTCCAAAAGCCATTTAAATTTACTGCTGCGATTTTGGTACAGCTCCATTGGTTGGATTGCCTCAATACGATCAATTCAATCCTGTTCACTGCAGGTTCCAAAATTCTCCAGGAAGCCTCTATGAAACGCCCGTTAGATATTCTAATGCGATTTTTTACCAATTAGTTTAAGAAAATCCTCACAAATTATTTCAATTCTGTTCACTGCTAAAGACAAATTTCACCTGGAATCCTCCTCCAAAAGCGATTGTGCTGTACTTGTTGGCTTTTCGTACAGATCAGTTCGTGAGAATACCTCCTTACGATCATTCAATCCTGGCCACTACAAGTTCCAAATTACTCCTAGAATCCTCTTTGAAACGCCATTCAGATGTGCAAAGCACCTTTTTGTACACATCGGTTCATGTACATTCCTCACGAAGCATTTCAATTCTGTTCACTGCTACAGACAAATTTAACCTGGAATCCTCCTCCAAAAGCTATTTAGCTGTAATGCTGATCTTCTGGTATGGCTCCCTAACCCCCACCCCCACCCTCACCCTAATCCCACCGGCACCCTCACCCCTACCACCATCCTCACAACCAGCCTCACACTCCATCTCACCCACACCGTTACCGTCACCCTCATTCTCACCCTAACCACCACCCCAACCCTCACGCTCACCCCCTCCCTCACACTCACCCTCAAACCCCCGCCCACGCCCACGCACACCCCCACCACCACCCGCTCCCTTACGCTTACCCTCACCCTCACTCACACCGCCCATGCCCACCATCACCCACAGCCCAACCCTCACCCCCACCCGCACACTCACTACAAACCACACCCCGACCGTCATCCTCACCCTGTCACCCTCATTCTCCCCCCACCCCACGCCCACCCTCACCCTCACTATCCCAGGGTGAGGGTGGGGGTGAGGTTGTGCATTACGGTGAGGGAGAGGGTGGGCATGAGGGTGAGCGTGAGGCTAGAGGGTGAGGGGGGTAAGGGTTTGTCTGAGCCTGAGGGTGGGGGTGAGGGTGCGGGTGAGGCTTAGGGTGAGGATGGGGGTGTGGTTGATCGTGGGGGTGAGGTGGAGGGTAGGGTAGGGGGTGAGGGTGAGGGTCAGGGTGAGGGTGGTGGTGGGGAGTAGGGGGTGGTTCGTGTGCGGGTGAGGGTTTGAGTTAGGTTTAGGGTGAGAGTGACGGTGATGTTGGGGGTGAGTGTGGGGGTGGGGGGGGTAAAGGGTTGGAATTAGGGTGGGGGTGAGGTTGGGTGTGAGGGTGAGCGTGAATGTTTAGGGTTAGAGTTAGGATGAGGGTGAGGTTGGGGGTGGAGGTGGGATTGAGGGTGAAGGTGAGATTTTGGGGTGGGGTTGGGGGATGGCGTTAGTGTGTGGGTGAGGGTGGGGGGTGGGGGTGGGGGTGAGGATGGGTGTGGGAGTTGGGTTGAGGGTGAGGGTGGGGGTGGGGCTGGGGGTGAGTTTGAGGGTGAGGGTGAATGTTTAGGGTTAGAGTTAGGATGAGGGTGAGGGTGGGGGTGGAGGTGTGATTGAGGGTGAAGGTGAGGGTTTGGGGTGGGGTTGGGGGATGGAGTTAGGGTGAGGCTGGAGGGTGGGGGTGGCGGTGGGGATTAGGGTTAGGGTTTATGATGCACTGTTGGGCTTCAGGTAATGCTGGATTCGTGAAAATTCCTTACACTGAGCCTTTCAATTCTATCACAGCTTGTGCCATATTCTCCGGGAAACCTCCTCCAAAAGCTCTTTAGATTGTTCTGCCAGTCTTTTGCTAGAGATCAATTTATGAAAATTCCTCATAATGAGCATTTCAATCCTGTTCAACGAGTGCACATCACCTGCACAATCACCCTCACTCTTACCCTCACCGCCCACCCCAAACCCCACCCTCACCCTCACCGTAATCCCAAACCCCACCCTCACCGTCTCCCTCACCCTCACCCCCACCCCCACTCCCACCCTCACCCTCACCGTAACCACAACCCCAGCCCGCACTTCCCTCTCACCCCAACCCCCATCATCACCCTCAGTCTCACCCTCACCCTAACCCCAACCCCAACCCCCACGATCCCCCTCACCCTCGACCTCACGCCCTCCCACACCCCACCTCACATGGTGGGGTGAGGGTTAGGGTTTCGGGTTAGGATTAGGGTGATGCTCATGAATTCCTGGGCTTTTGGTACAGATCGGTTAGTCAAAAATACTGAAAATGAGTATTCCAATCCCGTTCGCTGCAAGTTCCAAATTTTTCCTGGAATCCTCTTTCAAACGCCAGTTTGAAGAGCTGCTGCGGGGGGTGGGATAGCTCAGTGGTTTGAGCTTTGGCCTGCTAAACCCAGGCTTGTGAGTTCAATCCTTGAGGGGGCCATTTAGGGATCTGGGGCAAAAATTGGGGATTAGTTCTGCTTTCAGCAGGTGGTTGGACTACATGACCTCCTAGGGTCCCTTCCAACCCTGATATTCTATGATTCTTGTACACATTGGTTCAAGAAAATTCCTCACAATGAGCATTTTGTTCGCTGCTACAACCAAATTTCACCTTTAATCCTATTCCAAAAGCCATTATGCTGCACTGCTGGGTTTTCAACAGTGATGGATTAATAAAAATTCCTTACAATGTGCATTTATTTCCTCTCCACTCCAATGCCAAATTTCTCAGGGAATCACCCTCCACATCCCATTAGATTGTTCTGCCAGTCTTTTGGTAGAGATCAGTTAGTGAAAATTCCTCATAATGAGCATTTCAATCCTGTTTAAGAGTGCCAAAGTATTCATTGAATCCGCGTGAAAAAGCCATGCTGATGCATTGCTGGGGTTTTAGTACAGATCAGTTTGTGAAAATTCTTTGCAATGAGCATTTCAATCCTGTTCAGTGCTAGTGCCAACTATCTCTGGGAATCCTCCTCCAAGAACTATTTAAATGTACTGCTGCGATTTTGGTACAGACCCGTTCGTGAGAAAACCTCACTACGAAGAGTTCAATCCTGTTCACTGCAAATTTCCAAATTTCTCCTGGAAGCCTCTTTGAAACGGCAGTTATATGTGCAACTGCCCTTTTTGTACACGCCGACGCACCCCCCCCACCCTACCCCCACCCTAAAGCTCACCCTCACCCCCACTCACACCCTCAGCCTCACCCCAACCCCCCCACACACACCCACCTCATCCCCCCAAACCCCACGAGAACCCTCACCCCCACCCTCCCCCTCACTGTCACCCTCACCATCACCCTCACCCTCACCCTCACCCCCACCCTTACGGTCACGCTCACTCCCACACCCATCCTCACCGCCACCCTCATCCTCAACCCCACCTCCTTCCCACCCCAAAACCCACCCCCACCATGTCCCTCACCCTCACTGTCACCACCACCCCACGCCCACCCTCACCCTCATCATCACGGGTGGGTGTCGGGTTGAGGGTGAGGGTGTGGGTGATTGTGGGTTTGGGGTAAGGATGACGGTGAGGGTGAGGGTGGGTGCGGGGTTAGGGTGACGGTGAGGGTGAGGATGGTGGTGAGGTTGGGGTGGTGGTGAGGGTGAGAGTGAGGGTGTGGGTGGTGTTTGGGGTGAGGTTCAGGATGGGGGTGTGTGTGAGGGTGAGGGTTTCGAGTGGGGGTGGGGGAAAGGGTGAGCATAAGGGTAGGGGTGTGGGTGGGGGTGTTTGTGGGTGTGGGTATGGGTTTCAGAGTGAGGGGGACGGTGATTGCGGGGGTTGGGGTAAGGGTGAGTGTGAGGGTGAGGTTGGGGGTGGCGGTTGGGGTGAGAGTGAGAGTGAGGTTGAGGGCGGGGTTTAGGGTGAGGGTGAGGGTGAGGTTGAGGGCGAGGGTTAGGGTGGGTGTGAGGGTGAGGTTGGGGGTCGGGGTGGGAGTGAGGGTGAGGGTTGGGGTGGGTTGAGGCTGAGAGTGAGGGTGAGGTTGGGGGTGGTGGTTGGGGTGAGGGTGAGGTTGAGGGTGAGGGCGAGGGTTAGGGTGAGTGTGAGAGTGAGGGAGAGGTTGGGGTGGGGGTGGTGGTGGGAGTGAGGGTGAGGGTTGGGGTGGGTTGAGGCTGTGAGTGAGGGGTGAGGGTGAGTCTGGGGGTGGGTGTGAACGTGAGGGTGGCGGTGGGGGCGAGGGTGAGGTTCAGCGTTACAGTGTGGGTGAGGGTGAGAGTGGGGGTTGGGGTGGGGTTTGGGGTTGGGTTGAGGGTGAGGGTGAGGGTAGGGGTGGGAGTGGGGGTGAGAGTGAGGGTGAGGGTGGGAGTGAGGGTGGGGGTGAGGGCTAGGGTTAGGGTTAGGGTTAAGGTTTGGGGGTAGGGTAATGGTGTGGGTGGGGGTTGGGGTGGGAATTTGGGTGAGGGTGAGGTTGGGGAGGCGGTGGGGGTGGAGGTGTGGGTGAGGGTGGGGTGGGGGGGTGACGGTGAGGGTGGGGGTTAGGTTTATAGTAAGGGTGAGGGTTGGGGTGAGGCTGACAGTGATGGTGAGGGTGTGGGTGTGGGTGGGGCTTGGGGTGAGGGTGGAGTGGGGTGTTGTTGGTGGTGAGGGTGAGGGTGAGGGTGATGGTGAGCGTGGGGGTGAGGGTCAGGGTGGGGGTGTGAGTGAGGGTGAGAGTGGGGGTTGTGGTGGTGGTGGTGGGGGTGAGGGTGAGCGTTAGTGTGGGGGTGGGGGTGGGTGTGGGCGCGGGTGTTGGGTCAAGCATGAGGGTGTGGGTGATGGTGAGGTGAGGATGCGGGTGGGGGTGGGGGTGGGGTTTGGGGTGAGGGTGAGTGTGGGGGTGGGGGTGAGCAGGTTGAGAGTGGGTGAACGGTTGGGGGTGAGGGAGAGCATAAGGGGGTGTGGGGGGGGTGGGCGTGGGTGTCTGGTTGAGGGTGAGGGTGAGGGTGAGGGTGATTGTGGGGCTGGGGTAAGGGTGAGGGTGAGAGTGGGTGCTGGGTTTTGGGTGAGGGTGAGGGTGGGGGTGGGGGTGGTGCTGAGGGTCAGAATGGGGGTGAGGGTGGGGGTGGGGGTTGGGGTGATGGTGAGGGTGAGAGTGAGGGTGGGGGTGGGAGTGGGGGTTGGGGTGACAGTGAGGGTGAGGGTGGGGTTGGGGGTGTGAGGGTGCTGAGAGTGGGGGTGGGGGTTGGGGGTGAGGCTGAGCGTAAGGGTGGGGCAGGTGTGGGCGTGGGTGTCGGGTTCAGGGTGGGGTGAGGGTGATTGTGGGGTTGGGGTAAGGGTAACGGTGAGGGTGAGGGTAAGGGTGGGAGTGTAGGGGGGGAGCTGAGGGTGAGGGAGTTGGTGAGGGTGGGGTTTGGGATTAGGGTGAGGATGACAGTGAGGGTGGGGCTTGGGGTGGCTGTTGGGGTGAGGGTGAGGGTGGCGGTGAGATTTAGGGTGTGGGTGAGAGTGAGGGTGAGGGTGCGTGTGGGGGTGTTGGTCGGGGTTAGGGTGAGGGTGAGGGAAAGGGTGGTGATGGGGGTGTGGGTGAGGGTGAGGGTGCGGGTGAGGGTGAGGGTGAGGTTGGGGGTGGGAGTGGGGTGATGGTGAGGATGGGGGTGAGGTTGAGGGTGGGTGTGAGGGTGGGTGTGTGGGTGGGGGTAAGGGTTACAGTGAGCGTCGGCCCTGGGGGTGAGGGTGAGTGTGAGGTCGAGTGTGGGGGTGAGGATGAGGTTGAGGGTGAGGAGGAGGGTAGGGGTGCGGGTGAGGATGAGAGTGATTGTGAGAATGAGGGTGGGGGTGTGGTGGTGGTTGGGGTGAGGGTGATGGTGTGGTGGGGGTGGGGGTGGGGTGAGGGTGAGGGTGATGGTTAGGGTTATGGTTAGTGGTTAGGGTGAGGGTGAGAGTGAGAGTGGCAATGAGGGTGAGGGTGTGGGTGGCGGGGGGGTGAGTGTTTGGGTTAAGGTGTGGATGAGGGTGGGGGGGTGGCGGTGGGGGTGGGGGTTGTGGTGAGGGTGAGGGTGAGGCTGAGGGTGATGGTGGGGGTTGGGTTGAGGGTGAGGGTGAGGGTGGGGGTTGGGGTGTGAGTGAGGGTGGGGATGAGGGTGTGCGTAAGGGTGCGGTTGGGGGTGTGCATCGGCGTGGGTATAGGTTTGTGGGTGAGGGTGAGTTTGATTGTGGGTGTTGTTGTAAGGGAGAGGGTGATGGTGAGTTTGGGGGTGGGGGTAGGGGTTAGGGTGATGGTGAGGGCAGGGTTTGGGTTCATGGTGAGGGTGAGGGTCAGGGTAAGGGTGAGGGTGAGAGTGGAGGTGGGGGTGGGGGTGGCGTGTGGGTCGAGGTTAGGGTTAGGGTGAGCATCAGGGTGGGGGTGGGGGTAAGGGTGAGTCGGGGGGGGTGAGGGTGAGGGTGAAAGTGGGGGTGGGGGTGCGGTTGGGCGTTGGGTTGAGGGTGAGGGTGAGAGTGAGGGTAGGGCGGTGAGGGGTGGGGTGAAGGTGAGGGTGGAGTGGGGGTGAGTGTGAGGGTGAGGGTGGGGGTGTCGGTGTGGGCTAGGGTGAGGGTCGGGGTGGTGGTGGCAGTGGGGGTGAGGGTGGGCGTGGGTGCAGTGGTGAGGGTGAGGGTGAGGTCAAGGGTGGGGGTGGGGGTGAGTATGAGGGTGAGGAGGAGTGTGGGGGTGGGGGTGAGGATGAGGTTGAGGGTGAGGAGGAGGGTTGGGGTCGGGGCTGAGGTGGTTGTGAGGGTGAGGGTGGTGGTGGGTTGGTGGTGGGGGTGAGGGTTAGTGTGGGGGTGGGGTGAGAGTGAGGGTAAGGGTGAGGGTTAGGTTTAGGGTGTGTGTGAGAGTGAGGGTGACAATGAGGGTGAGGGTGAAGGTTGGGGTGGGGTGGGGGTCGGGGGTGGGGTTATAGTTGAGCATTATGGTGAGGGTGAGGCTGAGGTTGCGGGTGGGGATCCGGGTGACGGTGAGGGTAAGGGTTAGTGTTAGGGTTGGGGTTAAGTTTAGGGGTAGGGTGGGGTGGGGGTGGATGTGAGGGTGAGCATGGGGGTTAGGGTGAGGGTGAGGAAGAGGGTGTGGGTTGGGGTGGGGATTAGGGTGAGGGTGGGTGTGTCGGCTAGCATTATAGTAAGTGTGAGGGTGAGTGTGAGGCTGACGGTGATGGTGAGAGTGAGGGTGGGGGTGGGAGTGGGGTGAGGGTGAGGTTGGGGGTGGGGGTGAGGGTCAGGGTGGGAGTGGGGGTGTCGGTTGGGGTGAGAGTTAGGGTGAGGGAGAGTGTGGGTGGGGGTGAGAGTGAGGGTGAGGGTGGGGGTGTTGGTGTGGGTAAGTGTGAAGGTGGGGGTGACGGTCGGAGTGGGGGTGTGGGTGGGCGTGGGTGTGGGTGTGAGGGTGAGGCTTAGTGTTATCGTGGGGGTTGGTGCGGGGGGGTGAAGGTGATGGTGACAGTGGGTTTGGGTGTTTGGGTGAGGGTGAGGGTGGGCTGGGGGTTGGGTGAGGGTGAGAGTGAGGGTTAGGGTTAGGTTGAGGGTGAGGGTGAGGGTGGGGGTGGGGGTGGGCGTGAGGGTGAGGGTGAGGGTGGGTGAGTGGTGGGTGAGTGGTGGGGGTGAGGGTTGGGGTTAGGGTGAGGGTGAGAGTGGGTGTGGGGTTTTGAGTGAGTGTGAGGGTGATGTTGAGGTTGAGGGTGGGGGTGGGGGTGAGTGTAAGGGTGAGGGTGGGGGTGGGGTGTGGAGGAGTGTGAATATATGGGTGAGGGTGAGTGTAGGGGTGGGGGTGAGGGTGAGCCTGATTGTGGGGTTTGGGGGTACGGATGATTTTGAGCATTACGGTGAGCCTGCGGGTTAGGGTGAGGGTGCGGGTGAGGGTGGGGGTGGGTATGGGAGAGAGCGTGAGGGTGAGGGTGAGTGTGTGGTTTTGGGTGGGGTTGACGGTGAGGGTGGGGGGTGGGGGTGCGGGTGAGAGTGATGGTGACGGTGGACTTGGGGGTTAGGGTGAATGTGAGGGTGAGGGTGAGGTGAGGTTGGGGGTGGGGGTGGGGGTGGGGTTTGGAGTGACGGTGAGGATGAGGGTTAGGGTTAGGGATAGAGTGAGAGTGACGGAGAGGGTGGGGGTGAGGGTGAGGGTGGGGTAGGGGTGGGCGTTGGGGTTAGGGTGAGTGTGGGGGTGAGGGTCAGGTTGAGCATGATGGTGGGGGTGAGGTTGTGCGTTACGGTGCAGGTGATGGTTAGGGTGCGGGTGAGGGTGAGGGTGGGGTTGGGAGTGGGGGTCAGAGTGATGTGGGAGTGGGGGTTGGGGTTGGGGTGGTGGTGAGGGTGAGCGTGTTGGTGAGGGTGTGTCACGGAGTGTGGGGGAGTCAGCGCCTGCACCCTTCTTCCCCAGATTCACTGGGAGTCACAGCCAGTAGAAAAGAAGGTTTATTAGAGATTCCAGGAACACAGTAAAACCAGAGCTTGTCCGTACATCCAAGACCCCTCAGTCGGGCCCTTCCGGGGGGCAGGGAGCCTAGACCCCAGCTCGGAGCTCCCTGCATTTCACCCCACAGCTCCAAAAGGGGCAGGGAGGCCAGACCCTGTCTCCCCCTCTCCCCTCCTCTCCGGCCATCCCCCAAACTGAAACTGTCCAGCCCCTCCTCTCTCCTTTGTCTCCTTCCCGGACCAGGAGGTCACCTGATCCCTTTGTTCGAACACCTTTAGCTCTCACCTTTGCAGGGGAGGGGCCGGGGCAATCAGTTGCTAGGATACAGAGTGTCGGCCCTTCTCTGTGTCCAGGCGCCTCTGTAACAATCATTCACCCTTGTCCCACCACCTAAATACTCAAGCACTGCATAGGGAAACCGAGGCACCCACACAGTACTCAGGGAAAACATTAACAACAGTCCTAGTTCGTCACAGGGTGGGGGTGAGTTGAGGGTGGGGGTAAGGGTGAGGGTGAGGGTGAGCGTCGGGCTGGGGGTGAGGGTGAGGGCGAGGGTGGGGGTGAGGATTGGGGCGAGGGTGAGGAGCAGGGTGGGGTGGGGTTCAGGGTGAGGGTGATGGTGAGGGTGGGAGTGGGGTGGGAGAGGGCGTTAGGGTGAGTGTGGGGGTGAGTGTGAGGGTGGGGGTGCGGGTGAGGGTGATGGTGACAGTGGACTTGTGGGTTAGGGTGAATGTGAGGGTGAGGATGAGAGTGAGGGTGGGGTGGGGTTTGGGGGGAGGGTGAGGGTGAGCGTGAGGGTTAGGCTGAGGGTGAGGGTGAGAGTGATGGTGAGGGTGGGTGGGGGGTGGTGGTTGTTACCCCAACCTCCACAATCACACTCACGCTCATCCTCAAACCCACCCCCACACCAAGGCACACCCCCCACCCCAACCCTCACCCTCACCCCTCACCCTAACCACCACTTCCAACCTCACCCTCACCCTAACCTCAAACCTATCCCTACCCTACGCCCACCCTCACCCTCACCCCCACCCCCTCACACTAAACCTAACCCTCGCCCTCACCCTCACCCTCACCCCAACCCCCACCCCCACCCTCACCCTCACCTTCACCTTCACCCTAACCCCCAAACCCACCGTCACCATCACCCTCACCCCCACCCCCAACCCCACCCTCACCCTCACCACCACCTCCACCCCCCCACACTCACCCTCCTCCTCACCCTCACCATCATCGTCACCCCCATCCCCACCATCGCCATCACCTTCACCCCCAGACCGATGCTCACCCTTACCCTGACCCTTACCCCTACCCTCACCTTCACCACGACCCTCACCCCCACCCTAACTCCCACCACCACACCCACCCTCACCCTCACCTCTACCCCCACCCCCACCCTCACTCCTTCCTCCACCCCATCCCCACCCTCACCCTCACCCTGACCCCCACCCCCACCCTCCTCCTCACCCTTGCCCACATCCTCACACCCATCCCCACCCTCGCCCTCACCCTCACCCTTACCTTCAACCCACCCTCACCCCCACTCCCAACCCCATCCCCACTCCCACCTTCACCCTCACACACACTTCCACCTCCACCCTCACCCTCACACCCAACCGTACCTCCAACCCCACATCCACCCCCACCCTCACCCTCACCTGCACCCTTACCCTCACCCTCAGCCTCACCGTAACTGTCGGAGAAAAACAGAGTTCTCACTCTTATTTTGGGTGCAGCAAGGCAAGATACACTTTATTAACCTAAGCAATTGCAAAGAGGAGAGAGTGCACTAGGACACAGGGTTTCCCCTTCCTAGGAGGTCTCTCAAAGATAAACAATTAAGGCAAGCATTTATACTTTTTGTTACATATAGTAATGATCAACAACTGCAATTTGTTTATACATATTCTTTCTTGTTATCTTGTTTTCCTCATTAATTTTGTTATGGTCTACATTCTATTCTTATCTAATACAAGGTTACAGTAACCTCTCTCATAGTTATTTTACCCTTGTCTCACAGAGTCCCCGCTTCTACAAATCTCGCGTTATTACAGCTAGAGTTAGCCTGACTCTTGCTCATATAGAGGCCTGCATCCAAATTCCCTTTACCGACTTCCACACTCCCCCCTTTTGTGATTCTAGCCCAACTATCAATCTCAAATTTCAATTTTCATTAGATCTCGTATTACAGAGTCTCCATCAAATACTTCAACGTGAGGGGTTTTGCTCGGAGACAATGACAAAGCATGGTTAGTATGCAAATGGAAAATATTCTTACTATCACATTGTTTACAACAACAATAACATAATCCTAAACTAAACAACAAGAATACAAGCAGTAACATTCCCACCGTAATAATATAATGGGGGTGTTGTGCAATATTAGTTACAAAACACAATACATCATACTTAGTACATAAAGCAGTCATTCTATAAGCTGTATGGAAAGCATGTGTTTCAATCTGATATATATTCTGTAACACATGGATCTGACTTTGTAAGTCAGAAATCTTTTGAATCTTTGGTAGAAGTGAATGTAAATTTTGGAATCGATCGGGTATAAAACTAGTCCAAATAAAAGAAATTTGATATCGAAGATCTAAAGGTAGGGTTTTATCTGCTGGCCAGTAAATAATGCGATTTCCCGCGTTTGTGGTGAGATTAAAATGAATGTCTTGTAGAGTGGTGGCCTGCATATACACACAGCTATCATTAACTTGGAATAGTAACTGTCCTGTCAGGGTAGTTCCTTGTCCTATACTTTCCCTACAAACTTTGTCAAAAACGGTGACAACTTCTCCTTGCTTTAATTTCCTTACGCACTGAAGCTGTGGGGGTTCCAAAGGCCATAATGTCCACTGATTCCCTATCCCAATCCAAATATCGGGTGTTATTCCAGGAGCACTAACAATAAATCGGCTAGGCATACCAGGTGGTCTAATTTCCCAAATGTCATGGTGAATAATCCAGTCCCACAGGCATCCTCCCCATGGACCCGGCAAGATACGGTATGTGGGAGCCCACACCCCTCCAACCGGCCCATATGCTTGGAAGGAGCACTGCGAGTACTTACACATCCATCCTGAAAATCTCCAAGTCTGTCTCCATGGCCACAAATCAGATGGTACACCTGAAGCACTAGTAAGGGCAGTGGGCCAAGCTTGATGGTCAAGATCATTCCGAATGGCTATTAGCTGGTCATTCAGGAAGTCCTGAATCTCTGAACATGCTAGATCCCACTGCAATGCCTTTCCTGCCTCAGTGAATTTTAATACCATCTCTGTCAACAGCTTCTGGGTCATTGAACTAAGAGCAATTCACCCACTCCAGCCTGTACCTGAGTCAGCTGTGCTCCAGAAATAAAGCCTGTGGCCGTTTCCAATTGTCCTAATTTCTCATCATATTCTTGATTTTTAAAAATATTCCAAATGGCCGCTGCACTATTGGCCCCGTTCCATAAATGTCCAGTTAAATCTCTTCTCTGCCGATAGGAGGAGACCCATGCTTTTTGCTGTGCTAGCCGAATAGCAATTTGGATATATAGAAGTAATTTGGAAGCTAGATATGGGCAGGGTAAATTTCACGGTCCCTAATGTGGCATTCACTATTGTCATTCGATGTCCTGATACATCTCTTTTGGGGATAGTATTATACCACATTTGTTGTTTCAATATTTTCAAATTCTTGTGAAAAACATTAGCATCAATAGCATAGGAAGGTGTATATTGTAACATGGTACAAGTTACATTGTTAGTTATTGGGACCATTTCAATACAATTACATTTCCCAGTTAGAGCAAAGTCTCTGGGTATAAGTCCGGTTATTTACTAATTGGGTAACTAAATAACAAGAAGTACCCTTCTCTCCCAGTATACTACAAGTCCCAGGAACAACTAGCATATCCAACTGCACCCTGTTCCTCTTGTCTTGTAAGTTCTGTAGTAGAAATATGTACTTATGGGGCTCACTTTTGGTAATATCATATGAGTCTATTTTTACACAACCCCGTAATGTCCATTGTATGGTTCGGTGATATGATCTGTGGTGAACCTTAAAAATAAAATTTAAAAACCTTAAAAAATAAATTTTCTAAACAATACTTAAATAGGTCACCAACATGCGACGGTCTTGGCCAATGGGTTTCATCAGAAATAATAGATTTTTTGTATCTGGGTATGTGACAGGGGTAATGATGGTAGTTGTAATGGAGGTAATGGTAGGGGTAATGGTTGTGGTAATAAGGCGTGTTTTATATTCCTCATCTGAAAGCCAATTAGGGAGAGCAGTACATTCCCAGGGCACTTGTCCAATAGCACTTTCTGCAGCCCCCGGGAAAAACCCCAAATACCAAGTTGTACCACATTCCCAAGCAAAGAGTCCACAACTTCCTCCTTGCCAGTGTATAATATTCCGCCTCTTCCACCAGGGCCAGTTCTCAATGTCTTTTGTGGTTAAGAACTCCTGGGCCTTGGCAGGTTTGGTAGAGCGAGTATTTCTTTTTCTTCTTTTCTGGAACAATTGTAGATCAGCATCATACAGGGGAGAGGTTACTAGCACATCACCCTGTAGTGCTTTGGTTCCCGTAGCAAATGGTGAAGGCAGAATAAACTCATCAGTGGACAAAGGAGAGGTTACTAGCACTTCACTTTGTCCATTTCTCCTGCCGTTTAGGAGGAGAAATAGAAGCACCAGAAGAAGTAGGCTGATCAGTAACTGGTGTGGAATCATCTTGAGGCACAGGGGTCTTTTTGCAATGAGAAGCATGGGTCCATGCAGTCAGTCCTTGGCACTTCACAGCGGTGTTGGTGGTCAGCAAAACTTGGTAAGGGCCTTTCCAGCGGGGAGCCAGAGCAGTCTTTCGTTGGTGGACCTTTATGTAGACCCAATCACCTGGTTCCAGGGAGTGGCAGGGTTGTGCAGGATCCTTGGGTAGTGCTTCATGTACCTACTATTCTTAATAGGAGATCCAGTGGATGTAAGAAATCCTCTGTACTTCCAAAGTAGACCATAATCATGTACCACTCCAAAGGCATAGCGAGAATCTGTATAGATAGTAACTGCTTGATTTCGAGCCAAAATGCAGGCTCGGGTCAAAGCCACAAGCTCAGCCACCTGAGCTGAAAACACAGAGGGAAGAAAAGCACTTTCAATAACAGAATATGAAGAGCACACCGCATAACCAGCAACCAGTTTGCCTTTAGAATCTCGCAAACAGGAGCCATCCACAAAGTAAATAAGATCAGAATTTTTCAAAGGCATGTCCATTAAATCATCTCTTGGACGGGTAAGCACGGAAGTCACAGATACACAGTTATGTGACTCCCCATCTTCCGGCCCAGGTAACAGGGAGGCCGGATTTAGAACGGGGCAACGAGCCAAGGTAATATGAGACGATGACAGTAGTCCTTGGGGGGGTGGAGAGCCTCTCCCTTTAGCCAGCTGAAGACAAAATGGAAGGGTCTTGCAATGGCTTTTATAGCCTTTCTTCCTCTCCCTGCGTAGGATCCAGTTGCCCTGTGTCATGGAGTATAGGGGAGTCCGGCCCTGCACCCCTCTTCCCCGGATTCACTGGGAGTCTCAGCCAGCCAGTAGAACAGAAGGTTTATTAGAGATGCCGGGAACACAGTCCAACCAGAGCTTGTCAGTACATCCAGGACCCCTCAGTCGGGTCCTTCCGGGGGGCAGGGAGCTTAGACCCCAGCCTGGGGGCTCCCTGCATTTCGCCCCACAGCTCCAAATGGGGCAGGGAGTCCAGACCCTGTCTGCCCCCCTCCCCTCCTCTTCCCAAGCCAGCTCCAAACTGAAAACTCTCCAGCCCCTCCTCCCGCTTTGTCTGCTTCCTGGGCCAGGAGTTCACCTGATCCCTTTGTTCCCACACCTTCAGCTCATACCTTTGCCGGGGGAGGAGCCATTCTCTGTGTCCAGGCCTCTGCCTTCTAGGGCTTTGTAACAATCATGCACCGTTGTCCCACCACCTAGATACTCAAGCCCCGCATAGGGGAAACTGAGGCACTCACACAGTACTCAGGGAAACCTTAACAACAGTCCTAGTTCGTCACATCTCTCCCCCGTTTGAGACCGAACTGAGCGGGGTCACTTTAGCCAGTGACCCGGGGAAGTTCGAACCCGGTCACACCAGGCCGTTACAGTTCGACGAGCTCCCTTAGGCCGGGTGGGCTGGATGGCACCCGCAGGCCGTATGTGGGAAGGTTTATGCGGCCCGTGCCCTTTTTCCAGCCCAAAACCCCTGGGGTTCACACTGAGATCAGGTCTTTTCCCAGCGCTCCAGTCTGGAGGGCTGTAGTTCGGGCTCTCTTGGTTAAGAGCCTCCCTCTTGATCTGGTCCCCTCTCTGACCACGTGTCTGTGTCACCAGCCGCTCGGCATCAGCCCCTTTTCCTGGATGCAGCCACGTCGGGGCAAAGTGGTGAATATACCCCGTAAAGCGCCACCCAGATAGATCCGGCTGCTGCTTCTTAAGGGCCTGCCCCATGGCCAGGCATTCCCTCTCTATGGCCGGACCGTTCTGCCTCTAGGGCAGCAGCTCCTTGCTCAGATACCCGATGGGGTGTCTCCCCCCCTTCGCATAGGCCTGCATCAGCACCGCGCCCAGCCCTGTGTCTGAGGCTTCAGTGAACACTGTACAGGGCTTGGCCCGGTCTGGGTTTACTCGATCTATTGGGCCCTGGATTAGAGCCTCCTTCAGCGCACAGAGAGCCCTCTGGCCCTGCTCGGTCCAGACTGCCTCGTCTGGCTTCCCCTTCTTACCTAGCTCTGTGATGGGGGCAGCTAGGGAGCTAAAGGGGGGGACAAACCTCTGGTGGTACCCCGCCATCCCGCTAAAGGCCTGGACCTGTTTCTTGGTCTGGGAAACAGGCCAACCTCTGATCGCCTCCGCCTTGGCCAGCCCTGGGCTGCTGAATGACTGGATCACCTCTAAAGCCAGCCTATCCTTGGCCTCTCTCTCCAGGTTCTGGGCTCTTTTCCCAGTTACTCTGAACGGGGGACACCTGATGGGAGGATGGGCTCCCATCTCAGGGGAGAGATCCATCAGGGGGTCTTCCCCCTTCTTCTCCCAATTGTCCCTTACCGGTTCTAGGGGTCCCCTTACTCTCCTTCCATACCACAGCTTGAAAGGGAAGCCCCCTGGTGATTCCTGGGGCACTTCCCTGTGCCATCGGTGGGGCAGGTACTTGTCCCAGTCCTGTGGATGCTGATTTATGCAAGTCCTCAGCATCATCCTCACGGTCCCCTGAACTCTCTCCAGCAGCCCGTTGGACTGAGGGTGATATGCAGAGGCCCAGGTGGGCCAGACCCCACCTTTCTCCCACATGCCCCGGAGCCAGGCTGAGATGACCTCGCATCCCTGATCTGTAAAGACCTCGCTGGGGACCCCCATTCTGCTGAAGATGGTCAGCAGCGCGTCTGCCTCGGTGTCTGCCCCGGTGGAGGACAGAGCCACCACCTCTGGGTAGCGGGTGGCGAAATCCATCACCACCAGGATGCATTTCTTCCCTGACCAGGTTGCCCTGCTGAGGGGGCCCACCCTATTCATAGCCACCTTTTGGAAAGGTTCCTCTCTGATGGGCAGGGACCTCCAGGGATCTTCTCCCTTACCCGGGGCCAGGTACAATAGCCGGTGATGATACTTCTGGGGCCTCACCGGCTGCCTCCTGATTCCCCACAGTTCTACTTCCCCATGGGCAGCCCATTCCCAGCACAGGAATCCCTTCTCCCACAGGGATCTGTCTCTGCAGTCTTCCCCAAGGGGGTTTGCAGCGCTGTGGCCAGCAAGTTCCCTTAGCTTCTCCAAGGCGGGATCCCTCTGCAGCTCACTGGCCAGGCCTGGGGTCACCGCCCCACTGAGTCCTGTCCCTGGTGGCTCCCTCCCTGCTGTGGAATCACTTCCCGGCCGCACCTCTGGACCAGGCAAGCCTGGTTGGCAGCTGTCCTGCCCTGCCTGGGTGTCCCCGCACTCAGCTGGGGTCTCTGCTCCCCCTGTGCTCAGCGCTGCCCTGGCTGTCCCTGTGGGGCCAGGCAGCGAGCTCGCTGCTTTCCTCTCTGCATCAGAGACTGCCTGAGCCACCTCTCCATTGTGCAGGGGTGTGGGGAGCATCTCTCTGTCCCACCCCGCCCTAGGGGTCTGGTTACAGGCAGGCAGGGAACCGGGGCCTGGCAGCTCCTCCCCCCTGCCAGCCAGGTCATTTGCATTTTCACTGACCATTTCCCTCTTAGCCAATTGGTTTCCTGAGTTCAAATTCAAATCCTCGGCCATTACAGGGCCAGGGCCTGGATCCTGTCCCAAAGGTACACAGTCACCCCGCAACAGCACCTCACCGCTGATATCCTGCAGACCCCCAACCACCAGCCAGCCCGACCCCTCCTGGGTCTGCACAGGGATCTGGGCCATAGGCAGGGCGAATGGGTCCGTCCCTGGGACCCTCACCCAGGTCACACAGCCCCTCAGCATCTGGTGGGGGTGCACCACCCGGGGCCTGACCACAATTCTCTCTGTCCCGGGGTCTTGCCACCCCCCGAATGTCTCTCCATTGACCATCACCTTCCGCTCCCACTGGGGGTCCATAGGGCTTGAGTCCAGGGCCAGGAGTGGAAATCCCCCCACCCCACCCTAACACTAACCCTCACCCCAATCCCCAACCCCCAACCCCTCCCCCACCCTCACCCTCACACTCACCTTCACCCCCACCCCACCCTAACCCTAACCCTCACACTCACCCTCAATCTCACCCTCATCCTCTCCCCAATCCCCAACCCCACCCCCACCGTCTCCCTCACACTAACCCTAAACGCAACCCCCACCCTCATCCTCATCCTCACTCTCACCCTCACCCTAACCCTGACCCTCACCCCCACCCTCAACATGAACCCAAACCCCGCCCTCACCATCACCCTCACCCTCACCCCTACCCCCACCCCAAAACTCACCATCACCCTCTCCCTTACAACAACACCCACAATCAAACTCACCCTCACCCACAAACCTATACCCACGCCGACGCACACCCCCAACTGCACCCTTACGCTCACCCTCATCCCCACCCTCACCTTCACCCTCACCTTCACCACAACCCCCACCCAAACCGCCACCCCCCCACCCTCACCCACACCCTAACCCCAACACCCACCCCCACGCCACCCCCACCCTCACCCTCACCCTCATTGCCTCCCTCACCCTCACTCTCACCCTCACCCTCACCCTAATCCTCACCCCCACCCTAGACCTCACACTCACCCTCACCCTCACCCCCAGCCCGATGCTCACCGTAACCCTTACCCCCACCCACACACCCACCCTCACTCTCACCCTCACCCTAACCCTCACCGCCACCCTCACATTCACCCCAACCGCCACCCCAAGCCCCACCCTCACTGTCATCCTCACCCTAATCCCAAACCCCACCCTCACCATCTCCCTCACCCTCACCTCCCCCCCGTACACTCCCACCCTTACCCTCACCCTCACCCTTACCCTTACCCCAACCCCACAATCTCCCTCACCCCACCCTCAACCCAACACCCACACCTGCCCCACCCTTACGCTCAGCCTCACCCCCAACCCCACTCTCACCACACCCCCACTCTCACCACACCCCCACCCCCACACTCACTCTCACCCTCACCGTCACCCACACCCTCACACTCAACCCAACACCCACGCCCACCCCCACACCCAACCTTACACTCACCCTCACCCCCACCCCTACCACCACTCCCATATTCACCCTCACTCACAACCCCACCCCCACCCTGACCCTCAACCTCACCCTCACCATTACCCTCACCCGCACCACCACCACCACCCCACACCCACCCTCATCCTCACCCCAACACCCACGCCCACCCTCACCCTCACCATCACCGTCAGCCTCACACCCACCCTCCCACTTCCTATAACCCTAACCCCCACACCCACCCTCACCCTCATCCTAATCCCCACCCCAACCCGCACCCTCTCCCTCACCCTCACCCTAACCCCCACGCTCACCCTCACCTTCAACCCCACCCCACCCTCACCCTCACCGCCACCCCCACCCCAACCTCACCCTCACTCTAACTCTCACCACAACCCACACCCACACCATCACCCTTCCCCCAAACCTTAACCCCAACCCTAACCTTAACTCTTACCCTCACCGTCACCCGGATCCCCACCCTCACCCTCACCCTCACCCCCACCCCCACTCCCACCCTCACCCTCATCCTCACTCTTACTGCCACTCCCACCCCTTCCCTCACCCTCACTCTCACCCTCAACATAACCCCCAACCCCAACCCCACCCCCACCCTCACCGTAATGCTAAACCATACCCTCGCCCCCACCGCCATTCTCACGCTCACCCCAACCACCGACTCACGCTCACCCTCACCCACACCCTCACCACAACACCAACCCTCACCTTCACCCTCACCCCCAACCTCACCCTCACCCTCACACTTACACTCACATTCACCCAAACCCTGGCCCTGACCCTTAACCCGGAACCCACTCTCACCCTCACCCCAACCGCCACCCCCACCCCCAACCTCACCCTCACGGTCACCCTCATCCCAAACCCAACCCTCACCATCACCCTCACCCTTAAAGCCCAACACACACCCACGCACACCCCAACCCCTACCCTTACGATCACCCTCCCCGAACTCCCACTCCAAACACTCACCCTCATTCACACCCCCACCCCCACCCTCAACCTCACCCCAACCCCGACCCCCACTCTGACCCTCACCACCACCCCCACTCCCACCTCCACCCTCACCCGAAACCCGGCACCCACTCTCATCCTCACCCTTACCCCAGCCCCACAATCACCCTCACCCTCACCCTCAACCCAACACCCGAGCCCACGCCCACCCCCACCCCCAACCCTACCCTTACGCTCACCCTCACCCCCCCCACCACCACCCCCACTCTCACCCTCACTCACACCCCCACCCTGACCCTCACCCCGACAATCACCGTCACCCTCACCACCAACGACACCCCAACCCCACCCTCACCCCAACCCACACCCACACCCACACCCTCACCATCACTGTCACCCTCACCCCCACCCTCACCCTTACTATAACCCTAACCCCCACACCCACCCTCACCATAACCCCCACCCTCACCTTCACCCCCACCGCACCCTCAACCACACCACCACCCACACCCCCTCCCCAACCTCACCCTCACCCTAACTCCCACCCCAACCCCCACCCACACCATTACCCTGCCCCCAAACCTTAACCCTAACCCTAACCCTAACCCTAGCCCTCACCCCCACCCTCACTCCCACCCTCAGCGTCACTCTCATCCCCACTCCCACCCCTACCTTCACCCTCACCCTCACCCTCAACCTCACCCTCACCCCAATCGCCACCCCCAATCTCACCCTCACCCTCACCCCAAACCCCACCCTCACCATCACCCTTACCCTCACCCTCCCCCCGGAACCCTCCCCCCAACCTCACCCTCACCCTCACCCTTACCCCAACCCCCACAATCACCGTCCCCCTCACTCTGAAACACATACCCACACCCACACACACCCCCAACCACACCCCTACCCTTATGCTCACCCTCTCACCCCACCCCCACTCGAAACCTTCACCCTCACACACACCCCCACCCTGAACCTCACCCCAAACACCACCCACACCCTCACTCTCACCCTCACCACCACCCTCACCCTCACCGTCACCCTAACCCCGGCACCCACTCTCACCCTCACCCTCATCCTTACCCCAAACCCACAATCACCCACACCCTCACCCTCAAGCCGACACCCACCTGTGATGGGGAGGGTGAGGGTGGGCGTGGGGTGGTGGTGACAGTGAGGGTGAGGGACGTGGTGGGGTTTGGGGTGGGGGTGAGCGTCAGGGTGAGGGTGGGAAGGAGGTGGGGGTGAGGATGAGGGTGGCAGTGAGGATGGGTGTGGGGGTTAGAGTGACTGTAAGGGTGGGGGTGAGGGTGAGGGTGATGGTGAGGGTGACAGTGAGGGTGAGGGTGGGGGTGGGGGGTGAGGGTTCTCGTGCGGCTTGGGGGGGATGAGGTGCGTGTGTGGGGGGGTTGGGGTGAGGCTGAGGGTGTGAGTGGGGGTGAGGGTGAGCTTTAGGGTGGGGGTAGGGTGGGGGTGTGTGTCGGCGTGTACAAAAAGGGCAGTTGCACATATAACTGCCGTTTCAAGGAGGCTTCCAGGAGAAATTTGGAAATTTGCAGTGAAAAGGATTGAACTCTTCATAGTGAGGTTTTCTCACGAACGGGTCTGTACCAAAATCGCAGCAGTACATTTACATAGTTTTTGGAGGAGGATTCCAGGAGATAGTTGGCACTAGCACTGAACAGGATTGAAATGCTCATTGCAAAGAATTTTCACAAACCGATCTGTACTAAAACCCCAGCAGTGCATCAGCATGGCTTTTTCATGCGGATTCAATGAATACTTTGGCACTCGTTAAACAGGATTGAAATGCTCATTATGAGGAATTTTCACTAACTGATCTCTACCAAAAGACTGGCAGAACAATCTAATGGGATGTGGAGGGTGATTCCCTGAGAAATTTGGCATTGGAGTGGAGAGGAAATAAATGCACATTGTAAGGAATTTGTATTAATCCATCACTGTTGAAAACCCAGCAGTGCAGCATAATGGCTTTTGGAATAGGATTAAAGGTGAAATTTGGTTGTAGCAGCGAACAAAATGCTCATTGTGAGGAATTTTCTTGAACCAATGTGTACAAGAATCATAGAATATCAGGGTTGGAAGGGACCCTAGGAGGTCATGTAGTCCAACCACCTGCTGAAAGCAGGACCAATCCCCAATTTTTGCCCCAGATCCCTAAATGGCCCCCTCAAGGATTGAACTCACAAGCCTGGGTTTAGCAGGCCAAAGCTCAAACCACTGAGCTATCCCACCCCCCGCAGCAGCTCTTCAAACTGGCGTTTGAAAGATGATTCCAGGAAAAATTTGGAACTTGCAGCGAACGAGATTGGAATACTCATTTTCAGTATTTTTGACTAACCGATCTGTACCAAAAGCCCAGCAATTCATCAGCATCACCCTAATCCTAACCCGAAACCCTAACCCTCACCCCACCGTGTGAGGTGAGGTGTGGGAGGGCGTGAGGGCGAGGGTGAGGGTGAGGGGGAACGTGGGTGTTGGGGTTAGGGTTAGGGTGAGGGTGAGACTGAGGGTGATGATGGGGGTTGGGGTGAGAGGGAAGTGCGGGCTGGGGTTGTGGTTACGGTGAGGGTGAGGGTGGGAGTGAGGGTGGGGGTGAGGGTGAGGGAGACGGTGAGGGTGGGGTTTGGGATTACGGTGAGGGTGAGGGTGGGGTTTGGGGTGGGCGGTGAGGGTGAGAGTGAGGGTGATTGTGCAGGTGATGGTGAGGGTGGGGGTGGGGGTGAGGGTCTCAGTCGGGGTTAGGGTGAGGGTGAGGGACGGGGAGAGGGCGGGGGTGAGGGTGGGGGTGAGGTTGAGCGTTACGGTGAGGGTGAGGACGACGGTGAGGGTGGGAGTGGTGTTGAGGGCGAGGGTGAGGAGGAGGGTGGGCGTTGGAGTGAGGGTGAGTGTGGGGCTGGGGTGGGGGTTGGGGTGCTGGTGAGGGTGGGCGTGGGGTGTGCGTGGGGGTGGTGGTGATGGTGGGGGTTGGGGTGTGAGTGGGGGTGGCGGTGAGGGTGAGTGCAAGGGTGGGGAGGGGGTGGGGTTGTGCGTTGGCGTCGGTATGGGTTTGTGGGTGAGGGTGAGCGTGATTCTGGGAGTAGGTGTAACGGTGAGGGTGATAGTGAGGTTGGGGTGGGGGTGAGAGTGATGGTGAGGGTGGGGTTTGGGGTGAGGGTGACGGTGAGGGTGAGGGTGAGGGTGAGGGTGGGTGTGGTGGTAGGCGTGGGGGTTGGGGTGAGGGTGAGGATAAGGGTGAGGGAGAGGGTTACGGTTAGGGTGAGGGTGAGAGTGAAGGTGAGGGTTGGTGAGGTGGGGTGGGGGTGGGGTGGGGGATGGGGTTAGGGTGAGGGTGAGGGCGAGGGTCAGGGTGGGGGTGGGGTTGAGGCTCAGGGTGAGGGTGGGGGTGGGGCTGAGGGTGAGGGTGAGAGTGGGGGTGGGGGTGGGCGTTGGAGTGAGGTTGATGGTGAGGGTGGGGGGTGGGGGTGGGGGTTGGAGTGAGGGTGAGGGTGAGGGTGAGGGTAGGGGTGGGGGTGTGAGTGGGGGTTGGGGTGAGAGTGAGCGTAAGGGTGGTGCTGTGGGTCGGGTTGTGCGTGGCTGTGGGTTTGAGGGTGAGGGTGATTTTGGGTGTTGTGGTAAGGGTGAGGGTAATTTTGAGGTTGGGGGTGTGGATGGGGGTGGGGGTGAGGGTGAGTGTGGGGTTTGGGGTGAGGATGAGGATGAGAGTGGCGGTGGGTGTGGGGATGGGGTTTGGGATGAGGGTGAGGTTGAGGGTGAGTGTCTGGGTGAGGATTAGGGTTAGGTGAGGGTGATGGTGGGGGTGGGGTGGGGGTAAGGATTACGGTGAGATTGCGGGTGAGGGTGGGGGTGGTTGAAGGTAGGTTTGGGGGTTAGTGTGAGGTTGGGGTTGGGAGTGCGGGTGGGGGTGGGAGTGAGGGTCAGGGTGGGAGTGGGGTTCGGGTTCGGGGTGAGGGTGAGGGAGAGGGTGGGGGTGGGGTCGGAGTGAGGGTGAAGGTGGGGGTGAGGATGGGGGTGGGCGTGGGAGTGTGTGTGAGGGTGAGGCTGAGGGTTAGTGTACGGGTTGGGGTAAGGGTGAGGGTGAGGGTGGGCGTGGGAGTGGTGGTTGGGTTGGGGGTGAGGGTGACGGTGGCTTTGGCCATTAGGGTGAGGGTGTGTTTGAGGGTGAGGTTGGCGGAGGGGGTGGGGGTGGGGGATGGGGTGAGGGTGAGGGTGAGGCTCATGATTAGGGTGAGGGTGAGAGTGCGGGTGAGGGTGGGAGTGGGGGTGAGGGTAATGGTGACGGTGGGTTCGGGGGTTAGGTTGGGGATGGGGAGGGGTTGGGGGTTGGGGTTAGGGTGAGGGTGGGTGTTGGGTTTAGGGTGAGGGTTGGGGTGGTGGTGAGGGTGAGGGTTACTGTTATGATGAGGATGAGTGTGACGGTAGGGGTGCGTGTGGGGGTGGTGGTGAGGGTGGGGGTGGGGGGGGGTCAGGGTGAAGGTGGTGTTGACGGTGGATTTGCGGGTTAGGGTGAGGGTGGGGATGGGAGTGGGGGTGGGGTGGGCATGGGGGTGGGGGTGATCGTCAGGCTGAGTGTTGTTGTGGGTGCTGGGCTAAGGGTAAGGGTGAGGGAGAGGGTGGAGGTTAGGGTGAGGGTGAGGGTTAGGTTCGGGGTGGGTGTTGGGTGAGGGTGAGAGTGAGGGAGGCTGTTGGGTTTTGAGTGAGGGTGAGGTTGGGGTTGGGGTGATGGTGACAGTGAGAGTGAGGGTGAGGGTGGTGGTGGTGGTGAGGGTGGGGTGGGAGTGGGGTTGGGGTTAGGTTGAGAGTGAGGGTGAGTGTGGGGGTTAGGGTGAGGTTGATGGTGGGGGTGATGGTGGTGACCCCAACCCCCAAAAACACCCTCACCCAAAACCCCACACCCACCCTTACCCTAACCCAAACCCCCATCCCACCCCTCACCCACCCTCACACTCAACACTACCCCCAACCCCACCCCCAACCTCACCCTCACCCTCACCCACACCGTCACCCTCACCCTCACCGTAACGCTCATCCTCACCCCCTACCCCTACGCCCACCCCACCCTCACCCCCAGACTCACCGTCACCCTCACCACCACCCTCACCCTCACTCAAAACCCCACACCCACCCAAACCACCGATCCCCACCACTCACCCACCCTCACCCTCACTCTCACTCTAACCCCCAAACCCACCGTTACCATCACCCTTACCGTGAACCCCACACCAACCCCCCCCACGCCTCGCACCACCACCCTCACTCCCACACCAACCCCACCCTCTTCCTCAACCTCACCGCTGGCCTCTACCCCACTCCCACCGTGAACCTCACCCCCAACCCCACCCTCACCCTCATCCCCCACTCCCAACCCCACCCTCACCCTCACTCTCAACGCAACCCCCAACCCCAGCCCCACCCCCACCCTGACTGTCACCCCCACCCACACCCCACCCTCCACCTCCCATCACCCTCATTCTTCCCCCAACCCCCACAATCACCCTGACCCTCACCCACAAAACCACCCCCACGCCCACCCCTACCCCAACCAAACCCTTACGCTCACCCTCACCCCCAATCACACCCTCACCCTAACTCACACCCCAACCGACACCCTCACCCTCACCCCAACTCCAACCGCCACCCCCACACACCCCCACCCTCACCCTAAACCCCAAGCCCACCCCCACTCTCACCCTCACTCACCTCCCCACCCGCACCCTCAGCCTCACCCTCACGCCAAACCCTCACCCTCACTCCCACCCCCACCCTCACCACCACACCCACCACCACCCTAACCCTAACCCTCACCCACACCCTCATCCGAATCCCCACATCCACCGTCAACCTTAACCCTCAGCCTCACCCACACCCCAACCCCCCACTCCCACGCCCACCCTCACCCTCACCCTTACCCCAACCTCTACACTTACACCCAGCCTCACCCTCACACCCACGCCCACCCTCACAGCGCACTCCAACCCCCACCTTTTCCCTCACCCTCACCCCCACCCCCTCCCAAACACTACCCTCACCCGCGCTCTCACCATAAACCTAACCCTTACCCAGACACTCACCCTCAACCTCACCACAACCCCCATCCCCACACCCTCCGCCATTCTAACCCTCACGCTCACCCCAGCCCCACCCTCACCATCACCCTCACCCTCACCCCACACCCATCCGCACCCCTAACCTAACCGTCACCCTTACTCTTACCCCAACACCCACCATCAACGTCACCCTCAGCCTCTCGACCCCACCCGCCACCCTCACCCTCACGCTCACCCTCACCGTAATCCGAACCTTAACCCTAAACCTAACCCTTACCCTCAACCTCAATCTCTCCCCAAGGCCCACCCCCCACCCTCACCCACACCCGCATCCTCATCCTAACTACCAACCCAAGCCCACCCTTACCCCAACCCCCAAAATAACACTCAGATTCATTCTCACCCCCTACGATATTGGTACATCCGATCCTGAGAATCTCACAATGGTAAATTCAATCCTGTTCACAGCAAATTCCAAATTTATCCTTGAATCCTCTTAAAAACGCCAGTTAGATGTGCTTCTTTGCTTCTTGTACACGTCGGTTCATGAAAATTCCTCACAAAGAGCATTTCAATTTTTTCTCTGCTACATCTATATTTCTCCTGGAATCTTCCTCCAAAAGCAATTATGCTCTACTGGTTGGCTTTTCGTACAGATCCGTTCGTATGAATACCTCGCAATGAACAATTCAACCCAGTTCACTGCTGCTGCAAAATATCTCCTGTAATCCTCCTCCAAAGACAATTTAAATGTACTGCTGCGATTCTGGTACAGATCCCTTCGTGGGATTACCTCAGTACGATCACTTCAATCCTGTTCACTGCAAGTTCCAAATTTCTCCTAGAAGCCTCTATTCAGCCCGTTACATCTTATATTCTACTTTTTGTACCTATTAGTTTTTGAAAATCCTCAGAAAGCGTTTCAAATCTGTATACTGCTACAGCCAAATTTCACCTGGCATCATCCTCCAAAAGACGTTATGCTGCACCAGTGGGCTTTTCGCACAGATCCGTTCAAGAGAATAGCTCTAAATGAATACCTCAAAATGAAATCCTGTACACAGCAAGTTCTAAATTTATGCTGGAATCCTCTTAAAAACGCCAGTTTGATGTGTTGCTTCGCTTCTTGTACACATCGGTTCGTGAAAATTCCTCACAAAGAGCAGTTAATTTTTTTCACTCCTTCAACTAATTTTCCTCCGGAATCATCCTCTAAAGGAAATTAAGCTCTACTGGTTGGCTTTTCATACAGACCCGTTCGTGAGAATACCTCGCAATGAACACTCAACCCAGTTCACTGCTACGTCCAAATCTCTCCTGTATTCCTCCTCCCAAAGTATTTAAAAGTACTGCTACGATACTGGTACATCCGATCGTGAGAATACCTCACAATGGTAAATTCACTCCTGTTCACAGCAATTTCCAGATTAAGCCTTGAATCCTCGTAAAAACGCCAGTTAGATGTGCTAGTGCGCTTCTTGTACACATTGGTTCGAGAAAACTCCTCACAAAGAGCATTTCAATTTTTTCAATGCTACGACTAATTTTCTCCTGGAATCCTCTTCAAAAGCAATTAAGCCTAAATGGTTGGGTTTTCGTACAGATCCGTTCGTAAGAATACGTCGCAATGAACAATTCAACCCTTTTCACTGCTACAGTCAAATCTCTCCTGTAATCCTCCTCGAAGAGCTGTTTAAATGTACTGCTGCGATTTTGGTACAGATCCGTTCGTGAGAATACCTCAGGATCACTTCAATCCTGTCCACTGCAAGTTAAAAATTTCCAGGAAGCCATTATGAAACGCCGGTTAGATGTTCTATTTCGCTATTTGTAGCTATTTGTTTTTGAAAATTCCTCATAAAGCATTTTAATTCAGTTCACTGAAACACGCAAATTTTAGTCGGCTTCCTCCTCCAAATGCCGTTCGTAAGAACTAAATTTCTCCTGAAAGCCGCCTCCAAAAGCCATTTTGCTGAACTAGTGGGGTTTTCGTGCAGTTCCGTTCGTGAGAATACCTCGCAAAGAAAAATTCAACCCTTTTCCCTGCTACTTCCAAATGTCTCCTGTAATCCTTCTCCAAAAGTATTTAAAAGTACTGCTACGACATTGGTACAACCAATCGTGAGTATAGCTCACAAAGGTAAATTCAATTCTGTTCAGAGCAGGTTCCAAATTTATCCCTGAATCCTATTAAAAACGCCAGTTAGATGTGCTTCTGCGCTTCTTGTACACATCGGTTCGTGAAAATACCTCACAAAGAGCATTTACATTTTTTCTCTGCTACATCTATATTTCTCCTGGAATCTTCCTCTAAAAGCAATTATGATCTACTGGTTGGCTTTTCGTACAGATCCGTTCGTAAGAATACGTCGCAATGAACGTTTCAACCCTTTTCACTGTTACTGCCAAATCCCTCCTGTAATCCCCTCCAAAAGCAATTTAAATGGAATGCTGCGTTTTTGGTACAGATCCCTTCGTGAAAATACCTCAGTACGATCCCTTCAATCCAGGTCACTGCAAGTTCCAAACTTTTCCTGCAGTCGCCTTGAAACGCCAGTTAGATGTTCTACTGCGGTATCTTGTACATATTAGTTGTCGAAAATTCCAAACAAAGTATTTCAATTCTTTTCATTGCTACAGAGAAGTTTTAAGTAGAATCGCCCTACAAAGGCCGTTATGCTGCACTGGTCGGCTTTTCGTAAAGATCCGTTCGTAAGAATACGTTACAATGAACAATAAAAGCCTGTTCACAGCAAGTTCCAAATTTATCCTGTACTCATCTTAGAAAAGCCAGTTAAATGTGATATTGAGCTTCTTATACAGATCGGTTCGTGAAAATCCCTCACAAAGAGCATTTCAATTTTTTCAATGCTACAAGTAAATTTCTCCTAACAAGCAGCCTCCAAAAGCCATTTTGCTGCACTAGTGGGCTTTTCGTGCTGTTCCGTTCGTGATAATACCTCGCAATGAACAATTCAACCCTGTTCCCTGCTACTTCCAAATGTCTCCTGTAATCCTTCTCCAAAAGTATATAAAAGTACTGCTACGACATTGGTACAACCAATCGTGAGAATACCTCACAATGGTAAATTCAATTCTGTTCACAGCATGTTCCAAATTTATCCCTGAAGCCTCTTAAAAGCGCCAGTTAGATGTGCTTCTGCGCTTCTTGTACACATCGGTTCATGAAAATTCTTCACAAAGAGCATTTCAATTTTTTCTCTGCTATATCTATATTTCTCCTGGAATCTTCCTCCAAAAGCAATTATGCTCTACTGGTGGGCTTTTCGTACAGATCCGTTGGTATGAATACCTCGCAATGAACAATTCAACCCAGTTCACTGCTACTGCGAAATATCTCCTGTAATCCTCCTCCAAAGGCAATTTAAATGTACTGCTGCGATTTTGGTACAGATCCCTTCGTCGGATTACCTCAGTACGATCACTTCAATCCTGTTCACTGCAAGTTCCAAATTTCTCCTGGAAGCCTCTATTCATCCCGTTATAGCTTGTATTCTACTTTTTGTACTTATTAGTTTTTGAAAATCCTCACAAAGCTTTTCAAATCTGTATACCTCTACAGCCAAATTTCACCTGGCATCATCCTCCAAAAGAAATTATGCTGCACCAGTGGGCTTTTCGCACAGCTCCGTTCAAGAGAGTAGCTCTAAATGAATACCTCAAAATGAAATCCTGTTCACAGCAAGTTCTAAATTTATGCTGGAATCCTCTTAAAAACGCCAGTTTGATGTGTTGCTTCGCTTCTTCTACACATCGGTTCGTGAAAATTCCTCACAAAGAGCATTTAATTTTTTTCATTCCTTCAACTAATTTTCCTCCGGAATTATCCTTTAAAAGAAATTAAGCTCTACTGCTTGGCTTTTCGTACAGATACGTTCGTAAGAATACGACGCAATGAACAATTCAACCCTTTTCACTGCTACAGCCAAATCCCTCCTGTAATCCTCCTCGAAGAGCTGTTTAAATGTACTGGTGCGATTTTGGTACAGATCCGTTCGTGAGAATACCTCAGTACGATCACTTCAACCCTTTTCACTGCTACAGCCAAATCTCTCCTGTAATACTCCTCCAAAAGCAATTTAAATGTACTGCTGCGATTTTGGTACATTCGTGAAAATACCTCAGTACGATCACTTCAACCCAGGTCTCTGCAAGTCCAAATTATTCCTGGAAGCCTTTATGAAACGCCTGTCATATGTTCTATTTCGCTTTTTGTAGCTATTTGTTTTTGAAAATTCCTCATAAAGCATTTCAATTCTGTTCACTGAAACACGAAAATTATAGTCGGCATCCTCCTACGAAAGACATTCGTAAGAACTAAATTTCTCCTGACAGCCGCCTCCAAAGCAAAGATTCTGCACTTGTGGGCTTTTCGTACAGATCCGTTCGTGAGAATACCTCGCAATGAACACTCAACCCTGTTCACTGCTACGTCCAAATCTTTCCTGTATTCCTCCTCCAAAAGTATTTAAAAGCACTGCTACGAATCTGGTACATCCGATCGTGAGAATACCTCACAATGGT
This sequence comes from Chelydra serpentina, assembly GCA_037349315.1. Lineage (NCBI taxonomy): Eukaryota > Metazoa > Chordata > Testudines > Chelydridae > Chelydra > Chelydra serpentina. The sequence goes on from JBAIAC010000319.1 coordinate 643,990, forward strand.
AAATACAATCCTGTTCACAGCAATTTCCAATTTTAGCCTTGAATGCTCGTAAAAACGACTGTTAGATGTGCTTCTGCGCTTCTTGTACACATCGTTTCGTGAAAACTCCTCACAAAGAGCATTTCAATTTATTCTCTCCTACCTCTAATTTTCTCCTGGAATGATCCTCCAAAAGCAATTACGCTCTACTGGTTGGCTTTTCGTACAGATCCGTTCCTAGGAATACGTCGCAATGAACTTTTGAACCTAATTCTCTGCTACTGCCAAATCTCTCCAGTAAATCTCCTCCAAAAGCCATTTAAATGTACTGCTGCGATTTTGGTACATCTCCATTCGTTGGATTACCTCACTACGATCAATTCAATCCTGTTCACTGCAGGTTCCATAATTCTCCTGGAAGCCTCTATGAAACGCCCGTTAGATATTCTAATCCGCTTTTTACCAATTAGTGTATGAAAATTCCTCACAAATTATTTCAATTCTGGTCACTGCTAAAGACAAATTTCACCTGGAATCCTCCTCCAAATGCGATTATGCTGCACTTGGTTTTTCGTACAGATCCGTTCGTGAGAATACCTCACAATGAACAATTCTTTCCTGCTCACAGCAAGTTCCAAAGTTATCCTGGAATCATCTTAGAAACCCCAGTTAGATGTGCTGCTGCGCTTCTTGTATACATCGGTTCGTGAAAATTCCTCACAAAGAGTATTTCAATTTTTTTACTGCTACAACTAAATTTACCCTGGAATCCACCTTAAAAAGCAATTATGGTCTACTGGTTGGCTTTGAGTACAGATCCGTTCGTAAGAATACCTCGCATTGAACAATTCAACCCTGTTCGCTGCTACAGCCAAACCTCTCTTGTAATGCTCCTCCAAAATCAATTTAAATGTACTGCTGCGTTTGTGGTACGGATCCGTCCGTGAGAATACCTCCTTACGATCATTTAATCCTGGTCACTACAAGTTCCAAATTACTCCTAGAATCCTCTTTGAAACGCCATTTAGACGTGCAAAGGACCTTTTTACACATCGGTTCATGTACATTCCTCACGCAGCATATCAATTCTGTTCACTGCTACAGACAAATTTACCCTGGAATTCTCCTCCAAAAGCTATTTAGATATACTGCTGATCTTCTGGTAAAGCTCCCTAACCCCCAACCCAACCCTCACCCTAATCCCACCGGCACCCTCACCCCTACCACCATCCTCACAACCAGCCTCACTCTCCATCTCACCCACACCGTTACCGTCACAATCACCCTAATTCTCACACTAACCACCACCCCAAACCTCACCCTTACGCCCACCCCCACCCCAGCCACTCCCTCACACTCAACTTCAAACCCCCACCCACGCCCACCCCCACCACCACCCGCTCCCTTACGCTTACCCTCACCCTCACACACCGCCCATGCCCACCATCACCCACAGCCCAACCCTCAACCCCACCCGCACACTCACTCCAAACCACACCCCGACCGTCATCCTCACCCTGTCACCCTCATTCTCCCCCCACCCCACGCCCACCCTCACCCTCACTATCCCAGGATGAGGGTGGGGGTGAGGTTGTGCATTACGGTGAGGGAGAGGGTGGGCATGAGGGTGAGCGTGAAGCTAGAGGGTGAGGGGGGTGAGGGCTTGTCTGAGGCTGAAAGTGGGGGTGAGGGTGCGGGTGAGGATTAGGGTGAGGGTGGGGGTTGTCGTTGATCGTGGGGGAGAGGTTGAGGGTGGGCTTGGGGGTGAGGGTCAGGGTCAGGGTGAGGGTGGTGGGGGGGGTTCGTGTGCGGGTGATTGTTTGAGTTAGGTTTAGGGTGAGAGTGAGGGTGATGGTGGGGGTGTGTGGGGGTGGGGGGGGGTAAAGGGTTGGAATTAGGGTGGGTGTGAGGTTGGGTGTGGTGGTTAGGGTGAGGTGGGGGTGGTGGTTAGGGTGGGAGTGAGCGTTGGTCTGAGGGAGAGAGTGGGGGGGGGATAGCTCAGTGGTTTGAGCATTGGCCTGCTAAACCCAGGGTTGTGAGTTCAATCATTGTGGGGGCCATTTAGGGATCTGGGGCAAAAATTGGCAATTGGTCCAGCTCTGAGCAGGTGGTTGGACTAGATGACCTCCTAAGGTCCATTCCAACTCTGATGATCTATGAATCTATGAGTCTATGAGGGAGGGGGTTGGGCTGAGGGTGAGGGTGAAAGAGGCGGTGGAGTTGTGCTTGGGCGTGGGTGTGGGTTTGAGGTTGAGGATGAGGGTGATTGTGGGGGTTGGGGTAAGGGTGATGGTAAGGTTGAGGGTGGGGATGGGGTTGGTGGTAAAGGTAAGGGTGTTATGAGGGTGGGGTTTGGGGTGAGGGTGAGCATGAGGGTGGGGGGGGTGGGGGTTGTGGTGAGGTTGAGGTTTAGGGTGAGGTTGAGCATTACGGTGAGGGAGCGGGTTAGGGTGAGTGTGGGAAGGGGGTGGATTGGAGCTTGGGTTGAGGGTGATGATGAGGTTGAGTGTGGGGTTAGGAGTGGGGGGTCAGGGTGGGGCTGGGGGTGAGGATCAAGGTGGGATTGGGGGTTCGGGTGACGGTGAGAGTGAGGGTGAGGATCGGGGTCGGGGTGGAGTCTAGGGTAAGGGTGTGGGTGGGGTTGGGGTTAGGCGTCTGTGTGGGTGAGGGTGAGAAAGGGGGTATGGGTGGAGTTTGGGGTGGGGGTGAGGGTGAGGGTGATGGTGACGGCGGGTTAGGGGGTTAGGGTGAGTGTGAGGTTGGGGGTTGTTGTGGGGGTGAGGGTTGGGGTAAGGGTGAGGGTGAGGGTTACGGTGATGGTGAGGGTGAGGGTGGGGGTGGGAGTGAGGGTGAGTGTGGGGGTGGGGTTGGGATTCATGGTGAGGGTGAGGGTGAGGATAGGGGGTGGGGTGTGAGTGAGGGTGAGCGTGGTATTGGGGATGGGGTGAGGGTGAGAGTAAGGGTGGGCGTGGGGGTGTGCGTGGGTGTGGGTATGGGTTTGACGGTGAGGGTTAGGGTGATTTTGGGGTTTGGGGTAAGGGTGAGGGTGAGGTAGGTTGGGGTTGGGGGTGACGGTGAGGGTGACGTTTGGGTTGAGGGTGAGGGAAAGGGTGAGGTTGGGGGTTGTTGAGGCCGTGAGGTTTGGGGTGAGGGTGAGTGTGAGGGTGAGTGTTAGGGTGCGGGTAAGGGTGGGGTGTGGGTGAGGGTGAGTGTGGGGGTGGAGTTGGGATTGGTGGAGAGGGTGAGGGTGGGGGTGGGGTTGCGGATTGAGGTGAGGGTGAGGGTGATGGTGAGGGTGGGGGTGGGGGGTGTGAGTGAGGCTGATGGTGTGAGTGGGGATGGGGGTGAGGGTGAGCGTAAGGGTGTGGGTGGGGGTGTGCGTGGGAGTGGGTGTGGGTTTGACGGTGAGGGTGAGGGCGATATTGTGGGTTGGGGTAAGGGTGAAGGTGGGGGTGGGATTGGGGGTCGGGGGTGAGGGTGAGGCTGAGCATTACAGTGAGGTTGCGGATTAGGTTGAGGTTGGGGGTGGAGGTTTGTTGGCTGTTGGGTTGAGAGTGAGGGTTAGAGTGAGACTGAGGGTGAGGGTGGCGGTGGGGGTGAGGGTGGGGGTGGGGGTTACGGTGAGGGTGAGGGTGAGGGCGAGGGTGAGGCTGGGGGTGCGGGAGGGGGTGAGGGGGGGTGACCGTGACGGTTGGTGTTGGGGAGGGGGTGGGGGTTAGGGTGAGGTTGGGGGTGGGGTTTTGGGTGAGGTTGGGGGTGGGAGTCAGTGTGAGGGTGAGGGTGGGATTTGGTGTCGGGGTGATGTTGAGGGTGAGGGTGCGGGTTGGGGTTGGGGTTAGCGTGAGGGGGTGGGGTGAGGGTGAAAGTGAAAGTGAGGATGGGGCTTTAGGGTGAGGGTGAGTTTGAAAGTGAGGGTGAGGGTAGGGTTGGGGGTGAGGCTGGTGGTGGGGGATTAGGCTGAGGTTGACGGTGAGGGTGGGGGTGGTTTGCGGGTGAGGGTGCGGGTAGGGGTTAGTATGGGTCTGTGGGTTAGAGTGAGGTTGAGGGTGGGGGTGGGGGTGAGGTTGAAGGTGGGGGTGAGGGGTTAGGGTGTGGGTGAGTGTGAGGTTGAGGGTGGGAGTGGGGGTGGGTGTGAGGGTGAGGGTGAAAGTGTGGGTTGGGGTGGCAGTGAGGGTGAGGGAGGAAATGGGGGTGGGGGTTATGGTTAGGGTTAGGGTAAGGTTGAGGGTGGGGGTGACGGTGAGGGTGAGGGTGGGAGTGGGGGTGAGGCTGGGGTTGAGAGTGAGCGTCGGGGTGGGGCTGAGGGTGAGGGTGAAGATGGGGTGGGGTTGAGGGTGAGGGTGGGGTTTGGGGTGAGGGTCAGGGAGGGAGTGGGAGCGGGGGTTTGGGTGACAGTGAGAATGAGGGAGAGGGTGGTTGTGGGGTAGGGAGTGACGGTGTGGGTGGGAGTGGAGGTGACGGTTAGGGTGGGGTGTGGGGGTAAGGGCGAGGGTGAAGGTGGGGGTGTGGGTGTGGGTGAGGGTGAGCGTCTGGATTGGGATGAGAGTGAGGGTGACGGTGAGGGTGAGGGTTGAGGGCGATGCTGTGGGTGAGAGTGAGGGTGAGAGTGAGGAGTGTAGGTGGTTGTGGGGATGGGGGTGAGGGTGAGGGTTGGGATGGGGGTGAGGGTGAGAGTGGGGGTGGGGGTTACAGTGGGGTGAGGGCGAGGGTGAGGCTGGGTGTGAAAGTGAGCGTGAGTGTGAGGGTGGGGGTTGTGCTGGGGGTGGGAGTGGGTGGGGGTGATGGTGAAGGTGGGTTTTTAGGGTGACGGTGAGCTTGAGGGAAATGGTGAGGGTGAAGTTGGGGGTGTGGGTGAGGGTGATGTTGGGATTGGGGCTTTGTGTGTGCGTTAACGTGAGGGTGAGGGTGGTGTGGGGGTTAAAGTGAGGGTGAGGATCAGGGTGGGGGTGAGAGTGACGGTGATGGTGGGGTGAGATTCAGTGTGAGGGTATGGGTGGGATTGGGTGTTAGGGTGAGGGTCAGGTTGAGGGTGGGGGTGAGGGTGGGGGTGAGGGTGAGGGTAAGGGTGTGTTTGGGGGTAGGGGTGAGTTTGAGTGTGTCGGTGAGGGTGAGTGTGGGGGTGGGGGTGGAGGTGAGGGTGAGGGTGAGGATGAGGGTGAGGGTAGGGTTGGAGTGGGTTGGGGGTGAGGGTGAGGGTGGGGTGAGTGTGGGGTGGGTGCTAAGGTGATGGTGGGGGTGAGGTGGGGTGAGGGGTGAAGATGTGGGTGGGAGGGGGTGTGGGGGTGAAGATGAGGGTGAAGGTGAGTGTTGGGGTGTGCGTTAGGGTGATGGTAGGCATGAGGGTGAGGATGTGGGTTAGGCGGAGGGGAGGGGGAGGATTTTGGTGGGGGTGGAGTTGAGGATGAGTTTGGGGTTGGGGTGGTGGTGAGGGTGAGGGTGAAGATAAGGGTGGGATTGTGGGTGGCTGTGAGCGTGAGGTTGACGGTGAGGTTGGGGGTGGGGGTGGAGAGTCAGGGTAGGGGTGAATGTGTGGCTGAGTGTGAGGCTGATGGTGGGGGTGGGGGTGGGGTTTAGGGTGAGGCAGAGGGTGATGGTTGGGGGTGGGGTTTGGGGTGACGCTGAGGTTGGGGTGAGGGTGAGAGTGGGGGTGGGGGTAGGGTGAGGATTAGGGTTAGGTTGGGGGTAGGGGTTGAGGTGGTGGTGAGGGTGAAGTTGGGGGTGGGGGTCAGTGTGAGGATGTGGTGGGGGTGAGGGTGGCGGTGGGGTTTGGTGTGGGGTGAGGGTGAGGGTGGGGGTGGCGGTCGGGGAGGGGGGTGAAGATGAGGTTGGGGGTGGGTAAGGCTGAGGGTCAGGGAAGGGGTGGATGTGGGCCTGAGTGTGAGGGTGATGGTCATGGTTGGGGGTGAGGGTGAGGGTGAGGGTGGGCGTGGGGGTTAGAGTGAGGGTGAGGGTGAGGTTGGGGGTGGGGGTAGGGGATTGCGTGTAGGTGAGGATCGGGTGCGGTTAGGGTGAGGGTGAGGGTTAGGATGGGGGTTGGGGTTGGGGTGCTGGTGAGTGTGAGATTGGGGGTGGCGGTGAGGGTGAGGGTGAGAGTGGTGGTGCGGGTGAGGGTAGGGGTGGGGGTGAGGAGAATGGTGAGGGTGAGGTTGGGGGTGGGGTTGGTGGTAGGACGAGAGTGAGGGTGGGGGTGGGGGTTAAGTTGAGGATGAGGGTGGGGGTGGGGTTGGGGGTGAGGTTGAGGGTGAGGGTGAATGTTTAGGGGTTAGTGTTAGGATGAGGGTGAGGGTGGGGGTGGAGGTGGGATTGAGGGTGAAGGTGAGGGTTTGGGGTGGGGTTGGGGATGGAGTTAGTGTGTGGGTGAGGGTGGGGGGTGGGGGTGGGGGTGAGGGTGGTGTGGGGTTAGGTGTGGGAGTTGTGGTGAGGGTCAGGTTAAGGGTGAGGGATAGGGTTACGGTTAGGGTGAGTGTGAGAGTGAGGGTGAGGGTTGGTATTGGAGTGAGGGTTAGGGTTGAGGTGTGGTGGCGGTGGGTGGGGGTTGGGGTTAGGGTGAGGGTGAGGGGCGAGGGTCAGGGTTGGGGGTGGGGTTGAGGCTGAGAGTGAGGGTGGGGGTGGGGTGAGGGTGAGGGTGAGGGTAGGGGTGGGTTTGGGGGTGCGAGTGGGGGTTGTGGTGAGGAGTGAGCGTAAGGGTGTGTCTGTCGGTGGGGAGCTGCGTGGGTGTGTGTTTGAGGGTGAGGGTGATTTTGCGTGTTGGGGTAAGTGTGAGGGTAATTTTGAGGTTGTGGGTGTGGATGGGGGTGGGGATGAGGGTGAGTGTGGGGTTTGGGGTGAGGATGAGAGTGGCGGTGGGTGCGGGGATAGGGTTTGAGATGAGGGTGAGGTTGAGGGTGAGTGTCTGGGTGAGGATTACGGTTAGGTGAGGGTGATGGTGGGGTAGGGTGGGGGTAAGGGTGAGGTAGAGGGTTACGGTGAGAGTGTGGGTGTGGGTGGGGGGGTTGAAGGTAGGTTTGGGGGTTAGGGTGAGGTTGGGATTGGGAGTGCGGGTGTGGGTGGAGTGAGGGTCAGGGGGAGTGGGGTTGGGGTTTGGGGTGAGGGTGAGGGAGGGGCTGGTGGTGGTGGGAGTGAGGGTGAAGGTGGTGGGGAGGGGTGGGCGTGGGAGTGTGGGTGAGGGTGAGGCTTAGGGTTAGTGTACGGGTTGGGGTAAGGGTGAGGGTGAGGGTGGGGGTGGGATTGGTGGTTGGGATAGGAGTGAGGGTGAGGGTGACGGTGGCTTTTGGCCATTAGGGTGAGGGTGTGTTTGAGGGTGAGGGTGGGGGTGAGGGATGGGGTGAGGGTGAGGGTTATGGTTAGGGTGAAGGTCAGAGTGCGGGTGAGGGTGGGGGTGAGATGGGGGTGAGGGTGATGGTGACGGTGGGTCTGGGGTTAGGGTGGGGGTGGGGAGGGGTTGGGTGTTGGGGTTTGGGTGAGGGTTGGGGTGGTGGTGAGGATGAGGATGAGGGTGAGGGTTACAGTTATAATGAGGATGAGAGTGACGGTAGGGGTGAGTGTGGGGGTGGCGGTGAGGGTGAGGGGGGGTGTGGGGGTGAGGGTGAAGGTGATGTTGACGATGGATTTGTGGGTTAGGGTGAGGGTGAGGGTGGGGATGGGAGTGGGGGTGGGTGGGCATGGGAGTGGGGGTGAGCGTCAGGCTGAGTGTTGTTGTGGGTGGTGGGCTAAGGGTGACGGTGAGGTTGGGGGTGGGGGTTGTGTGAGGGTGAGAGTGAGGGAGGCTGTTGGGTTTTGAGTGAGGCTGAGGGTGAGGGTGGGGTTGGGTTGAGGGTGAGGGTGGTGGTGGGGGTGGGGTTGGGTTTAGGGTGAGAGTTAGGGTGAGTGTGGGGTGAGGGTGAGGGTGGGGTTGCTGGTGGTGACCCCAACCCCCAACATCACCCTCACCCTCACCCAAAACCCCACACCCACCCTAACCCTCACCCTAAACCAAACCCCCACCCCCACCCCTCACCCACGCTCACCCTCAAACCTACCCCCAACCCCACCCCCAACCTCACCCTCACCCTCACCCTCACCCACACCATCACCCTCACCCTCACCGTAACGCTCAACCTCACCCCCACCCCCATGCCCACCCCACCCTCAGCCCCAGACTCACCGTCACCCTCACCACCACCCTCACCCTCACTCTCACTCAAAACCCCACACCCACGCAAACCACCGATCCCCACCACTCACACACCCTCACCCTCACTCTCACTCTAACCCCCAAACCCACCGTCACCATCACCCTCACCGTGAACCCCACACCAATCCCCCACGCCTCCCCCACCCCCACCCTCACTCCCACCCCCACCCCATCCTGTCCCTCAAACTCACCGCTGGCCTCTCCCCCACTCCCACCCTGAAACTCACCCCCAATCGCACCCTCATCCTCACCCCCCACTCCCAACCCCACCCTCACCCTCACCCTCACTCTCAACCCAACCCCCAACCCCACCCCACCCCCACCCTGACCGTCACCTCCACCCACACCCCAGCCTCAACCTCACCATCCCCCTCATTCTTCCCCCAACCCCCACAATCACCCTGATCTTCAACCACAAAACCACACCCACCCCAACCACACCCTTACGCTCACCGTCACCCCCAATCACACCCTCACCCTAACTCACACCACAACCCCAACCCCCAAACTCACCCTAAGCCACACCCCCTCCCCATCCCCAACCCTCACCGTCAAACCCACACCAACTCCCACGCACACCCCCACCCACAGCCTTACGCTCACCCTCACCCCCACCCCCATACTCACCCTCACATTCACCCTCACCCACACCCCCACCCTTACCCTCACTCTCACCCTCACCCTAACACTAATCCTGACACTCACCCTCACCCCAAACCTCATCCCCACAACAACACCCAACCTCACCCTTTCCCTCACCCTCAACCCAAACGTCACCCTCACCATCACCCTCACCCTCACCCCCAACCCCAACCTACCTCACCCTCACCGTCAAACCCATACCCACAACCACGCAAACTCCCACGCCCACCCTTACGCTCACCCTCACCCCCATCCCCAATACCACGCTCACCCTCACTCAACCCCCCCCCAATTCTCACCCTCACCCTCACCTCAATCCCTAAACCCACCTCCACCCTCACCCTCACCATCAATCCCAACCCCACCCCCACACTCACCCTCACTCCCACCCCCACCTTCACCCTCACTCTAACCCTCACCTCACCCCAACCCTGACCCCCACAACAAAACCCAACCTCACCCTCACCCTAACCCCCTAACCCACCGTCACCATCACCCTCACCCTCACCCCCACCTAAAACCCCACCCATACCCCTTTCCTCACCCTCACCATTACCCAACCCCTACAATAAACCTCAGCCTCCTCCTCACCCCCAGATAGACGCATAACCCCCACCCCCACCGTCAACCTAGACCCCACCCCGACCCCCATACTCACCCTCACTCTCACCGTCACCCCAACCCCCACTCCCACCTGATCTTCACCTCCAGCCCCACCCTCACCCCCACTCCCACCGCCACTCTCACCCTCATCCTCACCCGCACCCTCACCGTAATGCTCAACCTCACCCTCAACCTCAACGTCACCACTACCCCCACCCCCATCCCACCCTCATGCTCACCCTCACCCCAAACCCACCCTCACCAACACCCTTACCTTTACCACCAACCCCATCCCCACCCTCAACCTTACCTTCACCCTTACACCAACCACCACAATCACCCTCACCCTCAACCTCAAACCCACACCCACGCCCAAGCACAACTCCACCGCCTCCTTCACCCTCACCCTCAGCCCCACCCCTTCCCTCATCCTCTCCCTCAGCCCAACGCCCACTCCCACCCTCACCACCACACCCACCCTCCCCCCCACCCTAATCCCAACCCTTTACCCCACCCCACCCCCACCATCACCCTCACACGAACCACGTGGGGGGTTACAGTGAGGGTTAGGTTGGGGTGGGGGTTAGGGTGAGGGTGACGGTGTGGGTGAGATGGAGGGTGAGGCTGGGTGTGAGGATGGTGGTAGGGGGTTAGGGTGCCGGTGGGATTAGGGTGAGGGTGGGGGTGGGGGTTAGGGATCTGTACCAGAAGATCAGCAGTACAGCTAAATAGCTTTTGGAGGAGGATTCCAGCTTAAATTTGTCTGTAGCAGTGAACAGAATTGATATGATTCGTGTGGAATTTACATTAACCGATGTGTACAAAAACATCCTTTGCACATCTAAATGGCGTTTCAAAGAGGTTTGCAGGAAAAATTTGGAACTTGTAGTGACCTGGATTGAATAGATCGTATGGAGGTATTCTCACGAACGGATCTATACCAAAAACGCAGCAGTACATTTAAATAACTTTTTGAGGAGGATTACAGGAGAGATTTGGCTGTAGCAGTGAACAGGGTTGAATTGGTCAATGGGTGTTCTTACGAACGGATCACCACGAAAACCAAACCAGTGCAGCATAATTGCTTTTGGAGGCGGATTCCAGGTGAAATTTGGCTGAAGCAGTGAACAGTTTTGATATAATTTGTGAGGAATTTTCATAATCTGGTAAAAAAGCAGAATAGAAGATCTAACGGGCTTTTCATAGAAGCGTCCCGGAGAAATTTGGAACCTGCAGTGAACAGGATTGAATTGATCGAAGTGAGGTAATCACACGAAGGGATATGTACAAAAACCCAGCATTACATTTTAATGGCTTTTGAAGGAGATTTACTGAAGAGATTTGGCAGTAGCAGCGAACTAGGTTGAATTGTTCATTGCGTGGTATTCCTAGAAACGGATCTGTACGAATAGCCAACCAGTAGAGCATAATTGCTTTGGAGGAGGATTCCAGGATAAATTTAGATGTAGCAGAGAAAAAATTGAAATGCTCTTTGTGAGTAATTTTCACGAACCGATATGTACAAGAAGCGAAGCAGCACATCAAACTGCCGTTTTTAAGAGGATTCCAGCATAAATTTGGAAATTGCTGTGAACAGGATTTAGTAGTTCATTTTGAGGTATTCTCTTGAACGGATCTGTGCGAAAAGCCAACTAGTGCAGCATAACGTCTTTTGGAGGGTGATGCCAAGTGAAATTTGGTTGTAGCAGTAAACAGATTTGAAAAGCTTTGTGAGTATTTTTAAAAACTAAGAGGTACAAAAAGTACACAGTACTTTATAACGGGCGTTTCTTAGAGGCTTCCAGGAGAAATTTGGAACTTGCAGTGAACAAGATTGACGTGATCGTACTGAGGTATTCTCTGTACCAAAATCGCAGCATTACATTTAAATTGCATTTGGAGGAGGATTTCAGGAGAGATTTCGCAGTAGCAGGGAACTGAGTTGAATTGTTCATTGCGAGGTATTCATACGAACGGATCTGTACGGAAATCCAACCTAGATGTAGCAGAGAAAAAATTGAAATGATCTTTTTGAGTAATTTACACGAATCGATGTGTACAAGAAGCGCAGAAGCACATCTAACTGGCGTTTCTAAGAGGATTCAGAGATAAATTTGGAACTTGCTGTGAACAGAATTGATTTACCATTGTGAGGTATTCTCACGATCGGATGTACCAATATCGTAGCAGTACTTATAAATACTTTTGGAGGAGGATTACAGGAGACATATGGAAGTAGCAGAGAACAGAGTTGAGTGTTCATTGCGAGGTATTCTCACGAACAGATCTGCACGAAAACCCCACTAGTGCAGCAAGATGGCTTTTGGAGACGGATTCCAGGAGAAATTTAGTTGTAGCATAGAAAAAATTGAAATGCTCTTTGTGAGGAATTTTCAGGAACCGATGTGTACAAGAAGCGAAGCAGCACATCAAACTGGCGTTTTTAAGGGGATTCCAGGAAAAATTTGGAACTTGCTGTGAACAGGATTAAATAGTTCATTTTGAGGTATTCTCACGATCGGACCTGTGCGAAAAGCCAACAATTGCAGCATGGATTTTGGGGGAGGATGCCAGTTGAAATTTGGCTGTAGCAGAGAACAGAATTGAAATGCTTTGTGAGGAATTTTCAAAAACAAATAATCGCAATAGAACATCTAACGGGCTTTTCATAGACGTGCCGGAGAAATTTGGAACTTGCAGTGAACAAGATTGAAGTGATCGTACTGAGGTATTCTCTCGAAGGGATCTTTACCAAAATCGCAGCAGAACAGTTAAATGGCTTTTGGAGGAGACTTACAGGCGACATTTGGCAGTAAAGGTGAACTAGGTTGAATTGTTCATTGCGATGTATTCTTACGAACGGATCTGTACGAAAAGCCAACCAGTAGAGCATACTTGCTTTTGCAGGAAGATTCTAGGAGAAATTTAGTTGTAGCAGAGAAAAAATTGAAATGCTCCTTTTGAGGAATTTTCACGAACCGATGTGTACAAGAAGCGCCTAAGCACATCAACCTTGCGTTTTTAAGAGGATTCAAGGATAAATTTGGAACTTGCTGTGAACAGGATTGAATTTACCATTGTGAGGTATTCTCACGATCGGATGTACCAATATCGTAGTAGTACTTTTAAATACTTTTTGAGGAAGATTACAAGAGAGATTTGAACTTTATAGTGAACAGGGTTGAGTGTTCATTCCGAGGTATTCTCACGAACGGATCTGCCCACAAGTGCAGCATAATTGCTTTTGGAGGCGGCCTTCACGAGAAATTTAGTTGTAGCACTGAAAAAATTGAAATGCTCTTTGTGAGGAATTTTCACGAACCGATGTGTACAAGAAGCGCAGCAGCATATTTAACTGGCTTTTTAAAGAGGATTCCAGGAGAGATTTGGAACTTGCTGTGAACAGGATTGAATTGTTCATAGTAAGGTATTCGCCCGAACGGATCTGTACCAAAAGCGCAGCAGTACATCTAAAAAGCACAAACCCCCACCACGTCATTACCCTCACAGTCACCCCCACCCAACCGCCCACCTCACCGCCACCATTACAGGGAGAGGATGAGCGTGGGGGTGGGGGTTAGGGTGAGGGTGGGTGTGTGGGTGAGGATGAGGGAGGGGCATGTGGTCAGGGTGAGGGAGAGGGTGGGGGTGGGGGTGAGGGTGAGATTGTGGTTGGGGTGAGGGTGAGGCCTGGGGTGGGGGGTGAGTGTGAGGCTAAGGGGTGAGAGTGGGTGTGAGGGTGAGGATGAGTGAGGGGCTGTGGTGAGGGTGAGGGAGAGGGTGGGGCTGGGGGTGAGGGTTGGGGCGAGGGTGAGGCTGAGGGTGGGGTTGATTGTGAAGGTGAGGGTGAGGTTGAGGCTGGGCTTGGGGGTTGGGTTGGCGGTGAGGGTGAGAGTGAGGGTAATGGTAAGGTTGGAGTTGGGTGTGCGTGTGGGGGTGAGAATGAGGCTGAGTGTTATTTTGGGGTTTGGGGTAAGGTTGGAGTTGGGTTGGGAGTTAGGATGAGGATGCGGGTGTGGGTGAGGGTGGGGGTGGGGGGTGGGCCTTGGGGAGAGATTGAGGTTGAGGGTAAGGGTTAGGTTTAGGGTTAAGGTTAGGATTAGGGCGAGGGTGAGCGTGAGGGTGAGGGTGGCTGGTGGTGGAGAGGCTGAGGGTGACAGTGATGGTGGGTTTTGGAGTAAGCGTAAGGGTGACGGTTAGGTTAGGGGTGGGGATGGGGGTGGGGTGAGGGTGAGTGTGATGGTGAGGGTGGGGATGGGGTGAGCGTTAGAGTGGCGGTGGGTGTGGGGATGGGGGTTGTGGTGAGGTTGAGGGTGTGTGTGTGTGGGTAAGGGTTAGGGTAATGGTGAGAGCTCGGGTGAGGATAGTGTTTGGGAGGGGGTGAGGGTGAGGGAGAGGGTGGGGGTGGGAGTGATGGTGAGGGTTTGGAATGGGGGTGGGGCGGATGGTGAGCGGAAGGGTGGGGGAGGGAGTTGGGGTGTCCATGGGAGTGGGTTTGGGTTTCAGGGTGAGGGTGATTGTGGGGGTTGGGTTAAGGGTGAGGGTGAGGGTGAGGTTGGAGGTTGGGTTGGGGGAGGGGGTGAGGGTGAGAATTAGGGTGAGGATGGTGGTGGGGTTGGGGGTGGCGGTTGGGGTGATGGTGAGGTTGAGGGTTATGGATGGGGTGGGGTGGTGGTTAGGGTGAGGGTGGGATGGGAGTAAGGGTGAATGAGAAGGTGCGGTTTGGGTGTGGGGATTAGGGTGAGGGTGAGGGTGAGGGTGGGGGTGAGGCTCACGGTGATGGTGATGGTGGTATTGGGGGTGGGGGTGGGGTGAGGGTGAGGGTGGTGTGGGTGAGGGTGAGGGTGAGGATGGGGTTCGTGGTTTGAGTGAAGGTGAGAGTGGGGGTGGTGGTGGGGGTGAGGGTGAGCATAAGGGTGGGGGTGGGTGTGGGGTGGGTGTTGGGTTGAGGCTGAGAGTGTGGGTGATGGTGATGGTGAGGGTCGGGGTGGGGTTTGGGGTGAGGGAGGGGCTGAGGTTGGGGGTGGGGAGGTGAGTGAGGGTGAGAGTGTGGGTGGGCGTGGGGGTTAGGGTGACGGTGGGGGTGGGGGTGGGGGTTGGAGTTGGGGTGAGGGTGCGGGTTGGGGTGTGAGTTAGGGTGAGGGTGTGATTGGGGGTGAGGGTGAGCGTATGGGTGTAGTTGGGTTGGGGAGGCGTGGGATTGGTGTTCTGGGTGAGGGTGAGGGTGATTGTGGGGGTTGGGGTAAGAATGACGGGTATGGTGAGGTTGAGGGTGGGGTGTGGGTGGGGGTGACGGTGAGGGTGAGGGTAGGGGTGGAGTTGGGGTTGGGGTTGGGTTGAGAGTGAGGGTGAGGGTGAGGGTGGGGTTGGGACTGGGGGGTGAGGGTGAGGATGGGGTTGGGGGTGAGGTTCAGGGTGGGAGTGGGGGAGGGGCTTGCGGTGAGGTTGAGGGAGAGGGTGGGGTAGGGGTGAGAGTGAGGATGGGGGTGGGACTGAGGTTGGGGGTCGGGAGGCGTGTGGTGGGGGTTGGTGTGGGGTTAACGGTGAGGGTGATGGTGATGGTGGGTTTGGGGGTTAGAGTGAGAATGAGGGTGAGGGTGGGTGAGTGGTGGGGATCGGTGGTTTGGGTGGCTCTTGGGTTTTGATTGACGGTGAGGGTGGGGGTGGGGGTGGGGGTGAAGGTGAGGGTGAGGGTGGGGGTGGGGTGAGGGTATTTCTGGGGGGTGAGTGTGAGGGTCGGGTTGGGGGTGGGTGATGGGGTTAGGGTTCGGGTGAGGCTGTGTGTTGGGTTTTGGGGTGAAGCTGCGGGTTAGAGTTAGGGTGAGGGTTGGAGTGAGGGTGAGAGTTGTGGTGGGGGTGAGGGTGAGGGAGTGGTTGGTGGTGGTTAACCCAACCCCCACAATCACCCTCACCCTCAAACCCACCCCCACGCACACCCCCACGCACACCCCCACCCCCAACCTCACCTTCACCCTCACCCTAACCACCACACCCACCCTCACCATCACTCTCACTCCCATGCCCAACCTCACCATCATCCTCACTGGCACCCTCACCCCCACCAGAACCCCCAACCCCACCCTCACCCTCACCCCCAGACTCACCCTTACCATCACCCCCACACTTACCCTCACCCTCACCCTCACACCCACCCCCACCCCCACCCTCGCCCTCACCCAAAACCCCACACCCACCCTAAGCCTCACCCGAACCCAAACCCCCACTCCCACCCCTCACCCACCCTCACCCTCATCCCAACCCGCTCCCTCACTCCCACCCTGACCCTCACCCCCACCACCACCCTCTCCCTCATCCTCACCCTCACCCCAACCCGCTCCCCTACTCCCACCCTGACCCTCACCCCCACCACCACCCTCACCCTCACCCCCACTCCCACCACCACCCTCACACTCACAATCACCCTCACTCTCAACCGAACCCCCAACCCCACCCCCAACCTCACCTTCCCCCTCTCTCTTACCACAACCCCCACAATCACCCTGACCCTCACCCACAAAACCACACACGGCCACCCCCACCCCCTACCCCACCCTCACCCTCACCCTCACCCTCACCCTCAAACTCACCCTCACCTTCACCTCCACCACCTTCACAGCCCCACACTCAGCCTCACCCTCACCCCTACCCCCACCCCCACCCTCCTCCTCACACTCACCCTCAACCGCACCCCTACTCCCGCCCTCACCTTCACCCCCACCCCCAACCCCACCCTCACACGCACACTCATCTTCAGCCATACCAGCAGACTCACCCTCACCCTCAGACTCACACTCACTCTCAGACCCACCCCCACCCCAGCCCCACACTCACCCTCACTCCGACGCCCACCCTCCTCCTCACCCTCGCCCTCAACACCACTCCCACCCTCACCCTCATCCTCACCCTCACCGTAACGCTTAACCTCGCCCCCACCCCCACCCCCACCCTCACCCCCACCCTCTCCCCGACCCTCACCCTCACCCTAACCCCAACCGAGACCCTCACCCCCACCCCCACACTCACCCTCACCTGCACAATCATCCTCACTCTCACCCTCACCCTCAACGCCCACCCAAAGCCCCACCCTCACACTCACCGTAACCCCAAACCCCACCCTTACCTTCTCCCTCACCCTCACCCCCACCCCCACTCCCACCCTCACCCTCACCGTACCCACAACCCCAACCCGCACTTCCCTCTCACCCCAACCCCCATCATCACCCTCAGTCTCACCCTCACCCTCACCCTAACCCCCACGATCACCCTAACACTCTCCCCCACCCCCACCCCCACACTCACCCTCGCCCTCACGCCCTCCCACACCCTCACCATCACCCTCACCCCAAACCACGCACCAACCCTCCTCCTCATGATCCCTATCACGCTCACCCTCACCATCACCCTTACCCCCACCCTCAACCTCACACCCACCCGCACCCCCACCATAACTCTCACCCCCACTCCCACCCACAAACTTTCCCTCACCCTCACCCACTACCCCACCCCCACCCTCACCCTCACCCCCAGACAGTGAGGGTCGTGGTGGGGGTGGAAGTGAGGATGAGGGTGGCGGTGAGGATGTGGGTGGGGGTGAGGGTAACAGTGATGGTGGGTGTGGGGGTGAGGATGAGTGTGGGGGTGGTGGTGGTGGTGAGGGTGAGGGTTGAAGATGAGGGTGGGGTTGGGGTGGGTGTGAGCGTGAGGTTGATGGTGAGGTTGGGGGTGGGGGTGAGAGTCAGGGTAGGGGTGGATGTGTGGCTGAGTGTGAGGCTGATGGTGGGGGTGGGGGTGGGGTTTGGGGTGAAGGTGTGGTAGGGGGTGAGGGTGAGAGTGGGCGTGGGGGTTAGGATGAGGATTAGGGTTAGGGTGGGGGTAGGAGTTGAGGTGGTGGTGAGGGTGATGTTGGGGGTGGGGGTGAGTGTGAGGGATGTGGTGGAGGTGAGGGTGGCGGTGGGGTTTGGTGAGGGTGAGGGTGCGGGTCAGGGTAGGGGTGGATGTGGGGCTGAAGATGAGGGTCATGGGTGAGGGTGGGCGTGTGGGTTAGGGTGAGGTTGGGAGTGGGGGTAGGGGATTGCGTGAAGGTGAGGATGGGGTGGGGTTAGGGTGAGGGTGAGGGTTAGGATGGGGGTGGGGGTTGGTGTTAGTATGAGGGCGAGGTTCCTGGTCCCCGGGCGCCTGAAAATGGGTTGGGGTGTAGTATTGCTAACAGGATACAGATAGCAATACCTGTTAAGGCGTAGGAACCTCGGCATTTAGCTCTCAGTGCCATGAGGCGGCGTGCCTCAGTTTCCCCTTTCACACAGCAGCCTGGGCCTGTTATGCTTTTGCTGTTGTGCCAAGCTTCCAGCCGGTTACCCGATATAGGCCGACAGGTAACATGTTTGTATGACCGTGAAGTCACCATCCCAAGCATGTACAACAGTTTTTCCCACCAATCAGGTATGTTCCCCATCTTGAAAGGGTTGACCCTCAGTGTTAACTCCTTTGTTATAACCCACAGATGAAGTAGGGAAAGACACAGGATTACCCACCCGTCTGTGTATCCTGGTGGGCACTCTGATGCAGATTCTTCTGCCTCTTTGGAGCAGGCTCCTGAATCCGGCATGGGTTTGAGGTTCTGGCAAGGAAAGGGTGTACTGCAACCCGGCCTGCCCTCGGCCCCTCCCTCTGGAATTTCTCTGGGCTGGTTCCCATCCCCTTGTGTGGCTTCACCCATGCAGAGACTCACTCCCTTCTGCTTTGAAGAGAGAGGTTTACCTCCTACCCGTGTAGCAAGAACAACCTCTTTCTTGGACACCCCAGTATCTGTTCCCAACAGGTCAGCTGGACGGACTCCCCCCTCCAGGAGGTCTGACCCCCAGCTTTCCCTTCTAACCTGATCCACAGGAGAGGGGTCTGGCATCTGAAATGCAGACTTTTCACCCTCCTCCTGGGCAAGATCCTCCTGACAAAAGGTTGGCGGGCTCTCCGGCCCCCCCTCACCTTCCCTCCCTGGGCCTCTATCTGGGCCAGACACTCCCGTGTCCCCCCGGAGAGAAGGTGACCCTGGTGCAGCTGTGGGCTCCCAGCTGCAAGCTAAGCCAGACCCTTCAGTGGCCTGCAAAATTCCCCCCTTGCTATGAGGTAGAACATTCCCCTCCCCCGGGGAGATGATTACAGGACAGGAACTGGCCACAGCCACCCCTGCCGCCACAGCTGCAGTCCCTGTGACTTCGCCCCCCCCTCTGGGGTTTTCAGCACCAGGTTCCTGCTTGCTGACACCCAGCCCTGGGACAGATTCTGCCACAGCAAAGAAATCATTTCCCAGTAGAAACGGTGCAAAATTGTGTGACACTGTTGCCACAGTTAGCCTAGCCTGCAAGTTTTCCGTTTGCAGGTGTACTTTTGCCAGAGGTGCAATGACTTTGTAGCCACCCACCAGCTCCAATTCCGCCACTTTACCCGGCAACCAATCCTTCTCTTGGATCAGGTCCCTCCTGACTATAGAAATTTCAGCACCTGTATCTCTCAACCCAGTGATTACCTTCCCATTCAGTCTAACAGCATGCACATGCTCACTGCTTGGTGGTGTAGAAGTCAACTTCACAAACCCTGTGTGGAAAGAGGCAGCAGCTTCATGGGCCGCTTGATGCCTGTTTTCACTCAGCAGGGGACACTTATCTCTCAGGTGCTCGGTGGACTTACATTGATAGCACCTCCTGGGCTCCTCTGATTGTACAGGGAATTTGGGACGAGTACTAGGGGAATGGGGAGGTGAGCGCCCGGCCTCCTTTTTCCCAGGGGTAACACGGTGACTCTGTTTTCCTTCAACCCTGTACCCCTCTGCCAGTGGTTTATGCTTAATTGCAGCTTGCGCCTGCTCATAAGAGTCTGCAAACCCAGCTAATTCACTAACTGCTTTTACCTGTTTGTCCCACAAGTACTGTTTTACATCATCACTGCACATATTCAGGAATTGTTCCTGAGCAACCAAATCACACATCCCTTCAAAGCTTATAATGTCTTTTCCCCTCACCCACTTATCTACCAGAACTGTCATTTCATTTGCATAAGCCACATTATTTAATCCATCCCCCCTCTTAAGACTCCTGAATTTAACCCTGTAGGTTTCAGGTGTAACCTGAAACTGTTTCAAAACCAGTTCCTTAAATTTACCATAATTGGAGGCATCCCCAATGGGCATCTTATTGAATACGTCCAGAGCTCTGCCAGTCAATTTGGCTATCAAGGTGGTCATTTTTTGATCTTCAGGGATCGCATGGAGGGAGCACAGTCTCTCGAAGGTGATACAATATTCGGCTATACCCTTGGATTCATCATACTGGGGGCATAGACGCTCCCATTTGGGGATTTTGGGGGAAGCGGAGCCGGCCGCTGAAGGGTTTCGACTCTTCAACTCTGCAACAGCCAGTTCATGCTTCTGGGCCTCCATAGCTCTCGCGTGGGCCAGCTCCTCTGCTTCCATAGCTCTCTTGTGGGCCACCTCCTCTGCTTCCATAGCTCTCTGGTGGGCCAGCTCCTCTGCTTCCATAGCTCTCTTGTGGGCTTCTGTCTCTGCACTAATTTCCAGCGTACGTAATTCGATTTCTCTCCGATGTTCGTTTTCTTTCTCTGTTATTTCGAGTCTGGCAAGGTCCAGTTTTACCATGGCCTCGCTTACAGACATCTTATTGCTGTCTAGTGTCACGCCCCTCTGCAGTTCACTGAAACTGGACTGCACTCAGATCAGGAGCTCTTCAGTTAAGAGACTTTCCCAGCTTCCCTGATCTTCAATCTAACTTATTTGATTTCCTTTTCTGTCCCTACTTCCCTTACCCGAAATAAGCAAACAGAAAATAACAAACCAGTAACCACTTTGTCTGTTTTCCAGCCACCACACTTAAAACTCACTTAAAATCACTACCAATATCTCAAAGCAATCAGCTGTGCACAGACCCTGCTCGACTACGCCACTGTGACGGGTTGGGGCCACAGAGACCTGCTTGGTGCTGCCACCTGGTGTGCCAAGGCTGCTTCTGCCCCTGCTTCCAGGCCTTTTCCAGCTTGGGACTCCCGAATCCTGTCTGTTTTGAGCCAGATTCCACTGATCTGCTGCAAACACAGACCCAGGTCCGGACCAAGTCCACTCACCACTGTAAGGCCCCTGGAAGCGCTCTTGCCTTTGACACCCAGCTGCACAACTCCAAGGAGGTTCAAACCCTTAATAAATCCATTTTACCCTGTATAAAGCTTATACGGGGTAAACTCATAAATAGTTCGCCTTCTATTTCAAAGATAAAAAGATATGCACAACTGTTCACTTTCTCCAGGCACCAACGCGTAGTCAAGGAAATGTAATAAGAAAAAGTGATTTTAATAAGTACAAAAAATAGGATTTAAGTGAGTTCAATTAGTGACAGACAGAACAAAGCAAGTTACTTAGTAAAATAAAATAAAACACGCACGTCTATGTCTATTCAAAGTTAACACAGATAAAAGCCTCACCAGATTTGGATATTTTCCTTTTTACAGGCTGTAGAATTAGCCTGGGTCCAGCAGTCGCTCACACCCCCTAGTGTCTTTGTCCTTTGTTCAGTTCCCCTCAGGAATGTCCTTGGGGGGGTGGAGAGCCTCTCCCTTTAGCCAGCTGAAGACAAAATGGAAGGGTCTTGCAAGGGCTTTTGTAGCCTTTCTTCCTCTCCCTGCGTAGGATCCAGTTGCCCTGGAGTTTTGGGATCACATGGGCAAGTCACCTGTCCATGCGCCGTAACCAGTCTAACCAGTTGCATTCCAGACCCGGCCCCAATGTGGATTGGGGTCTGCAACGTCTTTTGTCTGTCAAGTGCTCGCATTTAACAGGCACATTCTTTGCTCCAAAGATGATCCCATGTACTTACAAAGGCTATGTACAAAACCAGCAAATATAAAACCAATCTTCATCACTCCAACTACAACAATGATACATGCATACAAACAGGAGGAGTAAATTCAGTAGGTCATAACTTTAGCAGAGATATGTTACATGGCACATGTAGCATAAAACATATTTTAGTTACATATATACATTTATAAACATCTCCCCATAAAGTTTTATGGGGAACACCGTCACACGAGTGTTGGTCAGAAAGGGGCCCTAGTGAAACAGAAAGGGGTTTGGTGACAGGATGTGAAACAGGTTGGTTTGAAATGCCAACAGCATTAATAGACAAGGATGACAAAGGAACAGAAGGAAACTCTAAAGATCTTAAAGCAGATTTGCTAGCTCCAGTATCCACAAGACAAGCAACAGATTGTCCTGCAATTTCACAATTTACATATGGGCCTTCTTGATTAATAGGAATTAATGGATTCATAATGCAGTTACGTTCCCTCAGGCTGTCCTAGTAAGAATTGTTTTGTGGGGAAAAAACGGGCGCTTCAGGATTTGGGAAAGGGGGTGGAGGAAGATTGTGGGACGGTCGGTTTGGGCATTCATTTCTCCAGTGTCCCTCCTGGCCACAAAAGTGGCATGATGTATTCCTTGTTGGGGCAGGATATGAGGGACCTTTCCCTCTTCCCCGACCTCGACCACGTCCTCGTCTTCCCCTCCCATGGCCTCTAATTTGATAAGTTTGTAACTGCAAAGCCAAGAGTTTTGTTTCAGTGCTTTCTTTCTTCTGTTCTATGCAAGCTGTACAATGGTTGGCAACTGTCACTAATTCTGAAAGGGGTTTTGTCTGCCAACCAATGCAGATAGTTCTTAACTGCTGCTGGACTTTAGGCAAGAGTCCCTCTTACTACTCGTAAGAGCTGATTAACATCTGCCCATGACGGATTATAACACTGAATCACTGTCCGGAGTTCGTCTCTAAACTTTTCTGGCTCCTCCCTAACCTTAGGAAACTCCTTTACCAAATTTCTAAGGTCCCCTGGTGTCCAAGGGGCATGAACTACAACCAAATTCCCTGCAGCACCAGGCAATTCTCTTAAGGGAGCCTGGAATGTTGGTACCTGACTCCTAGTGTGGTGAGAAACCAGGCTAGAAGAAAAATCAGGGTCTGGTGACCCAGGATCAAGCGAGCTACTGGAAGGCTCGGAATCAGTTCTCCGCTGTTGATGGGGCAGCGGAGAGGAAGAATTTCCCCCCGGAGAAGAAACATGTGGCAAGGAGCCAGATGCTGCCGTAGGGAGATTACCAGCAGGTGCAGCCTGCGGAAAGGCGGGAGTGAGGGTGAGTTTGGGGTTGAGAGTGGGGGTGAGGGTGAGAGTGGGGGTGAGGATGAGGGTGAGCGTCAGGCTCGGGGTGAGGGTGGGGGTGAGGGCGAGTGTTGGGGGGGTGAGGATGGGGGAGGGTGAGAAGGAGGGTGGGGGTGGGGTGGGAGAGGGTGTGAGGGTTAGGGTGAGTATGAGTGTGCGGGTGGGGGTGAGGATGAGCGTGAGGGTAATGGTGACAGTGGATTTGGGGGTGAGGGTGAGGGTGGGGTTGGAGCAGATGTTTGGGGTGAGGGTGAGGGTTAGGCTGAGGGTTAGTGTCAGGTTGACGGTTGGGGTGGGGTGGGTGCGGGGGTTGGGGTTAGGGTGAGGGTGAGTGTGGGGCTCAGGGTGAGGTTGACGGT
Organism: Chelydra serpentina; assembly: GCA_037349315.1. Classification (NCBI taxonomy): domain Eukaryota; kingdom Metazoa; phylum Chordata; order Testudines; family Chelydridae; genus Chelydra; species Chelydra serpentina. The sequence continues at coordinate 666,961 of JBAIAC010000319.1, forward strand.
GGGGGTGGGGTGGGTGCGGGGGTTGGGTTTAGGGTAAGGGTGAGGGTGGGTGTGGGGCTGAGGGTGAAGGTGAGCGTGATGATGGGGGTGGGGGTTGGGGTGAGGTTGAGCGTTACAGTGAGTTTGAGGGTGAGGGTGGGGGTGAGGGTGAGGCTGAAGTTGAGAATGGGGGAAAGGGTGAGGGTGAGCGTCAGGCTGGGAGTGAGGGTGAGGGCGAGGGTGGGGGTGGCGTGAGGATCAGGGTGAGGGTAGGGGTGTATTGGGAGAGGGCATGAGGGTGAGTGTGGGGGAGGGGGTGAGGATGAGTGTGAGGATGGGGGTGGGGTCCGGGTGAGGGTGAGGGTTAGGGTTAGGGTGAGGGTGGGAGTGGGGGTCAGAGTGATGTTGGGAGTGGGGGTGGAGGTGGGGATGGGGGTGAGGGTGGGCGTGAGGGTGGGGGTAAGTGTGAGGGTGAGCGTCAGGCTAGGGGTAAGGGTGAGGGTGAGGGAGAGGGCGAGGGTGGGGGTGAGGATGAGGGCTAGGGTGAGGATGACGGTCCGGGCGGGGGTCGGGGTGAGGATGAGGGTGAGGGTGGGTGTGGGGTGGGAGGGGGCGTGAGGATGAGGGAAAGAGTGAGGGTGGGGGTGGGGGTGGGGGTGAGGGTGAGTGTGAGGTTAGGAGTGGGGTGCGGCTGAGGGTGACTGTGACAGTGATGGTGAACTTGGGGATTAGGGTGAAGATGAGGGTGAGGGTGAGGGTGGGGGTGGGGGTGGGGTTTGGGTTGAGGGTGAGGGTTAGAGTTTGGGTGAGGGTGAGAGTGATGGTGAAAGTGAGGATGGGGGTGAGCGTGAGGGTGAGGGTGACGGTGGGGGTGGGGTGGGGGCGGGGGTTGCTGTTAGGGTGAGGGGGGCGGGGGATGCAGTAAGGGTGAGCGTGGGGGTGGGGGTGCTGGTGGAGCTGGGTGTGGTGGTAGTTACCCCAACCCCCACAATCACACTCACCCTCATCCTTAAACCCAGCCCTACACCAACGCGCACCCGCACCCCCACCCGCACCCTCACCCTCACCCTAACCACCACACCCACCCTCACCCTCACCCTAACCCCTACCCCACCCCCACCCTACGCCCACCCTCACCCTCACCTCCACCCCCCCACACTAACCCTAACTCTCACTCTCACCCTCACCCCAACCCCCAACACCCACGCCCACCCTCATGCTCACCCTCACCCACACCTTCACCCTAACCCCCAAGCCCACCATCACCATCACCCTCACACCCAGCCCCAACCCCACCTTCACCCTAAACCTCACCTCCACCACCAATTCCCCACACTCACCCTCACCCTCACGCCCTACCCCACCCCCACCCCCACTCCCACCCTCACCCCAACACCCACGCCCACCCTCATGCTCACCCTCACCCACACCTTCACCCTAACCCCCAAGCCCACCATCACCATCACCCTCACACCCAGCCCCAACCCCACCCTCACCCTCAACCTCACCTCCACCACCAATTCCCCACACTCACCCTCACCCTCACGCCCTACCCCACCCCCACCCCACTCCCACCCTCATCCTCACCCCCACTCCCACTCCAACCCTCACCCTCAACCCTACCCCCAACCCCACCACCACCCCCACCCTCACCCTCACCTGGACCCTCACCCTCACCCTCACTGTAACGCTCAACCTCACCCCCACCATCACCCTCATCCTCACCCTCACCCACACGCTCACCCCAACCCCAACCCCAACCCTCACCTTCACCCTCACCCCCAACGCCACACTCACCCTCACCCTCACCCTCACCCTCACTCTCACACTCACCCAAACCCTGGCCCTCACCCTAAACACGGCACCCACTCTCACCCTCACCCTCACCCCAACCGCCGCCCCCACTGCCAACCTCACCCTCATGGTCACCCTCATCCCAAACCCAACCTTCACCATCACCCTCACCCTTAAAGCCCAACACACACCCATGCACACCCCAACCCCTACCCTTACGATCCCCCTCCCCCAACCCCCATTCCAAACCCTCACCCTCATTCACACCCCCACCCCCACCCTCAACCTCACCCCAACCCCCACCCCCACCCTCACCCCACTCTGACCATCAACACCCCCCCAACCCCCACCGTCACCCTCTCCCGAAACCCGGTACCCACTCTCACCCTCACCCTTACCCCAGCCCCACAATCACCCTCACACTGAACCCGACACCCACGCTCACCCCAACACCCACCATTATGCTCTCCCTCACCCCCAACCCCACACCCACTCTAACCCTGCTCAAACCCCCACCCCCACACTCACCTTCACCCTCACCCTCACCCCCACCCCCACCCCCACCCGCATCCTCACCCTCACCATCACCCACACCCTCACGCTTAACCCAACACCCGAGCCCATGCCCACCACCAGCCCCACCCCTAACCTTACGCTCACCCTCACCCCCCCCACCACCACCCCCACTGTCACCCTCACTCACACCCCCACCCTGACCCTCACCCCCACGCTCACCGTCACCCTCACCCTCACACTCATCCTCACCCCAACCACCAACCACACCCCAACCTCACCCTCACCCCAACCCCCACCCACACCCACACACCCACCATCACTATCAGCCTCAACCCCACCCTCACCCTTACTATAACCCTAACCCCCACACCCACCCTCACCCTCACCCTAACCCCCAACCTCACCTTCACCCCCACCCCAACCTCACCCACACCTCACCCCCACCCCCACCCCAACCTCACCCTCACCCTAACTCCCACTCCAACCCCCACCCACACAATTACCCTACCCCGAAACCGTAACCCTAACCCTAACCCTAAACCTAGCCCTCAGCCCCATCCTCACTCCCACCTTCACCCTCACTCTCACCCACACTCCCACCCCTACCCTCACCTTCACCTTCACCCTCAACCCAACCCCAAACCCCACCCCAACCCCCACCCTCACCCTCAACCACACTGTAACGCTAAACCTCACCCTCGCCCCCACCGCCACCCTGACGCTCACACCCACCCCCAGACTCACCCTCACCCTAACTCACAGCCTCAACCCACCCCAACCCTCACCCTCACCCTCACCCGCACCCTCACCCTCAGCCCCACGCCCAACCTCACCCTCACCCTCACCCCACCCCCAGCCCCACCCTTTCCCTCACCCTGACCCTAACCCCGACCAACACCCCCACACCCACCCTCACCCTCATTCCCACCCCCACACTCACTCTCACCCTCATCCTAACCCTCACCGCCACCCTCACCCTCACCCCAACCGCCACCCCAAGCCCCACCATCACTGTCATCCTCACCCTAATCCCAAACCTCACCCTCACCTCCCACCCCTACACTCCCACCCTTACCCTCACCCTAACACTTACCCTTACCCCAACCCCACAATCACCCTCACCCCACCCTCACCCCGACACCCACGCCCACACCTGTACCACCCTTAATCTCAGCCTCACCCCCAACCCCACCCCCACTCTCACCTCCCTCACACCCCCAACCCCACCCTCACCCTCACTCTCACCCCAACTCCCGCTCCCACCCCCACACTCATTCTCACCCTCACCATCACCCACACCCTCACACTCAACCCAATACCCACGCCCACCCAACTCCACCCTCAACTTTATGCTCACCCTCACCCCCACCCCTACCACCACGACCATTCTCACACTCACTCACACCCCCACCCCCACCCTGACCCTCACCATTACCCTCACCCTCACCACAACCACCACCCAACACCCACCCTCATGCTCACCCCAACCCCCACGCCCACCCCCACCCTCACCCTCACCCCAATCCCCACCCCAACCCGCACCCTCTCCCTAACGCCCACGCGCACCCTCATCTTCACCCCCACCCCACCCTCACCCTCACCCCCACCCCCACCCCAACCTAACCCTCACCCTAACTCCCACCAGAACCCGCACCCACACCATAACCCTTTGCCCAAAACTTAACCCCAACCTTAACCTTAACCCTTACCATGACCGTCACCCGGATCCCCACCCTCACCATCACCCTCACCCCCACCCCCACTCCCACACTCACCCTCACCCTCACTCTCACCGCCACTCCCACCCCCACCCTCACCCTCACCCTCACCGTAATGCTAAACCATACCCTCGCCCCCACCCCCATTCTCATGCTCACCCCGACCCCCAACTCACCTTCACCCTCACCCACACCCCAACCCCAACCCCAACCCCAACCCCAACCCCAACCCCAACCCTCACCTTCACCCTCACCCTCACCCCCAACCCCAACCCCAACCCCAACCCTCACCTTCACCCTCACCCCCAACCCCACCCTCACCCTCACCCTCACCCTCACTCTAACACTCACCCATACCCTGGCCCTAACCCTAAAACCGGCACCCACTCTCATCCCCACCCTCACCCCAACCGCCACCCACACCCCCAACCTCACCCTCACGGTCACCCTCATCCCAAACTCAAACTTCACCCTCACCCTCACTCTTAAAGCCCAACACACACCCACGCACCCCTACCCTTACCATCACCCTCCCCCAACCCCCACTCCAAACCCTCACCAAAACCCCCACCCTCACCCCCACTCTGACCCGCACCCCCCCCCAGACCCACCCTCACACTCACCCGAAACCCGGTACCCACTCTCACCCTCACCCTTACCCCAGCCACACAATCATCCTCACCCTCACCCTCAACCAGACACCCACGCCCACTCCAACACCCACCCTTATGCTCTCCCTCACCCCCAACCCCTCACCCACTCTCACCCTGCTCACAGCCCCACCCCCACACTCACCCTCACACTCACCCATAACCCCACCCGCATCCTCACCCTCACCATCACCCACACCCTCACGCTCAACCCAACACCCGAGCCCATGCCCACCACCATCCCCACCCCTAACCTTACGCTCACCCTCACCCCCCCCACCACCACCCCCACTCTCACCCTCACTCACACCCCCACCCTGACCCTCACCCCCACGCTCACCATCACCCTCACCCTCACCCTCACCACCAACAACACCCCACCCCACCGTCACCGCAACCCCCACCCTCACCCTCACACTCACCCTCACCCTCACCACCAACCACACCCCAACCTCACCCTCACCCCAACCCCCACCCACACCATCACTGTCAGCCTCAACCCCACCCTCACCCTTACTATAACCCCACCCCCACCCCCACCCGCATCCTCACCTCACCATCACCCACACCCTCACGCTCAACCCAACACCCGAGCCCATGCCCACCACCATCCCCACCCCTAACCTCACCTTCACCCCTACCCCACCCTCACCCACCCCAACCCCCACCCACACAATTACACTACCCCGAAACCGTAGCCCTAACCCTAACCCTAACCCTAGCCCTCAGCCCCACCCTCACTCCCACCTTCACCCTCACTCTCACCCCCACTCCCACCCCTACCCTCACCCTCACCTTCACCCTCAACCCAACCCCAAACCCCACCCCAACCCCCACCCTCACCCTCAACCACACTGTAACGCTAAACCTCACCCTCGCCCCCACCGCCACCCTGACGCTCACACCCACCCCCAGACTCACCCTCACCCTCACTCACAGCCTCAACCCACCCCAACCCTCACCCTCACCCTCACTCCCACCCCCACCCCCACCCCCAACCTCACCCTCACACTCACCCTAACCCTCGCCCTCACCCTCACCCTCACACTCACCCTCACCCTCAACCCAACCCACACCATCACCCTCATCCTCATCCTCACCCTCACCACAACCCCCACCCCCACAGCCACACCCCCCACCCTCACCCACACCCTAACCCCAACAACCACCCCCACGCCACCCCCATCCTCACCCTAACCCTCAGAATCACCCTCATCCTCACCCCCAACCCCACCCTCCTCCTCACCCTCACCCTCATCATCACCCCCACCCTCGACCTCACACTCACCCTCACCCTCACCCCCAGCCCGACGCTCACCGTAACCCTTACCCCCCCACACACACACCCTCACACCCACCCTCAACCTCACCCCATCCTCACCATCACCCCACTCCCACCCCCACCGTCACCCTCACCCTCACCCTCACCGGCACCCACACCCTCAGCCCCACCCCCACCATCACCCCACCCCAGCCCCACCCTTTCCCTCACCCTCACCCTAACCCCGACCAACACCCCCACACCCACCCTCACCCTCACCATCACTCCCACCCCCACACTCACTCTCACCCTTACAATAACCCTCACCGCCACCCTCACCCTCACCCCAACCGCAACCCCAAGCCCCACCCTCACTGTCATCCTCACCCTAATTCCAAACCTCACCCTCACCTCCCACCCCTACACTCCCACCCTCACCCTCACACTTACCCTTAACCCAACCCCACAATCACCCTCACCCCACCCTCACCCCGACACCCACGTCTACACCTGACCACCCTTACGCTCAGCCTCACCCCCAACCCCACCCACACTCTCAGCCCCCTCACACCCCCAACCCCACCCTCACTCTCACCCCAATCCCCACTCCCACCCTCACCCCCACCCACACCCCAACCTCACCCTCACCCTAATCCCCACCTCAACCCGCACCCCCTCCCTCACCCTAACCCCCACGCTCACCCTCACATTCACCCCCACCCCACCCTCACCCTCACCCCCACCCACACCCCAACCTCACCCTCACCCTAACTCCCACCACAACCCCCACCCACACCATCACCCTTCCCTCAAAACTTAACCCCAACCCTAACCTTAACCCTTACCCTGACCGTCACCCGGATCCCCACCCTCACCCTCACCCCCACCCCCACTCCCACAATCACCCTCACCCTCACTCTCACCGCCACTCCCACCCCTTACCTCACCCTCACCCTCACCCTCAACATAATCCCCAAACCCACCCCCACCCCCACCCTCACCCTCACCGTAATGCTAAACCATACCCTCGCCCCCACCCCCATTCTCATGCTCACCCCGACCCCCGACTCACCCTCACCCTCACCCACACCCTAACCCCAACCCCAACCCTCACCTTCACCCTCACCCCCAACCCCACCCTCAACCTCACCCTCACACTCACTCTCACACTCACCCAAACCCTGGCCCTCACCCTAAACCCGGCACCCACTCTCACCCTCACCCTCACCCCAACCGCCACCCCCTCCCCCAAACTCACCCTCACGGTCACCCTCATCCCAAACCCAAACCTCACCATCACCAATACCCTTAAAGCCCAACACACACCCAGGCACACCCCAACCCCTACCCTTACGATCACCCTCCCGCAATCCCCACTCCAAACCCTCACCCTCATTCACACCCCCACCCCATCCTCAACCTCACCCCAACGACACCCCCACCCCAACCCTCACCCTCACCCGAAACCCGGCTCCCACTCTCAGCCTCACCCTTACCCCAGCCCCACAATCACCCTCACCCTGACCCTCAACCCGACAACCACGCCCACCCCCACACCCACCCGTATTCTCTTCCTCACCCCCAACCCCCACCCTCACCCTCACCCGAAACCCGGTACCCACTCTCACCCTCACCCTTACCCGAGCCCCACAATCACCCTCACCCTCACCCTCAACTCGACAGCCAAGCCCACCCCAACACCCACCCTTATGCTCACACCCCCACCCCCACACTCACCCTCACCCTCACCCTCACCCCCACCCCCACGCACATCCTCACCCTCACCCTCACACTCACCCCCACCCCCATCCGCATCCTCACCCTCACCATCACCTCACCCTCACCATGGTGGGAGTGGGGGTGGGGGTGAGGTTGAGGGTGGGGTGAGGGTGGTGGTGAGGGTGAGGGAGGTGGTGAGGGTGAGGGAGGGGGTAAGGGTGATGGTGAGGGTGAGCGTGATAGGGATGGTGAGCAGGACGGTTGGTGCATGGTTTTGGGTGAGGGTGATGGTGAGGGTGTGGGAGGCTGTGGGAGGGCGTGAGGGCGAGGGTGAGTGTGGGGGTGTGTGTGAGGGTGAGGGGGATCGTGGGGGTTGGGGTGAGGATGAGGGTGAGACTGAGGGTGATGATGGGGGTTGGGGTGAGAGGGAAGTGCTGGTTGGGGTTGTGGTTACAGTGAGGGTGAGGGTGGGAGTGGGAGGTGGTTTGGGTGAGGATGAGGGTGAGTGTGAGGAGGAGGGTGGGGGTGGGGGTCGGGGTGAGTGCGGGGCTGTGGAGGTGGTGGAGGTGAGGGTGAGTTTGGGGGTGAGGGTGAGGATGAGGTTGGCGTAGGGGGTGGGGGTGGACGTGTGTGGTTTTGTGGGTCAGGGTCAGGGTCATTGTGGGGGTTGGGGTAAGAGTGAGGGGGAAGGTGAGGTTGGGGGTGGGATTGGGGGTTGGGTTGAGAGTTAGGGTGAGTGTGAGGGTGGTGGTGGGAGTGGGGGTGAGGGTGGTGGTGGGGGTGAGGGTCAGGGTCAGGGTTTGAGTGGGGGAGCGGGTTGGGGTGAGGGTGAGGTTGAGGGAGAGGGTGGGTGGGTTGGGGTGAGGGTGAGGGTGTGTGAGGGGTGGGAGTGGGGGTTTGAGTTTGGGTGAGGCTTGGGGTGGGTGTGGGGTTTTGGGTGATGGTGAGGGTTTGGGTGGGGGTAGGAGTGGTATTTAGGGTGAGGGTGAGATTGAGGATAGGTGGAGTGGGTGGGAGTGAGGCTGAGGGGGAGGTTGTGAGGGTGAGGGAGAGGGTGGGGTTGGGGGTGCGAGTGAGCATAAGGGTGGGGCTGTGGGTGGGGGTGTGCGTGGGGGTGGGTGTGAGGGTGAGGGTGATTGTGGGTGTTGTGGTAAGGGTGAGGGTGACGGTGTGGTTGGAGGTGGGGATGGGGTGGAGGTGATCATGAGGGTGAGGGTGGGGTTTGGGTGAGGGTGAGATTTGGGGTGGCTGTGGGGATGGGCGTTGGAGTGAGGGTGAGGTTTAGGGTGAGTCTGTGGGTGAGGGTTAGGATTAGGGTGAGCGTGAGGGTGGGGGTTGGGTGGGGGTAAGGGTGAGGTTGAGCGTTACAGTGAGGGTGCGAGTGAGGTGAGGGTGAGGGTGGGGTGCGGGTTGGGGGTTGAGTTGGGGGTGAGGGTGGTGGTGAGGTTGGGGGTGGAGGTGGGTGTGGGGGTAAGGGTCAAGTTGGGAGTGGGGGTGGGGGCTGGGGTGCTGGTGAGGGTGTGCGTGGGGGTGTGCGTGGGGGTGGTGGTGAGGGTGAGGGTGAGGGTGGGGCTTGGGGTGTGAGTGAGGGTGAGGGTGTGAGTGGGGGTGGTGGTGAGGGTGAGGGTGAGGGTGGGGCTTGGGGTATGAGTGAGGGTGAGGGTGTGAGTGGGGGTGGTGGTTACGGTGAGCGTAAGGGTGGGGGTGGGGTTGTGCGTTGGCATCGGTATGGGTTTGTGGGTGAGGGTGAGCGTGATTCTGGGAGTTGGTGTAACGGTGAGGGTGATAGTGAGGTTGGGGTGGGGGTGAGAGTGATGGTGAGGGTGGGGTTTGGGGTGAGGGTGATGGTGAGTGTGAGGGTGGGTGTGGGGGTAGGCGTGGGGGTTGGGGTGAGGGTCAGGTTAAGGGTGAAGGATAGGGTTACGGTTAGGGTGAGGGTGAGAGTGAGGCTGAGGGTTGGTATTGGAGTGAGGGTTAGGGTTGAGGTGTGGTGGGGGTGGGGTGGGAGTTGGGGTTAGGGTGAGGGTGAGGGCGAGGGTCAGGGTGGGGGTGGGGTTGAGGCTGAGGGTGAGGGTGGAGGTGGGGGTGAAGGTGAGGGTGAGAGTTGGGGTGGGGGTGGGCGTTGGAGTGAGGGTGAGGGTGGGGGTGGGGGTTGGAGTGAGGGTGAGGGTGAGGGTGGGTCTGTGGGTGGGGTTGTGCGTGGGTGTGGGTTTGAGGGTGAGGGTGAGGGTGATTTTGCGTGTTGGGGTAAGGGTTAGGGCAATTTTGAGGTTGGGGGTGGGGATGAGGGTGAGTGTGGGGTTTGGGGTGAGGATGAGGATGAGAGTGGCGGTGGGTGCGGGGATAGGGTTTGGGATGAGGGTGAGGTTGAGGGTGAGTGTCTGGGTGAGGATTAGGGTTAGGTGAGGGTGATGGTGGGGGTGGGGTGGGGGTAAGGGTGAGGTTGAGGGTTACGGTGAGAGTGTGGGTGTGGTTGGGGGGGGTGGAAGGTAGGTTTGGGGGTTAGGGTGAGGTTGGGATTGGGAGTGCGGGTGGGGGTGGGAGTGAGGGTCAGGGTGGGAGTGGGGTTGGGGTTTGGGGTGAGGGTGAGGGATGGGGTGGGGGTGGCGTGGGAGTGAGGGTGAAGGTGGTGGTGGGGAAGGGGTGGGCGTGGGAGTGTGGGTGAGGCTGAGGGTTAGTGTACGGGTTGGGGTAAGGGTGAGGGTTAGGGTGAGGGTGGGGGTGGGAGTGGTGGTTGGGATAGGGGTGAGGGTGAGGGTGACGGTGGCTTTGGCCATTAGGGTGAGGGTGTGTTTGAGGGTGAGGGTGGGGGAGGGGGTGGGGGTGGGGGATGGGGTGAGGGTGAGGGTCAGGGTTATGGTTAGGGTGAAGGTGAGAGTGCGGGTGAGGGTGGGGGTCGGGATGGGGGTGAGGGTGATGGTGACGGTGGGTTCGGGGGTTAGGGTGGGGGTGGGGAGGGGTTGGGGGTTGGGGTTTGGGTGAGGGTTGGGGTGGTGGTGAGGATGAGGGTGAGGGTGAGGGTTACAATTATGATGAGGATGAGTGTGACGGTAGGGGTGCGTGTGGGGGTGGCGGTGAGGGTGAGGGGGTGTGTGGGGGTGAGGGTGAAGGTGATGTTGACGGTGGATTTGGGGGTTAGGGTGAGGGTGGGGATGGGAGTGGGGGTGGGGTGGGCATGGGAGTGGGGGTGAGCGTCAGGCTGAGTGTTGTTGTGGGTGGTGGGCTAAGGGTGAGGGTGAGGTTGGGGGTGGGGGTTGGGTGAGGGTGAGAGTGAGGGAGGCTGTTGGGTTTTGAGTGAGGCTGAGGGTGAGGGTGAGAGTGGGGGTGGTGGGGGTGAGGGTGAGCGTAAGGGTGGGGGTGGGCGTGGGGGTGGGTGTTGGGTTGAGGCTGAGAGTGTGGGTGATGGTGATGGTGAGGGTGGGGGTGGGGTTTGGGGTGAGGCTGAGGTTGGGGGTGGGGAGGTGAGTGAGGGTGAGAGTGTGAGTGGGCGTGGGGGTTAGGGTGAGGGTGAGGGTGGGGGTGTGGGTGGGGGTGGGGTTGGAGTTGGGGTGAGGGTGAGGGTGCGGGTTGGGGTGTGAGTTAGGGTGAGGGTGTGATTGGGGGTGAGGGTGAGCGTATGGGTGTGGTTGGGGTGGGGGTGGGCGTGGGTGTGGTTTTGTGGGTGAGGGTTAGGGTGATTGTGGGGGTTGAGGTAAGAATGAGGGGTATGGTGAGGTTGAGGGTGGGGTGTGGGTGACGGTGAGGGTGAGGGTAGGGGTGGAGTTGGGGTTGGGTTGAGAGTGAGGGTGAGGGTGAGGGTGGGGTTGGGGGTGAGGTTCAGGGTGGGAGTGGGGGAGGGGCTTGCGGTGAGGTTGAGGGAGAGGGTGGGGTAGGGGTGAGAGTGAGGATGGGGGTGGGAGTGAGTGTGGGGGTGGGGAGCCGTGGGTGGGGGTTGGTCTGGGGTTAACGGTGAGGGTGATGGTGATGGTCGGTTTGGGAGTTAGAGTGAGAATGAGGGTGAGGGTGGGTGAGTGGTGGGGATCGGTGGTTTGGGTGGCTCTGGGGTTTTGAGTGACAGTGAGGGTGGGGGTGGGGGTGGGGGTGAGGGTGAGGGTGGGGGTGAGGTGAGGGTATTTCTGGGGGTGAGTGTGAGGGTCGGGTTGGGGGTGGGTGTTGGGGTTAGGGTTCGGGTGAGGCTGTGTGTTGGGTTTTGGGGTGTAGCTGCGGATTAGAGTTAGGGTGAGGGTTGGAGTGAGGGTGAGAGTGGTGGTGGGGGTGAGGGTGAGGGTGTGGTTGGTGGTGGTTAACCCAACCCCCACAATCACCCTCACCCTCACCCTCAAACCCACCCCCACGCACCCCCCCACCCCCACCCCCAACCTCACCTTCATCCTCACCTCATCCTCACGCATCCGATGAAGTGGGTACTAACCCACGAAAGCTTATGCTGAAATAAATTTGTTAGTCTCTAAGGTGCTACAAGTTTTTCTTTCTTATTTTCCTTTTTTTTATCATCCTCACTGGCACCCTCACCCCCACCAGCACCCCGAACCCCACCCTCACCCTCACCCCCAGACTCACCCTTACCATCACCCCCACCTTTACCCTCACCCTCACCCTCACACTCACCACCACTCTCACCCTCACGCCAACCCTCACCCTAACTCTAACCCGCAGCTACACCCCAAAACCCAACACACAGCCTCACCCGAACCCTAACCCCAACACCCACCCAACACCTCGCCCTCACCCAAAACCCCACTCCCACCCCTCACCCACCCTCACCCTCACCCTCATCCCAACCCGCTCCCCCACTCCCACCCTGACCCTCACCCCCACCACCACCCTCTCCCTCAACGTCACCCTCACCCCAACCCGCTCCCCCACTCCCACCCTGACCCTCACCCCCACCACCACCCTCACCCTTACCCCCACTCCCACCACCACCCTCACACTCACCCTCACTCTCAACCGAACCCCCAACCCCACCCCCAACCTCACCTTCCCCCTCACTCTTACCACAACCCCCACAATCACCCTGACCCTCACCCACAAATCCACACACGGCCACCCCCACCCCCTACACCACCCTCACCCTCACCCTCAAACTCACCCTCACCTTCACCTCCACCACCTTCACAGCCCCACACTCAGCCTCACCCTCACCCCGACCCACACCCTCCTCCTCACACTCACCCTCAACCCCACCCCTACTCCCGCCCTCACACTCACCCCCACCCCCAACCCCACCCTCACACGCACACTCATCTTCAGCCATACCAGCATACTCACCCCCACCCCAGCCCCACACTAACCCTCACTCCGACGCCCACCCTCCTCCTCACCCTCGCCCTCAACACCACTCCCACCCTCACCCTCATCCTCACCCTCACCGTAACGCTAAACCTCACCCCCACCCCACCCCCACCCTCACCCTCACCCCCACCCTCTCCCCGACCCTCACCCTAACCCCGACCGAGACCCTCACCCCCACCCCCACACTCACCCCTCACCTGCACAATCATCCTCACTCTCACCCTCACCGCCCACCCAAACCCCCACCCTCACACTCACCGTAACCCCAAACCCCACCCTTACCTTCTCCCTCACCCTCACCCCCACCCCCACTCCCACCCTCACCGTGCCCACAACCCCAACCCGCACTTCCCTCTCACCCCAACCCCCATCATCACCCTCAGTCTCACCCTCACCCTCACCCTAACCCCCACGATCCCCCTCACACTCTCCCCCACCCCCACCCCCACACTCACCCTCGCCCTCCCATACCCTCACCATCACCCTCACCCCAAACCACGCACCAACCCTCCTCCTCACCATCCCTATCACGCTCACCCTCACCCTTACCCCCACCCTCAACCTCACCCCCACCCGCACCCCCACCATAACTCTCACCCCCACTCCCACCCACAAACTTTCCCTCACCCTCACCCTCAACCCCACCCCCACCCTCACCCCCAGACTCACCGTCACGCTCACCCTCACCACCACCCTGTGATGGTGGGGGTGAGGTGGGGCGTCGGTTGGGGGTGACGGTGAGGGTAAGGGACTTGGTGGGGGTTGGGGTTGGTGTGGGGGTGAGCGTGGCAGTGAGGGTGGGGGTGGGGGTGGAAGTGAGGATGAGGGTGGAGGTGAGGATGTGGGTGGGGGTGAGGGTGACAGTGATGGTGGGGGTGGGGGTGAGGATGAGTGTGGGGGTGGTGGTGAGGGTGAGGGTGAAGATGAGGGTGGGGTTGGGGGTGGGTGTGAGCGTGAGGTTGACTGTGAGGTTGGGGGTGGGGTGAGAGTCAGGGTAGGGGTGGATGTTTGGCTGAGTGTGAGGCTGATGGTGGGGGTGGGGGTGGGGTTTGGGGTGAGGGTGAGGTTGGGGGTGAGGGTGAGAGTGGGCGTGGGGGATAGGATGAGGATTAGGGTTAGGGTGGGGGTAGGGGTTGAGGTGGTGGTGAGGGTGATGTTGGGGGTGGGGGTGAGTGTGAGGGATGTGGTGGGGGTGAGGGTGGCGGTGGGGTTTGGTGAGGGTGAGGGTCAGGGTAGGGGTGGATGTGGGGTTGAGGGTGAGGGTCATGGGTGAGGGTGAGGGTGAGGGTGGGCGTGGGGGTTAGGGTGAGGGTGAGGGTGAGGTTGGGGGTGGGGGTAGGGGATTGCGTGAAGGTGAGGATGGGGTGGGGTTAGGGTGAAGGTGAGGGTTAGGCTGGGGGTTGGGGTTGGGGTGCTGGTGAGGGTGAGATTGGGGGTGGCGGTGAGGGTGAGGGTGAGAGTGGTGGTGCGGGTGAGGGTGGGGGTGGGGGTGAGGATAATGGTGGGGGTTGGTGTTAGGGTCAGGGTGAAGGTGGGGGTGTGGGTTAGGTTGAGGGTTAGGGTGGGGGTGGTTGTTGGAGTGGTGGTGATGGTGAGGGTGAGGGTGGGGTGGTGGTTGGGGCGAGGGTGAGGTGAAGTTGGGGGTGAGGGTGGCTTTGAGTGTGAGGGTGGGTGTGGGGGTGAAGGTGGGGGTTTGGGAAAGGGTGAGGGTGAGGGTGGGTGTGGGGGTTGGGTTGAGGGTGGGGGTGGGGGTGAGGTTGAGGGTGAGGGTGAATGTTTAGGGTTAGAGTTAGGATGAGGGTGAGGGTGAGGGTGGAAGTGGGATTGAGGGTGGAGGTGAGGGTTTGGTGTGGGATTGGGGGATGGAGGTAGGGTGAGGGTGGAGTTTGGGGGGTGGGGGTGGCGGTGAGGATTAGGGTTTCGGGTTAGGATTAGGGTGATGCTGATGAATTCCTGGGCTTTTGGTAGAGATCGGTTAGTCAAAAATACTGAAAATGAGTATTCCAATCCCATTCGCTGCAAGTTCCAAATTTTTCCTGGAATCCTCTTTCAAACGCCAGTTTGAAGAGCTGCTGCGGGGGGTGGGATAGCTCAGTGGTTTGAGCTTTGGCCTGCTAAACCCAGGCTTGTGAGTTCAATCCTTGAGGGGGCCATTTAGGGATCTGGGGCAAAAATTGGGGATTGGTCCTGCTTTCAGCAGGTGGTTGGACTACATGACCTAAGGTCCCTTCCAACCCTGATATTCTATGATTCTTGTACACATTGGGTCAAGAAAATTCCTCACAATGTGCATTTTGTTCGCTGCTACAACCAAATTTCACCTTTAATCCTATTCCAAAAGCCATTATGCTGCACTGCCTGGTTTTCGACAGTGATGGATTAGTAAAAATTCCTTACAATGTGCATTTAATTCCTCTCCACTCGAAGGCCACATTTCTCAGGGAATCCTCCTCCACATGCCATTATGATGCACTGTTGGGCTTCAGGTAACGCTGGATTCATGAAACTTCCTTACACTGAGCCTTTCAATTCTATCACAGCTTGTGCCATATTTCTCCGGGAAACCTCCTCCAAAAGCTCTTTATATTGTTCTGACGGTCTTTTGATAGAGATCAGTTAGTGAAAATTCCTCACAATGAGCATTTCAATTCTGTTCAACGAGTGCCAAAGTATTCATTCAATCCGCATGAAAAAGCCATGCTGATGCACTGCTGGGGTTTTAGTACAGATCGGTTTGTGAAAATTCTTTGCAATGAGCATTTCAATCCTGTTCAGTGCTAGTGCCAGTTGTATGTGCAACTGCCCTTTTTGTACACGCCGACGCACACCCCCACACTAAAGCTCACCCTCACCCCCACTCACACCCTCAGCCTCACCCCAACCCCCCCCCACACCCACCTCGTCCCCCCAAGCCCCACGAGAACCCTCACCCCCACCCCCAACCTCACCCTCACTGTCACCCTCACCATCACCCTCACCCTCACCCCCACCCTTACGGTCACAATCACCCCCACACCCATCCTCACCGCCACCCTCATCCTCACCCCCACCTCCTTCCCACCCTCACCCTGACGCTCACCCCCACCCCAACCCCCACCCCCACCACGTCCCTCACCCTCACGGTCACCACCACCCCACGCCCAACCTCACCCTCACCATCATGGGTGGGTGTCGGGTTGAGTGTGAGGGTGTGGGTGATTGTGGGTTTGGGGTAAGGATGAGGGTGAGGGTGGGTGCCGGGGTTAAGGTGACGGTGAGGGTGAGGATGGTGGTGAGGTTGGGGGTTGGGGTGGTGGTGAGGGTGAGAGTGAGGGTGAGGGTGGTGTTTGGGGTGAGGTTCAGGGTGGGGGTGTGAGTGAGGGTGAGGGTTTCGAGTGGGGGTGGGGGAGAGGGTGTACATAAGAGTAGGGGTGTGGGTAGGGGTTTGCGTGGGTGTGGGTTTCAGAGTGAGGGGGATGGTGATTGCGGGGGTTGGGGTAAGGGTGAGGGTGAGGTTGGGGGGAGGGTTTCGGGGTGAGGGTGAGGGTAAGGGTGATGGTGAGGGTGGGGTTTAGGGTAAGGGTGAGGGTGAGGGTGAGGGTGGGGGTGGCGGTTGGGGTGAGGGTGAGGTTGAGGGTGAGGGCGAGGGCTAGTGTGAGGGTGAGGGTGAGGGTGAGGTTGGGGGTGGGGGTGGTGGTGGGAGTGAGGGTGAGGGTTGGGGTGGGTTGAGGCTGTGAGTGAAGGCGAGGGTGAGTCTGGGGGTGGGTGTGAGCGTGAGGGTGCGGTGGGGGCGTGGGTGAGGTTTAGCATTACAGTGTGCGTGATGGTGAGGGTGGGGGTTGGGGTGGGGTTTGGGGTTGGGTTGAGGGTGAGGGTGAGGGTGAGGGTAGGGGTGGGAGTGGGGGTGAGAGTGAGGGTGAGGGTGGGGGTGAAGGCTATGGTTAGGGTTAGGCTTAGAGTTAAGGTTTGGGGGTAGGGTAATGGTGTGGGGGGGTTGGGGTGGGAGTTAGGGTAAGGGTGAGTTTGGGGAGGGGTGGGGGTGGAGGTGTGGGTGAGGGTGGGGTGTGGGTGAAGGTGAGGGTGGGGGTTAGGGTGAGGGTGCGGGTGAGTGTGGGGGTTAGGGTTATAGTGAGGGTGAGGATGGGTGTGAGGCTGACATTGATGGTGAGGGTGTGGGTGGGGGTTGGGGTGAGGGTGGGGTTGGGGTGTGGTTGGTGGTGAGGGTGAGGGTGACGGTGAGCATGGGGGTGAGGGTCAGGGTGGGGGTGTGAGTGAGGGTGAGAGTGGAGGTGGTGGTGGTGGTGATGGGGATGAGGGTGATCGTAAGGGTAGGGGTGGGGGTGGGGGTGGGCGTGGGCACGGGTGTTGGGTTGAGCG
Organism: Chelydra serpentina; assembly: GCA_037349315.1. Classification (NCBI taxonomy): domain Eukaryota; kingdom Metazoa; phylum Chordata; order Testudines; family Chelydridae; genus Chelydra; species Chelydra serpentina. The sequence continues at coordinate 684,249 of JBAIAC010000319.1, forward strand.
TGAGGGTGTGGGTGATGGTGAGGATGTGGGTCGGGGTGGGGGTGGGGGGTGGGGTGAGGGTGAGTGTGAGTGTGGGGGTGGGGGTGGGGGTGTGAGCAGGGTGAGAGTGGGTGAGGGGTTGGGGGTGAGGGAGAGCATAAGGGTGGGTGTGGGGGTGGGTGTGGGTGTCGGGTTGAGGGTGAGGGTGATTGTGGGGCTCGGGTAAGGGTGAGGGTGAGAGTGGGTGCCGTGTTTCTGGTGAGGGTGAGGGTGGGGGTGGGGGTGGGGGTTGGGGTGAGGTTGAGGGTGGGGGTGGGGGTTTGAATGATGGTGAGGGTTTGGAGTGGGGGTTGGAGGACGGTGATCGTATGGGTAGGGGTTGGGGTGTGCGTACGTGTGTGTTGGGCTTTAAGGGTGATGGTGAGGGTTGGGTTTGGGATGAGGGTGACCGTGAGGGTGAGGTTGGGGGTGGGGGTGGCGGTTGGAGTGAGGGTGAGAGTGGGTGCCGGGTTTAGGGTGAGGGCCAGGGTTTGGGTGAGTGTGAGGGTGAGGGTGAGAGTCAGGGTGAGGTTGGGGGTGAGGGTGAAGGTGAGGGTTGGTGTTGGGGTGAGGGTGAGCGTGAGTCGGGGGTTGGGGTGAGCGTGAGAATGGGGGTGGGGGCGAGGGTATGGTTTAGCATTACGGTGAGGGTGAGGGTGGGGGTGGGGGTGGGGTTGGGGGTTATGTTGAGGGTGAGGGTGAGGGAAGGGGTGGGAGTGGCGGTGAGAGTGAGGGTGACGGTGAGGGTGGGAGTGTTGGTGGGGGGTGAGGGTGAGGGTGAGGGTGAGGGTGGGGATCCGGGTGACGGTGAGGGTAAGGGTTAAGGTTAGGGTTGGGGTTAAGGTTTGGGGGAAGGGTGATGGTGTGGGTGGGTTGTGGTGGGAGTTAGGGTGAGGGTGAGGTTGGGGTGGGGGTGGGGGTGGAGGTGAGGGTGGGGTGGGGGTGAACGTGAGGGTGAGCATGGGGGTTAGGGTGAGGGAGAGGGTGTGGGTTAGGGTGGGGATTACTGTGAGGGTGGGGGTGGTGGTTAGGGTTATAGGAAGTGGAAGGGTGGGTGTGAGGCTGACGGTGATGGTGATGGTGGGCGTGGGGGTTGGGGTGAGCGTGAGGGTGGGTGTTGGGTGGTGGTGAGGGTGACGGTAATGGTGAGGGTGAGGTTGAGGGTCAGTGTGGGGGTGTGAGTGAGGGTGAGAATGGGAGTGGTGGTAGGGGTGGGGGTGAGGGTGAGAGTAAGGTTGGGGGTGGGGGTAGGGGTGGGCGTGGGTGTTCGGTTGAGTGTGAGGGTGTGGGTGATGGTGAGGGTGAGAGTGAGGGTGGCGGTGGGAGTGGGGGTTGGGGTCAGAGTGAGGGTGAGGGTGGGGTTGGCAGTGTGAGGGGGTGAGAGTTGGGGTGGGGTTGGGGGTGAGGCTGAGCGTAAGGGTGGGGCAGGTGTGGGCATGGGTGTCGGGTTGAGGGTGGGGTGAAGGTGATCATGGGGTTGGGGTAAGGGTAAGGGTGAGGGTGAGGGTAAGGGTGGGAGTGTAGGGGGGAGGTGAGGGTGAGTGAGATGGTGAGGGTGGGGTTTGGGATTAGGGTGAGGATGACAGTGAGGGTGGGGCTTGGGGTGGCGGTTGGGGTGAGGGTGAGGGTGGTGGTGGGGATTAGGGTGAGAGTGAGAGTGAGGGTGGGGGTGGGAGTGAGGGTGAGGGAATGGGTGGGGCTGGGGGTGGGGGTGAGAGTGAGGGTGTTGTTGAGGTTGGGGGTGGGGCTGAGGGTTACTGTGAGGGTGCAGGTGAGGGTGGGGGTGGGAGTGGTGTGATGGTGAGGATGGGGGTGAGGTTCAGGGTGGGTGTGAGGGTGGGTGTGTGGGTGGTGGTAAGGGTTATGGTGAGCGTCGGGCTGGGGGAGAGGGTGAGGGTGAGTGTGAGGTCGAGGGTGGGGGTCATAATGAGGGTGAGGGTGAGGAGGAGTGTGGGGGTGGGGGTGAGGATGAGGGTGATTGTGAGGGTGGTGGTGGGGTGGTGGTGGAAGTGACTGTGAGGGTGGGGTGGGGGTGGGGGTGGGGTGAGGGTGAGGGTTAGGGTTAGGGTTAGGATTAGGGTGAGAGTGAGAGTGAGGGTAAGTGTGGCAATGAGGGTGAGGGTGAGGGTGGGGGTGGCGTGGGGTGGGTGTTGGGGTTAGGGTGTGGGTGAGGGTGGGGGCGTGGCGGTGGGGGTGGGGGTTGTGGTGAGGGTGAGGGTGAGGGTTAGGGTGATGGTGGGGATTGGGTTGAGGATGAGGGTGAGGGTGAAGGTGGGGGTGGGGGTTGGGGTGTGAGTGAGTGTGGGGATGAGGGTGAGCGTAAGGGTGCGGTTGGGGGTATGCGTCGGCGTGGGTATAGGTTTGTGGGTGAGGCTGAGTTTGATTGTGGGAGTTGTTGTAAGGGAGAGGGTGATGGTGAGTTTAGGGGTGGTGGTAGGGGTGAGGGTGAGGGTGACGGTTAGGGCGGGGTTTCGGTTCATGTTGAGGGTGAGGGTGAGGGTAAGGGTGAGGGTGAGAGTGGGAGTGGAGGTGGGGGTGGGGGTGGGGTGTGAGTCGAGGTTATGGTGAGGGTGAGGGTGAGGGTCAGGGTGGGGGTGGGGGTAAGGGTGAGTCTGGGGGGGTGAGGGTCAGGGTGAATGTGGGGGTGTTGGTTCGGTTGGGGGTTGGGGTGAGGGTGAGGGTGAGAGTGAGGGTGGGGGTGGGGGTGGGGGTGAGGGTCGGGGTGGGGGTGAGTGTAAGGGTGGGAGTGAGGGCGAGGGTTGGGATGAAGGTGAGGGTGAGGGTGGAGTGGGGGAGAGAGTGAGGGTGAGGGTGGGGATGTCGGTGTGGGCGATGGTGAGGGTCAGGGTGGCGGTGGGAGTGGGGGTGAGGCTGGGCGTGGGTGCGGTGGTGAGGGTGAGGGTGAGGTCAAGGGTGGGGGTGGGGGTGAGGATGAGGGTGAGGGTGAGGAGGAGGGTGGGGGTCGGGGTTGGGGTGGTTGTGAGGGTGAAGGTGGTGGTGGGGGTGAGGGTGAGTGTGGCGGTGGGGTGAGACTGAGGGTAAGGGTGAGGGTGAGGGTTAGGTTTAGGGTGTGTGTGAGAGTGAGGGTGAGGGTGGGGTGGCAATGAGGGTGAGGGTGAAGGTGGGGGTGGTGTAGGGGTGGTGGTTGGGGTTAGAGAGTGTGGGGGTGTTGGTGTGGGCAAGTGTGAGGGTGGGGGTGACGGTCGGAGTGGGGGTGGGGGTGGGCGTGGGTGTGGGTGTGAGGGTGAGGCTTAGTGTTATCGTGGGGGTGGGGGTGGGGGTGAGGGTGAAGGTGATGGTGACAGTGGGTTTGGGTGTTTAGGTGAGGGTGAGGGTGGGGGTGGGGGTTGGGTGAGGGTGAGAGTGAGGGTTAGGGTTAGGGTGAGGGTGAGAGTGAGGGTGATGGTGGGGGTGGGGGTGAGGATGAGGGTGAGGGTAGGTGAGTGGTGGGGGTGGGGGTTGGGGTTGGGGTTAGGGTGAGGGTGAGAGTGGGTGTGGGGTTTTGAGTGAGTGTGAGGGTGATGTTGAGGTTGGGGGTGGGGGTGAGTGTAAGGGTGAGGGTGGGGGTGTGGAGGAGGGTGAATATGTGGGTGAGGGTGAGTGTGGGGGTGGGGGTGAGGGTGAGCCTGATGGTGGGGTTTGGGGGTATGGATGATTTTGAGCATTACTGTGATCGTGCGGGTTAGGGTGAGGGTGCGGGTGAGGGTGGGGGTGGGGGTGGGGGTGGGAGAAAGCGTGAGGGTGAGTGTGAGTGTGTGGTTTTGGGTGGGGGTGACGGTGAGGGTAGGGGTGGCGGTGCGGGTTAGAGTGATGGTGATGGTGGACTTGGGGGTTAGGGTGAATGTGAGGGTGAGGGTGATGTTGGGGGGGTGGGGTTTGGGGTGACGGTGAGAATGAGGGTTAGGGTTAGGGATAGAGTGAGAGTGATGGAGAGGGTGGGGGTGATGGTGGGGTAGGGGTGGGCGTTGGGGTTAGGGTGAGTGTGGGGGTGAGGGTCAGGGTGAGCGTGATGGTGGGGGTGAGGTTGTGCGTTACGGTGCGGGTGATTGTTAGGGTGCGGGTGAGGGTGAGTGTGGGGTTGGGAGTGGGGGTCAGAGTGATGTTGGGAGTGGGGGTTGGGGTGGGGGTGGGGGTGAGGTTGTGCGTTATGGTGCGGGTGATAGTTAGGGTGCGGGTGAGGGTGAGGGTGGGGTTGGGAGTGGGGGTCAGAGTGATGTTGGGAGTGGGGGTTGGGGTGGTGGTGGTGGTGAGGGTGAGCGTGTTGGTGAGGGTGTGTCATGGAGTGTGGGGGAGTCAGCGCCTGCACCCCTCTTCCCCGGATTGACTGGGAGTCACAGCCAGTAGAACAGAAGGTTTATTAGAGATGCCAGGAACACAGTCCAACCAGAGCTTGTCCGTACATCCAAGACCCCTCAGTCGGGCCCTTCCGGGGGGCAGGGAGCTTAGACCCCAGCTCGGAGCACCCTGCATTTCACCCCACAGCTCCAAACGGGGGCAGGGAGGCCAGACCCAGTCTTCCCCTCTCCCCTCCTCTCCGGCCATCCCCAAACTGAAACTGTCCAGCCCCTCCTCTCTCCTTTGTCTCCTTCCCGGGCCAGGAGGTCACCTGATCCCTTTGTTCGAACACCTTTAGCTCTCACCTTTGCAGGGGAGGGGCCGGGGCAATCAGTTGCTAGGATACAGAGTGTCGGCCCTTCTCTGTGTCCAGGCGCCTCTGTAACAATCATTCACCCTTGTCCCACCACCTAAATACTCAAGCACTGCATAGGGAAACCGAGGCACCCACACAGTACTCAGGGAAAACATTAACAACAGTCCTAGTTCGTCACAGGGTGGGGGTGAGTGTGAGGGTGGGGGTAAGGGTGAGGGTGAGGCTGAGCGTCGGGCTGGGGGTGAGGGTGAGGGCGAGGGTGGGGGTGAGGATTGGGGCGAGGGTGAGGAGCAGGGTGGGGGTGGGGGTCAGGGTGAGGGTGAGGGTGGGAGTGGGGTGAGTGTGAGTGTGAGGGTGGGGGTGCGGGTGAGGGTGATGGTGATGGTGGAGTTGTGGGTTAGGGTGAATGTGAGGGTGAGGATGAGAGTGAGGGTGGGGTGGGGTTTGGGGTGAGGGTTAGGGTGAGCGAAGGGTTAGGTTGAGGGTGAGGGTGAGAGTGATGGTGAGGGTGGGTGTGGGGGTTAGGGTGAGGGTGGGCGTGGGGGTGGTGGTTGTTACCCCAACCCACACAATCACACTCACCCTCATCCTCAAACCCACCCCCACACCAAGGCACACCCCCACCCCAACCCTCACCCTCACCCTAACCACCACTTCCAACCTCACCCTCACCCTAACCTCAAACCTATTCCTACCCTACGCACACCCTCACCCTCACCCTCACCCCCTCACACTAAACCTAACCCTCGCCCTCACCCTCACCCCAACCCCCACCCCCACCCTCACGCTCACCTTCACCCTAACCCCCAAACCCACCGTCACCATCACCCTCACCCCCACCCCCAACCCCACCCTCACCCTCACCACCACCTCCACCCCCCCACACTCACCCTCCTCCTCACCCTCACCATTATCGTCACCCCCATCCCCACCCTCGCCATCACCTTAACCCCCAGCCCGATGCTCACCCTCACCCTGATCCTTACCCCTACCCTCACCTTCACCACGACCCTCACCCCCACCCTCACTCCCACCACCACACCCACCACCACACCCACCCTCACCCTCACCCTCACCCTCACCTCTACCCCCACCCCCACCCTCACGCCTTCCTCCACCCCATCCCCACCCTCACCCTCACCCTGACCCCCACCCCCACCCTCCTCCTCACCCTTGCCCACATCCTCACACCCATCCCCACCCCCGCCCTCACCCTCACCCTTACCTTCAACCCACCCTCACCCCCACTCCCAACCCCATCCCCACTCCCACCTTCACCCTCACACACACTTCCACCTCCACCGTCACCCTCACACTCAACCGTACCTCCAACCGCACATCCACCCCCACCCTCACCCTCACCTGCACCCTTACCCTCACCCTCAGCCTCACCGTAACTGTCGGAGAAAAACAGAGTTCTCACTCTTATTTTGGGTGCAGCAAGGCAAGATACACTTTATTAACCTAAGCAATTGCAAAGAGGAGAGAGTGCACTAGGACACAGGCTTTCCCATTCCTAGGCAGGTCTCTCAAAGATAAACAATTAAGGCAAGCATTTATACTTTTTGTTACATATAGTAATGATCAACAACTGCAATTTGTTTATACATATTCTTTCTTGTTGTCTTGTTTTCCTCATTAATTTTGTTATGGTCTACATTCTATTCTTATCTAATACAAGGTTACAGTAACCTCTCTCATAGTTATTTTACCCTTGTCTCACAGAGTCCCCGCTTCTACAAATCTCGCGTTATTACAGCTAGAGTTAGCCGGACTCTTGCTCATATAGAGGCCTGCATCCAAATTCCCTTTACCGACTTCCACACTCCCCCCTTTTGTGATTCTAGCACAACTATCAATCTCAAATTTCAATTTTCATTAGATCTCGTATTACAGAGTCTCCATCAAATACCTCAACGTGAGGGGTTTTGCTTGGAGACAATGACAAAGCATGGTTAGTATGCAAATGGAAAATATTCTTACTATCACATTGTTTACAACAACAATAACATAATCCTAAACTAAACAACAAGAATACAAGCAGTAACATTCCCACCGTAATAATATAATGGGGGTGTTGTGCAATATTAGTTACAAAACACAATACATCATACTTAGTACATAAAGCAGTCATTCTATAAGCTGTATGGAAAGCATGTGTTTCAATCTGATATATATTCTGTAACACATGGATCTGACTTTGTAAGTCAGAAATCTTTTGAATCTTTGGTAGAAGTGAATGTAAATTTTGGAATCGATCGGGTATAAAACTAGTCCAATTAAAAGAAATTTGATATCGAAGATCTAAAGGTAGGGTTTTATCTGCTGGCCAGTAAATAATGCGATTTCCCGCGTTTGTGGTGAGATTAAAATGAATGTCTTGTAGAGTGGTGGCCTGCATATACACACAGCTATCATTAACTTGGAATAGTAACTGTCCTGTCAGGGTAGTTCCTTGTCCTATACCTTCCCTACAAACTTTGTCAAAAACGGTGACAACTTCTCCTTGCTTTAATTTCCTTACGCACTGAAGCTGTGGGGGTTCCAAAGGCCATAATGTCCACTGATTCCCTATCCCAATCCAAATATCGGGTGTTATTCCAGGAGCACTAACAATAAATCGGCTAGGCATACCAGGTGGTCTAATTTCCCAAATGTCATGGTGAATAATCCAGTCCCACAGGCATCCTCCCCATGGACCCGGCAAGATACGGTATGTGGGAGCCCACACCCCTCCAACCGGCCCATATGCTTGGAAGGAGCACTGCGAGTACTTACACATCCATCCTGAAAATCTCCAAGTCTGTCTCCATGGCCACAAATCAGATGGTACACCTGAAGCACTAGTAAGGGCAGTGGGCCAAGCTTGATGGTCAAGATCATTCCGAATGGCTATAAGCTGGTCATTCAGGAAGTCCTGAATCTCTGAACATGCTAGATCCCACTGCAATGCCTTTCCTGCCTCAGTGAATTTTAATACCATCTCTGTCAACAGCTTCTGGGTCATTGAACTAAGAGCAGAAATAACATACAATTCACCCACTCCAGCCTGTACCTGAGTCAGCTGTGCTCCAGAAATAAAGCCTGTGGCCGTTTCCAATTGTCCTAATTTCTCATCATATTCTTGATTTTTAAAAATATTCCAAATGGCCGCTGCACTATTGGCCCCGTTCCATAAATGTCCAGTTAACTCTCTTCTCTGCCGATAGGAGGAGACCCATGCTTTTTGCTGTGCTAGCCGAATAGCAATTTGGATATATAGAAGTAATTTGGAAGCTAGATATGGGCAGGGTAAATTTCACGGTCCCTAATGTGGCATTCACTATTGTCATTCGATGTCCTGATACATCTCTTTTGGGGATAGTATTATACCACATTTGTTGTTTCAATATTTTCAAATTCTTGTGAAAAACATTAGCATCAATAGCATAGGAAGGTGTATATTGTAACATGGTACAAGTTACATTGTTAGTTATTGGGATTTCTATACAATTACAATACAATTACATTTCCCAGTCTTAGAGCAAAGTCTCTGGGTATAAGTCCGGTTATTTACTAATTGGGTAACTAAATAACAAGAAGTACCCTTCTCTCCCAGTACACTACAAGTCCCAGGAACAACTAGCATATCCAACTGCACCCTGTTCCTCTTGTCTTGTAAGTTCTGTAGTAGAAATATGTACTTATGGGGCTCACTTTTGGTAATATCATATGAGTCTATTTTTACAAAACCCCATAATGTCCATTGTATGGTTCGGTGATATGATCTGTGGTGAACCTTAAAAATAAAATTTAAAAACCTTAAAAAATAAATTTTCTAAACAATACTTAAATAGGTCACCAACATGCGATGGTCTTGGCCAATGGGTTTCATCAGAAATAATAGATTTTTTGTATCTGGGTATGTGACAGGGGTAATGATGGTAGTTGTAATGGAGGTAATGGTAGGGGTAATGGTTGTGGTAATAAGGCGTGTTTTATATTCCTCATCTGAAAGCCAATTAGGGAGAGCAGTACATTCCCAGGGCACTTGTCCAATAGCACATTCTGCAGCCCCCGGGAGAAACCCCAAATACCAAGTAGTACCACATTCCCAAGCAAAGAGTCCACAACTTCCTCCTTGCCAGTGTATAATATTCCGCCTCTTCCACCAGGGCCAGTTCTCAATGTCTTTTGTGGTTAAGAACTCCTGGGCCTTGGCAGGTTTGGTAGAGCGAGTATTTCTTTTCCTTCTTTTCTGGAACAATTGTAGATCAGCATCATACAGGGGAGAGGTTACTAGCACATCACCCTGTAGTGCTTTGGTTCCCGTAGCAAATGGTGAAGGCAGAATAAACTCATCAGTGGACAAAGGAGAGGTTACTAGCACTTCACTTTGTCCATTTCTCCTGCCGTTTAGGAGGAGAAATAGAAGCACCAGAAGAAGTAGGCTGATCAGTAACTGGTGTGGAATCATCTTGAGGCACAGGGGTCTTTTTGCAATGAGAAGCATGGGTCCATGCAGTCAGTCCTTGGCACTTCACAGCGGTGTTGGTGGTCAGCAAAACTTGGTAAGGGCCTTTCCAGCGGGGAGCCAGAGCAGTCTTTCGTTGGTGGACCTTTATGTAGACCCAATCACCTGGTTCCAGGGAGTGGCAGGGTTGTGCAGGATCCTTGGGTAGTGCTTCATGTACCTACTATTCTTAATAGGAGATCCAGTGGATGTAAGAAATCCTCTGTACTTCCAAAGTAGACCATAATCATGTACCACTCCAAAGGCATAGCGAGAATCTGTATAGATAGTAACTGCTTGATTTCGAGCCAAAATGCAGGCTCGGGTCAAAGCCACAAGCTCAGCCACCTGAGCTGAAAACACAGAGGGAAGAAAAGCACTTTCAATAACAGAATATGAAGAGCACACCGCATAACCAGCAACCAGTTTGCCTTTAGAATCTCGCAAACAGGAGCCATCCACAAAGTAAATAAGACCAGAATTTTCAAAAGGCATGTCCATTAAATCATCTCTTGGACGGGTAAGCACGGAAGTCACAGATACACAGTTATGTGACTCCCCATCTTCCGGCCCAGGTAACAGGGAGGCCGGATTTAGAACGGGGCAACGAGCCAAGGTAATATGAGACGATGACAGTAGTCCTTGGGGGGGTGGAGAGCCTCTCCCTTTAGCCAGCTGAAGACAAAATGGAAGGGTCTTGCAATGGCTTTTATAGCCTTTCTTCCTCTCCCTGCGTAGGATCCAGTTGCCCTGCAGTTTTGGGATCACATGGGCAAGTCACCTGTCCATGCGCCCTAACCAGTCTAACCAGTTGCATTCCAGACCCGGCCCCAATGTGGATTGGGGTCTGCAACGTCTTTTGTCTGTCAAGTGCTCGCATTTAACAGGCACATTCTTTGCTCCAAAGATGATCCCATGTACTTACAAAGGCTATGTACAAAACCAGCAAATATAAAACCAATCTTCATCACTCCAACTACAACAATGATACATGCATACAAACAGGAGGAGTAAATTCAGTAGGTCATAACTTTCACAGAGATATGTTACATGGCACATGTAGCATAAAACATATTTTAGTTACATATATACATTTATAAGCATCTCCCCATAAAGTTTTATGGGGAACACCGTCACACCCTCCTCCTGAACTTACTGCCAGAGACTTGGACACTGTCCATGGCGGAGGCAGTACACATAAAGCCCCTGTTTGTCTTTGGTCACACCCCTTTTCAGTACCGGCACACCACATGGTGTCATTCGTAATGGTTTTAGCAAAATGCGAGGTTCCTGGTCCCCGGGCGCCTGAAAATGGGTTGGGGTGTAGTATTGCTAACAGGATACAGATAGCAATACCTGTTAAGGCGTAGGAACCTCGGCATTTAGCTCTCAGTGCCATGAGGCGGCGTGCCTCAGTTTCCCCTTTCACACAGCAGCCTGGGCCTGTTATGCTTTTGCTGTTGTGCCAAGCTTCCAGCCGGTTACCCGATATAGGCCGACAGGTAACATGTTTGTATGACCGTGAAGTCACCATCCCAAGCATGTACAACAGTTTTTCCCACCAATCAGGTATGTTCCCCATCTTGAAAGGGTTGACCCTCAGTGTTAACTCCTTTGTTATAACCCACAGATGAAGTAGGGAAAGACACAGGATTACCCACCCGTCTGTGTATCCTGGTGGGCACTCTGATGCAGATTCTTCTGCCTCTTTGGAGCAGGCTCCTGAATCCGGCATGGGTTTGAGGTTCTGGCAAGGAAAGGGTGTACTGCAACCCGGCCTGCCCTCGGCCCCTCCCTCTGGAATTTCTCTGGGCTGGTTCCCATCCCCTTGTGTGGCTTCACCCATGCAGAGGCTCACTCCCTTCTGCTTTGAAGAGAGAGGTTTACCTCCTACCCGTGTAGCAAGAACAACCTCTTTCTTGGACACCCCAGTATCTGTTCCCAACAGGTCAGCTGGACGGACTCCCCCCTCCAGGAGGTCTGACCCCCAGCTTTCCCTTCTAACCTGATCCACAGGAGAGGGGTCTGGCATCTGAAATGCAGACTTTTCACCCTCCTCCTGGGCAAGATCCTCCTGACAAAAGGTTGGCGGGCTCTCCGGCCCCCCCTCACCTTCCCTCCCTGGGCCGCTATCTGGGCCAGACACTCCCGTGTCCCCCCGGAGAGAAGGTGACCCTGGTGCAGCTGTGGGCTCCCAGCTGCAAGCTAAGATAGACCCTTCAGTGGCCCACAAAATTCCCCCCTTGCTATGAGGTAGAACATTCCCCTCCCCCGGGGAGATGATTACAGGACAGGAACTGGCCACAGCCACCCCTGCCGCCACAGCTGCAGTCCCTGTGACTTCGCCCCCCCCTCTGGGGTTTTCAGCACCAGGTTCCTGCTTGCTGACACCCAGCCCTGGGACAGATTCTGCCACAGCAAAGAAATCATTTCCCAGTAGAAACGGTGCAAAATTGTGTGACACTGTTGCCACAGTTAGCTTAGCCTGCAAGTTTTCCGTTTGCAGGTGTACTTTTGCCAGAGGTGCAATGACTTTGTAGCCACCCACCAGCTCCAATTCCGCCACTTTACCCGGCAACCAATCCTTCTCTTGGATCAGGTCCCTCCTGACTATAGAAATTTCAGCACCTGTATCTCTCAACCCAGTGATTACCTTCCCATTCAGTCTAACAGCATGCACATGCTCACTGCTTGGTGGTGTAGAAGTCAACTTCACAAACCCTGTGTGGAAAGAGGCAGCAGCTTCATGGGCCGCTTGATGCCTGTTTTCACTCAGCAGGGGACACTTATCTCTCAGGTGCTCGGTGGACTTACATTGATAGCACCTCCTGGGCTCCTCTGATTGTACAGGGAATTTGGGACGAGTACTAGGGGAATGGGGAGGTGAGCGCCCGGCCTCCTTTTTCCCAGGGGTAACACGGTGACTCTGTTTTCCTTCAACCCTGTACCCCTCTGCCAGTGGTTTATGCTTAATTGCAGCTTGCGCCTGCTCATAAGAGTCTGCAAACCCAGCTAATTCACTAACTGCTTTTACCTGTTTGTCCCACAAGTACTGTTTTACATCATCACTGCACATATTCAGGAATTGTTCCTGAGCAACCAAATCACACATCCCTTCAAAGCTTATAATGTCTTTTCCCCTCACCCACTTATCTACCAGAACTGTCATTTCATTTGCATAAGCCACATTACTTAATCCATCCCCCCTCTTAAGACTCCTGAATTTAACCCTGTAGGTTTCAGGTGTAACCTGAAACTGTTTCAAAACCAGTTCCTTAAATTTACCATAATTGGAGGCATCCCCAATGGGCATCTTATTGAATACGTCCAGAGCTCTGCCAGTCAATTTGGCTATCAAGGTGGTCATTTTTTGATCTTCAGGGATCGCATGGAGGGAGCACAGTCTCTCGAAGGTGATAAAATATTCGGCTATATCCTTAGATTCATCATACTGGGGGCATAGACGCTCCCATTTGGGGATTTTTGGGGAAGCGGAGCCGGCCGCTGAAGGGTTTCGACTCTTCAACTCTGCAACAGCCAGTTCATGCTTCTGGGCCTCCATAGCTCTCGCGTGGGCCAGCTCCTCTGCTTCCATAGCTCTCTTGTGGGCCGCCTCCTCCCTGATTCTTTCTGCTTCCATAGCTCTCTGGTGGGCCAGCTCCGCTCTCTTGTGGGCTTCTGTCTCTGCACTAATTTCCAGCGTACGTAATTCGATTAGTCTCCGATGTTCGTTTTCTTTCTCTGTTATTTCGAGTCTGGCAAGGTCCAGTTTTACCGTGGCCTCGCTTACAGACATCTTATTGCTGTCTAGTGCTGGGCCACGCCCCTCTGCAGTTCACTGAAACTGGACTGCACTCAGATCAGGAGCTCTTCAGTTAAGAGACTTTCCCAGCTTCCCTGATCTTCAATCTAACTTATTTGATTTCCTTTTCTGTCCCTACTTCCCTTACCCGAAATAAGCAAACAGAAAATAACAAACCAGTAACCACTTTGTCTGTTTTCCAGCCACCACACTTCTGCCCCTGCTTCCAGGCCTTTTCCAGCTTGGGACTCCCGAATCCTGTCTGTTTTGAGCCAGATTCCACTGATCTGCTGCAAACACAGACCCAGGTCCGGACCAAGTCCACTCACCACTGTAAGGCCCCTGGAAGCGCTCTTGCCTTTGACACCCAGCTGCTCAACTCCAAAGAGGTTCAAACCCTTAATAAATCCGTTTTACCCTGTATAAAGCTTATACAGGGTAAACTCATAAATAGTTCGCCTTCTATTTCAAAGATAGAAAGATATGCACAACTGTTCGCTTTCCCCAGGCACCAACGCGTAGTCAAGGAAATGTAATAAGAAAAAGTGATTTTAATAAGTACAGAAAATAGGATTTAAGTGAGTTCAATTAGTGACAGACAGAACAAAGCAAGTTACTTAGTAAAATAAAATAAAACATGCACGTCTATGTCTATTCAAAGTTAACACAGATAAAAGCCTCACCAGATTTGGATATTTTCCTTTTTACAGGCTGTAGAATTAGCCTGGGTCCAGCAGTCGCTCACACCCCCTAGTGTCTTTGTCCTTTGTTCAGTTCCCCTCAGGAATGTCCTTGGGAGGGTGGAGAGCCTCTCCCTTTAGCCAGCTGAAGACAAAATGGAAGGGTCTTGCCTTTCTTCCTCTCCCTGCGTAGGATCCAGTTGCCCTGGAGTTTTGGGATCACATGGGCAAGTCACCTGTCCATGCGCCCTAACCAGTCTAACCAGTTGCATTCCAGACCCGGCCCCAATGTGGATTGGGGTCTGCAACGTCTTTTGTCTGTCAAGTGCTCGCATTTAACAGGCACATTCTTTGCTCCAAAGATGATCCCATGTACTTACAAAGGCTATGTACAAAACCAGCAAATATAAAACCAATCTTCATCACTCCAACTACAACAATGATACATGCATACAAACAGGAGGAGTAAATTCAGTAGGTCATAACTTTCACAGAGATATGTTACATGGCACATGTAGCATAAAACATATTTTAGTTACATATATACATTTATAAGCATCTCCCCATAAAGTTTTATGGGGAACACCGTCACACGAGTGTTGGTCAGAAAGGGGCCCTAGTGAAACAGAAAGGGGTTTGGTGACAGGATGTGAAACAGGTTGGTTTGAAATGCCAACAGCATTAATAGACAAGGATGACAAAGGAACAGAAGGAAACTCTAAAGATCTGAAAGCAGACTTGCTAGCTCCAGTATCCACAAGACAAGCAACAGATTGTCCTGCAATTTCACAATTTAAATATGGGCCTTCTTGATTAAGAGGAATTAATGGATTCATAACGCAGTTACGTTCCCTCAGGCTGTCCTAGTAAGAATTGTTTTGTGGGGAAAAAACGGGCGCTTCAGCATTTGGGAAAGTGGGTGGAGGAAGATTGTGGGACGGTCGGTTTGGGCATTCATTTCTCCAGTGTCCCTCCTGGCCACAAAAGTGGAATGATGTATTCCTTGTTGGGGCAGGATATGAGGGACCTTTCCCTCTTCCCCGACCTCGACCACGCTCACCCCAACCCCAACCCTCACCTTCACCCTCACCCCCAACGCCACACTCACCCTCACCCTCACCCTCACCCTCACTCTCACACTCATGCAAACCCTGGCCCTCACCCTAAACACGGCACCCACTCTCACCCTCACCCTCACCCCAACCGCCACCCCCACTGCCAACCTCACCCTCATGGTCACCCTCATCCCAAACCCAACCTTCACCATCACCCTCACCCTTAAAGCCCAACACACACCCATGCACACCCCAACCCCTACCCTTACGATCCCCCTCCCCCAAACCCCATTCCAAACCCTCACCCTTATTCACACCCCCACCCCCACCCTCAACCTCACCCCAACCCCCACCCCCACCCTCAGCCCACTCTGACCATCAACACCCCCCCAACCCCCACCGTCACCCTCTCCCGAAACCCGGTACCCACTCTCACCCTCACCCTTACCCCAGCCCCACAATCACCCTCACACTCAACCCGACACCCACGCCCACCCCAACAACCAACATTATGCTCTCCCTCACCCCCAACCCCACACCCACTCTAACCCTGCTCACCCCCCACCCCCACACTCACCTTCACCCTCACCCTCACCCCCACCCCCACCCCCACCCGCATCCTCACCCTCACCATCACCCACACCCTCACGCTCAACCCAACACCAGCGCCCACGCACACCCCCACCCCCACCCCTACTCTTACGCTCACCCTCACCCCCCCCAACACCACCCCCACTCCCACCCTCACTCACACCCCCACTCCCACCCCTACCCTTACGCTCACCTTCACCCCACCCCCACTCCCACTCTCACTCACACCCCAACCCCCACCCAAACCCGCACCCGAAACCCGGTACCCACTCTCACCCTCACCCTTACCCCAGGCCCACAATCACCCTCACCCTCACCCTCAACCCGACACCCACGCCCACCCCAACACCCACCCTTATGCTCACACCCCCACCCCCACACTCACCCTCACCCCAACCCCCACCCCCACCCGCATCCTCACCCTCACCATCACCCACATCCTCACGCTCAACCCAACACTGGCGCCCACGACCACCCCCACCCCTACCCTAACGCTCACCCTCACCCCCACCACCCCCACCACAACCCCCACACTCACCCTCACTCACACCCCCTCCCTGATCCTCACCCGCATGCTCACCGTCACCCTCACCCTCACCACCAACCACACCCCAACCCCACCCTCACCCCAACCCACACTGTAACGCTAAACCTCACCCTCGCCCCCACCGCCACCCTCACGCTCACACCCACCCCCAGACTCACCCTCACACTCACTCACAGCCTCAACCCACCCCAACCCTCACCCTCACACTCACTCCCACCACCACCCCTACCCCCAACCTGACCCTCACCCTAACCCTCGCCCTCACCCCAAACTCCACCATCACCATCACCCTTACCCTCACTTCACCCCAAAACCCTCCCCCCAACCTCACCCTCACCCTCACCCTTACTTTACGGGATTGGAATACTCATTTTCAGTATTTTTGACTAACCGATCTGTACCAAAAGCCCAGCAATTCATCAGCATCACCCTAATCCTAACCCAAAACCCTAACCCTCACCTCCACCGCCACCCCCCACCCCCCGCCCTCACCATACCTCCATCCCCCAACCCCACCCCAAACCCTCACCTTCACCCTCAATCCCACCTCCACCCTCACCCTCACCCTCATCCTAACTCTAACCCTAAAAACTCACCCTCACCCTCAACCTCACCCCCACCCCCACCCTCACCCTCACCCCCAACCACACACCCACATCACCCTCACCCTTTCCCAAACACCCACCTTCACCCCCACACCCACCATCACACTCAAAGTCACCCCCACCCCCAACTTCACCTCACCCTCGCCCCAAACCCCACCACACCCTCACTCTCACCGTCACCACCACTCCAACCCCCACCCCACTCTAACCCTCACTTTAACCCCCACCCCCACCATCACCCTCACCCTAACACCAACCCCCACCCCCAACCTCACCCTCACCATTATCCCCACCCCCACCCTCACCCGCACCACCACCCTCACCCTCACCCTCACCGCCACCCCCAATCTCACCCTCACCAGCACCCCAACCCCAACCCCCATCCTAACCCTCACCCTCACCCTAACCCCACCCCATCCTCACCTTCACGCAATCCACTACCCCCACCCCCAACCTCACCCTCACCCTAACCCCCACGCCCACCCTCACCCTCACCCCCAACCATGACCCTCACCCGAACCCTCAGCCCCACATCCACCCCTACCCTGACCCTGACACTTACCCAACACCCAACCTCATCTTCACCCCCTCCCCAACCCCCACCCACACCCCCACCCTCACCCTCACCAAACCACCACCGCCCCCCTCACCCCCACCACATCCCTCACACTTACCCCCACCCCCACCCTCAAGCCACTCTATCACCACGCCCCCCACCCCCACCGTCACCCTCTCCCGAAACCCAGTACCCACTCTCACCCTCACCCTTACCCCAGCCCCACAATCACCCTCACCCTCACACTCAACCCGACACCCACGCCCACCCCAACACCCACCATTATCCTCTCCCTCACCCCCAAACCCACACCCACTCTAACCCTGCTCACACCCCCACCCGCATCCTCACCCTCACCATCACCCACACCCTCACGCTCAACCCAACACCAGCGCCCACGCCCACCCCCACCCCCACCCCTACTCTTACACTCACCCTCACCTCCACCACCACCACCACAACCCCCACCCTCACACACACCCCTCCCCCATCCCTACCCTTACGCTCACCCTCACCCCACCCCCACTCCCACCCTCACTCACACCCCAACCCCCACCCTCACCCGCACACGAAACCTGGTACCCACTCTCACCCTCACCCTTACCCCAGGTCCACAATCACCCTCACCCTCAACCCGACACCCACGCCCACCACAACACCCACCATTATGCTCACACCCCCATCCCCAGACTCAACCTCACCCCAACCCCCACCCCCACCCGCATCCTCACCCTCATCATCACCCACATACTCACGCTCAACCTAACACTGGCGCCCACGACCACCCCCACCCCCACCCCTACCCTTACGCTCACCCTCACCCCCACCACCCCCACCACAACCCCCACTCTCACCCTCACTCACACCCCCTCCCTGTTCCTCACCCCCATGCTCACCGTCACCCTCACCCTCACCACCAACCACACCCCAACCCCACCCTCACCCCAACCCACACTGTAAGGCTAAACCTCACCCTCGCCTCCACCGCCACCCTCACGCTCACACCCACCCCCAGACTCACACTCACACTCACTCCCAGCCTCAACCCACCCCAACCCTCACCCTCACTCCCACCACCACCCCTACCCCCAACCTCACCCTCACCCTAACCCTCGCCCTCACCCCAAACTCCACCATCACCATCACCCTTACCCTCACTTCACCCCAAAACCCTCCCCCCAACCTCACCCTCACCCTTACTTTACGGGATTGGAATACTCATTTTCAGTATTTTTGACTAACCGATCTGTACCAAAAGCCCAGCAATTCATCAGCATCACCCTCATCCACACCCCCACGCTCACCCCAACCCCAACCCCAACCCTCACATTCACCCTCACCCCCAACGCCACACTCACCCTCACCCTCACCCTCACCCACACCCTCACGCAAACCCTGGCCCTCACCCTAAACACGGCACCCACTCTCACCCTCACCCTCACCCCAACCGCCACCCCCACAGCCAACCTCACCCTCATGGTCACCCTCATCCCAAACCCAAACTTCACCATCACCCTCACCCTTAAAGCCCAACACACACCCATGCACACCCCAACCCCTACCCTTACGATCCCCCTCCCCCAACCCCCATTCCAAACCCTCACCCTCATTCACACCCCCACCCCCACCCTCAACCACACCCCAACCCCCACCCCCACCCTCACCCTCACCCTCACCCCCACCCCCACCCCCACCCGCATCCTCACCCTCACCATCACCCACACCCTCACGATCAACCCAACACCAGCGCCCACGCCCACCCCCACCCCTACTCTTACGCTCACCCTCACCCCCACCACCACCACCACCACCCCCACTCACACCCTCACTCACACCCCCACTCACACCCCTACCCTTACGCTCACCCTCACCCCACACCCACACCCACCCTCACTCACACCCCAACCCTCACCCGCACCCGAAACCCGGTACCCACTCTCATCCTCACCCTTACCCCAGGCCCACAATCACCCTCACCCTCACCCCGACACCCACGCCCACCCCAACACCCACCATTATGCTCACACCCCCACCCCCACACTCACCCTCACCCCAACCCCCACCCCCACCCGCATCCTCACCCTCACCATCACCCACATCCTCACGCTCAACCCAACACTGGTGCCCACGACCACCCCCACCCCTACCCTAACGCTCACCCTCACCCCCACCACCCCCACCACAACCCCCACACTCACCCTCACTCACACCCCCTCCCTGATCCTCACCCGCATGCTCACCGTCACCCTAACCCTCACCACCAACCACACCCCAACCCCACCCTCACCCCAACCCACACTGTAACGCTAAACCTCACCCTCGCCCCCACCGCCACCCTCACGCTCACACCCACCCCCAGACTCACCCTCACACTCACTCACAGCCTCAACCCACCCCAACCCTCACCCTCACACTCACTCCCACCACCACCCCTACCCCCGACCTGACCCTCACCCTAACCCTCGCCCTCACCCCAAACTCCACCATCACCAAAACCCTTACCCTCACCTCACCCCGAAACCCTACCCCCAACCTCACCCTCACCCTCACCCTTACTTTACGGGATTGGAATACTCATTTTCAGTATTTTTGACTAACCGATCTGTACCAAAAGCCCAGCAATTCATCAGCATCACCCTAATCCTAACCCAAAACCCTAACCCTCACCTCCACCGCCACCCCCACCCCCCGCCCTCACCATACCTCCATCCCCCAACCCCACCCCAAACCCTCACCTTCACCCTCAATCCCACCTCCACCCTCACCCTCACCCTCATCCTAACTCTAACCCTAAAAACTCACCCTCACCCTCAACCTCACCCCCACCCCCACCCTCACCCTCACCCCCAACCACACACCCACATCACCCTCACCCTTTCCCAAACACCCACCTTCACCCCCACACCCACCATCACACTCAAAGTCACCCCCACCCCCAACTTCACCTCACCCTCGCCCCAAACCCCACCACACCCTCACTCTCACCGTCACCACCACTCCAACCCCCACCCCACTCTAACCCTCACTTTAACCCCCACCCCCACCATCACCCTCACCCTAACACCAACCCCCACCCCCAACCTCACCCTCACCATTATCCCCACCCCCACCCTCACCCGCACCACCACCCTCACCCTCACCCTCACCGCCACCCCCAATCTCACCCTCACCAGCACCCCAACCCCAACCCCCATCCTAACCCTCACCCTCACCCTAACCCCACCCCATCCTCACCTTCACGCAATCCACTACCCCCACCCCCAACCTCACCCTCACCCTAACCCCCACGCCCACCCTCACCCTCACCCCCAACCATGACCCTCACCCGAACCCTCAGCCCCACATCCACCCCTACCCTGACCCTGACACTTACCCAACACCCAACCTCATCTTCACCCCCTCCCCAACCCCCACCCGCACCCCCACCCTCACCCTCACCAAACCACCACCGCCCCCCTCACCCCCACCACATCCCTCACACTTACCCCCACCCCCACCCTCAAGCCACTCTATCACCACGCCCCCCACCCCCACCGTCACCCTCTCCCGAAACCCAGTACCCACTCTCACCCTCACCCTTACCCCAGCCCCACAATCACCCTCACCCTCACACTCAACCCGACACCCACGCCCACCCCAACACCCACCATTATCCTCTCCCTCACCCCCAAACCCACAACCACTCTAACCCTGCTCACACCCCCACCCGCATCCTCACCCTCACCATCACCCACACCCTCACGCTCAACCCAACACCAGCGCCCACGCCCACCCCCACCCCCACCCCTACTCTTACACTCACCCTCACCTCCACCACCACCACCACAACCCCCACTCCCACCCTCACACACACCCCTCCCCCATCCCTACCCTTACGCTCACCCTCACCCCACCCCCACTCCCACCCTCACTCACACCCCAACCCCCACCCTCACCCGCACACGAAACCTGGTACCCACTCTCACCCTCACCCTTACCCCAGGTCCACAATCACCCTCACCCTCAACCCGACACCCACGCCCACCACAACACCCACCATTATGCTCACACCCCCATCCCCAGACTCAACCTCACCCCAACCCCCACCCCCACCCGCATCCTCACCCTCATCATCACCCACATACTCACGCTCAACCTAACACTGGCGCCCACGACCACCCCCACCCCCACCCCTACCCTTACGCTCACCCTCACCCCCACCACCCCCACCACAACCCCCACTCTCACCCTCACTCACACCCCCTCCCTGTTCCTCACCCCCATGCTCACCGTCACCCTCACCCTCACCACCAACCACACCCCAACCCCACCCTCACCCCAACCCACACTGTAAGGCTAAACCTCACCCTCGCCCCCACCGCCACCCTCACGCTCACACCCACCCCCAGACTCACACTCACACTCACACCCAGCCTCAACCCACCCCAACCCTCACCCTCACTCCCACCACCACCCCTACCCCCAACCTCACCCTCACCCTAACCCTCGCCCTCACCCTCACCCCAAACTCCACCATCACCATCACCTTTACCCTCACCTCACCCCGAAACCCTCCCCCCAACCTCACCCTAACACTCACCCTTACTTTACGGGATTGGAATACTCATTTTCAGTATTTTTGACTAACCGATCTGTACCAAAAGCCCAGCAATTCATCAGCATAACCCTAATCCTAACCCGAAACCCTAACCCTCACCCCCACCGCCACCCACACCCCCCGCCCCCACCCTACCTCCATCCCCCAACCCCACCCCAAACCCTCACCTTCACCCTCAATCCCACCTCCACCCTCACCCTCACCCTCATCCTAACTCTAACCCTAAACATTCACCCTCACCCTCAAACTCACCCCCACCCCCACACTCACCCTCACCCCCAACCACACACCCACACTCACCCTCACCCTTTCCCAAACCCCCACCTTCACCCCCACACCCACCATCACACTCAAAGTCACCCCCACCCCCAACTTCACCTCACCCTCGCCCCAACCCCCACCGCACGCTCACCCTCACCGTCACCACCACTCCAACCCCCACCCCACCCTAACCCTCACTTTAACCCCCACCCCCACCCTCACCCTCACCCTAACACCAACCCCCACAACCAACCTCACCCTCACCATTATCCTCACCCCCACCCCCACCCTCACCGCCACCTCCAATCTCACCCTCACCAGCACCCCAACCCCAACCCCCATCCTAACCCTCACCCTCACCCTAACCCCACCCCATCCTCACCTTCACGCAATCCACTACCCCCACCCCCAACCTCACCCTCACCCTAACCCCCACGCCCACCCTCACCCTCACCCCCAACCATGACCCTCACCCAAAACCTCAGCCCCACATCCACCGCTACCCTGACCCTGACCCTTACCCAACCCCCAACCTCATCTTCACCCCCTCCCCAACCCCCACCCCCACCCCCACCCTCACCCTCACCAAACCACCACCGCCACCCTCACCCCCACCACATCCCTCACACTCACCCCCACCCCAACCTCACCCTCACCACCACCTCAACCCCTACCCCCACCCTAACCCTAATCGTCACCCTAACCCCCACGCCCATTCTCACCCTCACCCCCAACCTCACCCTCACCCCAAACCCCACCCCGACCCCCAACCATCACCCTCTGCCTCACCCTTACCCCCACCATCAGCCTCACACTCAGCCCCACATCCACCCCTAACCTGACTCTCACCCCCACCCCCAACCTCACCATCAGGCTCTCCCTCACCCCCACCCCCACCCCAACCCCACCCTCATCTTCACCGTCACCCTCACCACCACCACCACCCCCACACTCATCCTCACCGCCACCCCCACCCACATCCTCCCCCTCCCCCTCACCCTAACCCACACCCTCACCCTCACGCCTACCATCACCCTAACCCCCACCCCCACACTCACCTTCACCCTCATCCTCACCCTCACCCCCACACCCACTCCCACCCTCACCTTCATACTCACCCCATCCTCACCGTAGCCCCCACCCCCACCCTCACCCCCACCCTCACCCTCACCCCAACCCCACTCCAACGCTACCCTCACCCTCATCCTCACCCTCACCCCAACTCCCACACTCACCCTCACCCCCACGCCCACACTCACCCTCACCCCCACCCCCAACCTGACCCTCACCCTAACCCCCACCGCCACCCTCACCCTCACCCCAGCCCCATCCTCACTGCCACCCTCATCCTCACTCCCACCCCCACCCCACCCTCACTGTCACGCTCACTCCCACACCAACCCCAACCCCCACCACATCCCTTACCCTCGCCGTCACCCCCAACCCACGCCCCACCTCACCCCCACCATCACAGGGTGGTGGTGAGGGTGAGCGTGATGATGAGTCTGGGGGTGAGGGTGAGGGTGGGGGTGGGGTTGAGGGTGACGGTGAGGGGGATGGTGGGGATGGGGGTGAGGTTGAGCATTATGGTGAGGGTGAGGGTGCGGCAGATGGTGAGGGTGGGGGTGGGGGTGGGGTTGGGGGTAGGGTTGAGGGTGAGGGTGAGGGAAAGTTTGTGGGTGGTAGTGGGGGTGAGAGTTATGGTGGGAGTGGGGGTGGGTGTGAGGTTGAGGGTGGGGTGAGGGTGGTGGTCAGGGTGAGGGAGGTGGTGAGGGTGAGGGAGGTGGTGAGGGTGAGGGAGGGGGTAAGGGTGATGGTGAGGGTGAGCGTGATAGGGATGGTGAGCAGGACGGTTGGTGCGTGGTTTTGGGTGAGGGTGATGGTGAGGGTGTGGGAGGCTGTGGGAGGGCGTGAGGGCGAGGGTGAGTGTGTGTGTGTGTGTGAGGGTGAGGGGGATCGTGGGGGTTATGGTGGGGGTTAGGGTGAGGGTGAGACTGAGGGTGAGACTGAGGGTGATGATGGGGGTTGGGGTGAGAGGGAAGTGCTGGTTGTGGTTGTGGTTACGGTGAGGGTGAGGGTGGGAGTGGGGGTGGGGGTGAGGGTGAGGGTGAGGGAGACGGTGAGGGTGGGGTTTGGAGTTACGGTGAGGGTGTGGGTGGGGGTTGGGGTGGGCCGTGAGGGTGAGAGTGAGGGTGATTGTGCAGGTGATGGTGAGTGTGGGGGTGGGGGTGAGGGTCTCAGTCGGGGTTAGGGTGAGGGTCGGGGAGAGGGTGGGGTGAGGTTGGGGGTGAGGTTGAGCATTACGGTGAGGGTGAGGGTGAGGGTGAGGGTGGGAGTGGTGTTGAGGGCGAGGGTGAGGAGGAGGGTGGGCGTCGGAGTGAGGGTGAGTGTGGGGCTGGGGTGGGGGTCGGCCTGAGAGTGAGTGTGAGTGTGCGGGTGAGGGTGAGTCTGCTGGTATGGCTGAACATGAGGGTGCGGGTGAGGGTGGGGTTGGGGGTGGGGGTGAGGGTGAGGGTGGGAGTAGGGGTGGGGTTGAGGGTGAGGGTGGGGATGTGGGTGAGGGTGTGGGTGAGGGTGAGGGTGGGTGTAAGGGTAATGGTGAGGGTGAGGGTGAGGGTGAGGGTGAGCGTCAGGCTGGGGGTGAGGGTGAGGGCGGGGGTGGTGGTGTGGGTGAGTATGAGAGTGAGTGTTAGGAGGAGGGTGGGGGTGGGGGTCGGGGTGAGTGCGGGGCTGTGGAGGTGGTGGAGGTGAAGGTGA
Organism: Chelydra serpentina; assembly: GCA_037349315.1. Lineage (NCBI taxonomy): Eukaryota > Metazoa > Chordata > Testudines > Chelydridae > Chelydra > Chelydra serpentina. Next base: position 708,861 of record JBAIAC010000319.1, read on the forward strand.
GGGTGAGTTTGGGGGTGAGGATGAGGTTGGGATAGGGGGTGGGGGTGGACGTGTGTGGTTTTGTGGGTGAGGGTCAGGGTGATTATGGGGGTTGGGGTGAGGGTGAGGTTGAGGGAGAGGGTGGGTGGGTTGGGGTGAGGGTGAGGGTGGGTGAGGGGTGGGAGTGGGGGTTTGGGTTTGGGTGAGGCTTAGGGTGTGTGGGGGGTTTTGGGTGAGGGTGAGGGTTAGGGTGGGGGTAGGGGTGGTTTTTAGGGTGAGGGTGAGATTGAGGATAGGTGGAGTGGGTGGGAGTGAGGCTGAGGGGGAGGTTGTGAGGGTGAGGGAGAGGGTGGGGTTGGGGGTGCGAGTGAGCATAAGGGTGGGGCTGTGGGTGGGGGTGTGCGTGGGGGTGGGTGTGAGGGTGAGGGTGATTGTGGGTGTTGCGGTAAGGGTGAGGGTGATGGTGTGGTTGGAGGTGGGGATTGGGGTGGAGGTGAGCGTGAGGGTGAGGGTGGGGTTTGGGAGAGGGTGAGATTTGGGGTGGCTGTGGGGATGGGGGTTGGAGTGAGGGTGAGGTTTAGGGTGAGTCTGTGGGTGAGGGTTAGGGTTAGGGTGAGCGTGAGGGTGGGGGTTGGATGGGGGTAAGGGTGAGGTTGAGCCTTACGGTGAGGGTGCGAGTGAGGGTGAGGGTGAGGGTGGGGTGTCGGTTGGGGGTTGGGTTGTGGGTGAGGGTGGTGGTGAGGTTGGGGGTGGAGGTGGGGGTGGGGGTAAGGGTCAGGTTGGGAGTGGGGGTGGGGGTTGGTGTGCTGGTGAGGGTGGGCGTGGGGGTGTGCGTGGGGGTGGTGGTGAGGTTGAGGGTGAGGGTGGGGGTTGGGGTGTGAGTGAGGGTGAGGGTGTGAGTGGGGGTGGCGGTTAGGGTGAGCGTAAGGGTGGGGGTGGGGGTGGGGTTGTGCGTTGGCTTCGGTATGGGTTTCTGGGTGAGGGTGAGCGTGATTCTGGGAGTTGGTGTAATGGTGAGGGTGATAGTGAGGTTGGGGTGTGGGTGAGAGTGATGGTGAGGGTGGGGATTGGGGTGAGGGTGACGGTGAGGGTGAGGGTGGGTGTGGGGGTAGGCGTGGGGGTTGGGGTGAGGGTCAGGTTAAGGGTGAGGGATAGGGTTACGGTTAGGGTGAGGGTGAGAGTGAGGCTGAGGGTTGGTATTGGAGTGAGGGTTAGGGTTGAGGTGTGGTGGGGGTGGGGTGGGGGTTGGGGTTAGGGTGAGGGTGAGGGCGAGGGTCAGGGTGGGGGTGGGGGTGGGGTTGAGGCTGAGGGCGAGGGTGGGGGTGTGGGTGAGGGTGAGGGTGAGAGTGGGAGTGGGCGTTGGAGTGAGGGTAAGGGTGAGGGTGGGGGTCGGGGTGGGGGTGGGGTTGGGGGTGTGAGTGGGGGTTGTGGTGAGAGTGAGCATAAGGGTGGGTCTGTCGGTGGGGTTGTGCGTGGGTGTGGGTTTGAGGGTGAGGGTGATTTTGCGTGTTGGGGTAAGGGTGAGGGTAATTTTGAGGTTGGGGGTGTGGATGGGGGTGGGGATGAGGGTGAGTGTGGGGTTTGGGGTGAGGATGGGGATGAGAGTGGCGGTGGGTGCGGGGATAGGGTTTGGGATGAGGGTGAGGTTGAGGGTGAGTGTCTGGGTGAGGATTAGGGTTAGGTGAGGGTGATGGTGGGGGTGGGGTGGGGGTAAGGGTGAGGGTTACGGTGAGAGTGCGGGTGAGGGTGGGGTGGTTGAAGGTAGGTTTGGGGGTTAGGATGAGGTTGGGATTGGGAGTGCGGGTGGGGGTGGGAGTGAGGGTCAGGGTGGGAGTAGGGTTGGGGTTTGGGGTGAGGGTGAGGGAGGGGGTGGGGGTGGTGTGGGAGTGAGGGTGAAGGTGGTGGTGGGGAAGGTGGTGGGCGTGGGAGTGTGGGTGAGGGTGAGGCTGAGGGTTAGTGTACGGGTTGGGGTAAGGCTGAGGGTGAGGGTGGGAGTGGGAGTGGTGGTTTGGATAGGGGTGAGGGTGAGGGTGACGGTGGCTTTGGCCATTAGGGTGAGGGTGTGTTTGAGGGTGAGGGTGGGGGAGGGGGTGGGGGTGGGGGATGGGGTGAGGGTGAGGGTTATGGTTAGGGTGAAGGTGAGAGTGCGGGTGAGGGTGGGGGTGGAGATGGGGGTGAGGGTGATGGTGACGGTGGGTTCTGGGGTTAGGGTGGGGGTGGGGAGGGGTTGGGGTTTGGGGTTTGGGTGAGGATTGGGGTGGTGGTGAGGATGAGGGTGAGGGTGAGGGTTACAGTTATGATGAGGATGAGTGTGACGGTAGGGGTGAGTGTGGGGGTGGCGGTGAGGGTGAGGGGGGTGTGGGGGTGAGGGTGAAGGTGATGTTGACGGTGGATTTGGGGGTTAGCATGAGGGTGGGGATGGGAGTGGGGGTGGGGTGGGCATGGGAGTGGGGGTGAGCGTCAGGCTGAGTGTTCTTGTGGGTGGTGGTCTAAGGGTGAGGGTGAGATTGGGGGTGGGGGTTGGGTGAGGGTGGTGGTGGGGGTGAGGGTGGTGGTGGGGGTGGGGTTGGGGTTAGGGTGAGAGTTAGGGTGAGTGTGGGGGTGAGGGTGAGGGTGGGGTTGCTAGTCGTGACCCCAAACCCCACCATCACCCTCACCCTCACCCAAAACCCCACACTCACCCTAACCCTCACCCTAAACCAAACCCCCACCCCCACCCCTCACCCACGCTCACCCTCAAACCTACCCCCAACCCCACCCCCAACCTCACCCTCACCCTCACCCACACCATCACCCTCACCCTCACCGTAACGCTCAACCTCACCCCCACCCCCATGCCCACCCCACCCTCAGCCCCAGACGCACCGTCACCCTCACCACCACCCTCACCCTCACTCTCACTCAAAACCCCACACCCACCCAAACCACCGATCCCCACCACTCACGCACCCTCACCCTCACTCTCACTCTAACCCCCAAACCCACCGTCACCATCACCCTCACCGTGAACCCCACACCAACCCCCCCCACACCTCCCCCACCCCCACCCTCACTCCCACCCCCACCCCACCCTCTCCCTCAACCTCACCGCTGGCCTCTACCCCACTCCCACCCTGAAACTCACCCCCAATCGCACCCTCACCCTCACCCCCCACTCCCAACCCCACCCTCACCCTCACCCTCACTCTCAACCCAACCCCCAACCCCACCCCACCCCCACCCTGACCGTCACCTCCACCCACACCCCAGCCTCAACCTCACCATCCCTCTCATTCTTTCCCCAACCCCCACAATCACCCTGACCCTCAACCACAAAACCACACCCACGCCCACGCCAACCACACCCTTACTCTCACCCTCACCCCCAATCACACCCTCACCCTAACTCACACCACAACCCCCACCCCCAAACTCACCCTAACCCCCACCCCCTCCCCATCCCCAACCCTCACCGTCACCCATCCCCCCTCACCCTCAACCTCACCCCCTCCCGCACCGCCAGCCTCACCCTCGCCCTCACTCTCACCCTCACCCACACCGTAACCCCCACCCCACCTCACCCCCACCCCCACCCTCACCCTCACTCTCACCCACAGCATCGCCCTCAACCTCCTTCTCACCGTCGCCCTCAGTCTCATCCCCACCCCCACGCTCACCATCACCAACACCCCCAGCCTCATCCCCCACAACCACCCTCACCGTCACCTCAACTCTCACCCACACCGTCACTCCCTCCCCCACCCCACCCTCTCCCTCATTCTCACCATCACCCAAACCCCCACTCCAACTCCCACCCCGACCCTCAAACCCACCTCCACCCTCACCCTCACCCTCACCCTCACCCTCACTCTCAACCCAACAACCAACAAACCTCCACCCCCACTCTCACCCTCACCCGCACCCTCACTGTAATGCTCAGCCTCAACCTCACCCCCCCACCCACACCCTCACCCTCACCCTTACCCCAACCCACAATATCGCCCTCACCCTCACCGTCAAACCCACACCCACTCCCACGCACACCCACACCCACAGCCTTACGCTCACCCTCACCCCCACCCCCACACTCACCCTCACACTCACCCTCACCCACACCCTTACCCTCATCCTAACACTAATCCTGACACTCACCCTCACCCCAAACCTCATCCCCACAACAACACCCAACCTCACCCTTTCCCTCACCCTCAACCCAAACGTCACCCTCAGCATCACCCTAACCCTCACCCCCAACCCCAACCTACCTCACCCTTACCCCAAACCCCAAAATCACCCTCACCCTCACCATCAAACCCATACCCACATCCACGCAAACTCCCACGCCCACCCTTACGCTCACCCTCACCCCCATCCCCAATACCACGCTCACCCTCACTCACACCCCCACCCCAATTCTCACCCTCACCCTCACCTCAATCCCCAACCCCACCTCCACCCTCACCCCCACCATCAATCCCAACCCCACCCCCACACTCACCCTCACTCCCACCCCCACCCCCACCCTCACCCCCACCCAAAACCCCACCCATACCCCTTTCCTCACCCTCACCATTACCCAACCCCTACAATAAACCTCAGCCTCCTCCTCACCCCCAGATAGACGCATAACCCCAACCCCACCCCCACCCTCAACCTAGACCCCACCCCGACCCCCATCCTCACCCTCACTCTCACCGTCACCCCAACCCCCACTCCCACCTTGATCTTCACCTCCAGCCCCACCCTCACCCCCACTCCCACCGCCACTCTCACCCTTATCCTCACCCTGAACCCAACCCCCAACCCACCCCCTCTCCCATCCTCACCCTCACCCGCACCCTCACCGTAATGCTCAACCTCAACCTCAACCTCAACCTCACCACAACACCCACCCTCACCAACACCCTTACCTTTACCACCAACCCCATCCCCACCCTCAACCTTACCTTCACCCTTACACCAACCACCACAATCACCCTCACCCTCAACCTCAAACCCACACCCACGCCCAAGCACAACTCCACCGCCTCCTTCACCCTCACCCTCAGCCCCACCCCTTCCCTCACCCTCTCCCTCAGCCCAACGCCCACTCCCACCCTCACCCTAACCACCACCCCCACCCTCCCCCCCACCCTAATCCCAACCCTTTACCCCACCCCACCCCCACACTCACCCCCACCATCACCCTCACTCTCACCCGCACACGAACCACGTGGGGGTTACAGTGAGGGTGAGGGTTGGGTTGGGGTGGGGGTTAGGGTGAGGGTGACGGTGTGGGTGAGATGGAGGGTGAGGCTGGGTGTGAGGATGGTGAGGGTGCCGGTGGGATTAGGGTGAGGGTGGGGGTCGGGGTTAGGGATCTGTACCAGAAGATCAGCAGTACAGCTAAATAGTTTTTGGAGGAGGATTCCAGTTTAAATTTGTCTGTAGCAGTGAACAGAATTGATATTCTTCGTGTGGAATTTACATAAACCGATGTGTACAAAAACATCCTTTGCACATCTAAATGGCGTTTCAAAGAGGTTTGCAGGAAAAATTTGGAACTTGTAGTGACCTGGATTGAATTGATCGTATGGAGGTATTCTCACGAACGGATCTATACCAAAAACGCAGCAGTACATTTAAATAACTTTTTGAGGAGGATTACAGGAGAGATTTGGCTGTAGCAGTGAACAGGGTTGAATTGGTCAATGGGTGTTTTTACGAACGGATCTCCACGAAAACCCAACCAGTGCAGCATAATTGCTTTTGGAGGCGGATTCCAGATGAAATTTGTCTGTAGCAGTGAACAGAATTGATATAATTTGTGAGGAATTTTCATAAACTGGTAAAAAAGCAGAGTAGAATATCTAACGGGCGTTTCATAAAGGCGTCCCGGAGAAATTTGGACCCTGCAGTGAACAGGATTGAATTGATCGAAGTGAGGTAATCCCACGAAGGGATCTGTACCAAAATCGCAGCATTACATTTTAATGGCTTTTGGAGGAGATTTACTGGAGAGATTGGGCAGTAGCAGCGAACTAGGTTGAATTGTTCATTGCGTGGTATTCCTAGGAACGGATCTGTACGAAAAGCCAACCAGTAGAGCATAATTGCTTTTGGAGGAGGATTCCAGGAGAAATTTAGATGTAGCAGAGAAAAAATTGAAATGCTCTTTGTGAGGAGTTTTCACGAACCGATGTGTACAAGAAGCGCAGAAGCACATCTAACTGGCGTTTTTACGAGGATTCAAGGCTAAATTTGGAAATTGATGTGAACAGGATTGAATTTACCATTGTGAGGTATCCTCACGAACGGATGTACAAAAATCGTAGCAGCACTTTTAAATACTTTTGGAGAAGGATTACAGGCGAGATTTGGACGTAGCAGAGAACAGGGTTGAGTGTTCATTGCGAGGTATTCTCACGAACGGACCTGCACGAAAAGCCCACATCTGCAGCATAATTCCTTTGGAGGCGGCTTTCAGGAGAAATTTAGTTCTTACGAACGGCTTTTGGAGGAGGATGCCGTGTAAAATTTGTGTGTAGCAGTGAACAGAATTGAAATGCTTTATGAGAAATTTTCAAAAACTAGTATCTACAAAAAGCGCAATTGAGCAGCTAACGGGCGTTTCATAGAGGCTTCCAAGAGAATTTTGGAACTTGCAGTGGACAGTATTGAATTGATCGTACTGATGTATTCTCACGAACGGATCTGTACCGAAATCGCAGCAGTACATTTAAACAGCTCTTCGAGGAGGATTACAGGAGAAATTTGGCTGTAGCAGTGAACTGTGTTGAATTGTTCATTGCGACGTTTTCTTACGAACGAATCAGTACGAAAAGCCAATCAATAGAGCAGAATTGCCTTTGGAGGAGGATTACAGGAGAAAATTAGTGGTAGCAGTGAAAAAAATGAAATGCTCTTTGTGAGTAATTTTCACGAACCGATATGTACAAGAAGCGAAGCAGCACATCAAACTGCCGTTTTTAAGAGGATTCCAGCATAAATTAGGAAATTGCTGTGAACAGAATTTAGTATTTCATTTTGAGGTATTCTCTTGAACGGATCTGTGCGAAAAGCCAACTAGTGCAGCATAACGTCTGTTGGAGGGTGATGCCAAGTGAAATTTGGCTGTAGCTATAAACAGATTTGAAAAGCTTTGTGAGTATTTTCAAAAACTAATAGGTACAAAAAGTACACAATAACATATAACGGGCGTTTCTTAGAGGCTTCCAGGAGAAATTTGGAACTTGCAGTGAACAAGATTGACGTGATCGTACTGAGATTCTCTCGAAGGGATCTGTACCAAAATCGCAGCAGTACATTTAAATTGCTTTTGGAGGAGGATTACAGGAGAGATTTCGCAATAGCAGGGAACTGAGTTGAATTGTTCATTTCGAGGTGTTTATACGAACGGATCTGTACGAAAAGCCCACCAGTAGAGCATAATTGCTTTTGGAGGAAGATTCCAGAGAAATTTAGATGTAGCGGAGAAAAAATTGAAATGCTCTTTGTGAGGAATTTACACGAACCGATGTGTACAAGAAGCGCAGAAGCACATCTAACTGGCGTGTTTAAGTGGATTCAAGGCTTAATTTGGAACTTGCTGTGAACAGGATTGAATTTAGCATTGGTAGGTATTCTCACGATCGGATGTACCATAATCGTAGTAGTACTTTTAATTACTTTTGGATGAGGATTACAAGAGAGATTTGAACGTAGCAGTGACAGGGTTGAGTGTTCTTTGCGAGGTATTCTCACGAACGGATCTGCCCACAAGTGCAGCATAATTGCTTTTGGAGGCGGCTTTCAGCTGAAATTTAGTTGTAGCACTGAAAAAATTGAAATGATCTTTGTGAGGAATTTTCACGAACCGATGTGTACAAAAAACGCAGCATCACATTTAACTGGCCTTTTTAAGAGGATTCCAGGATACATTTGGAACTTGCTGTGAACAGGATTGTATTCATTGTAAAAATGAATTGTAAAAAAAATCATTTGGAGGTTTATTACAGGACAGATTTGGAAGTAGGAGAGAACAGAATTCAATTGATCGTAGTGAGGTTTTCTCACGAACGTATCTGTTCCGAAAGCGGAGCCCTACATTTAAATTGCTTTTGGAGGAGAATTACAGGAGAGATTTGGCTGTAGCAGTGAAAAGGGTTGAATTGTTCATTGCGACGTATTCTTACGAACGGATTTTTACGAAAACCCAACCAGTGCGGCATAATTCCTGTTTAAGGAGGATTCCAGGAGAAATTTAGTTGTAGCATTGAAAAAAATTGAAATGCTCTTTGAGAGGAATTTTCAGGAACCGTCGTGTACAAGAAGCGAAGCAGCACATCAAACTGGCGTTTTTAAGGGGATTCCAGGAAAAATTTGGAACTTGTTGTGAACAGGATTAAATAGTTCATTTTGAGGTATTCTCATTGCGAGGTATACTCACGAACAGATCTTCACGAAAACCCCACTAGTGCAGCAAAATGGCTTTTGGAGGCGGATTTCAGGAGAAATTTAGTTGTAGCAGTGAAAAAAATTGAAATGCTCTTTGTGATGAATTTTCACGAACCGATGTGTACAAGAAGCGCAGCATCACATTTAACTGGCCTTTTTAAGAGGATTCCAGGATAAATTTGGAACTTGCTGTGAACAGGATTGTATTGTTCATTGTAACGTATTCTTACGAACGGAGCTTTACGAAAAGCCGACCAATGCATCATATTGGCTTATGGAATGCGATTCTTCTTGAAATTTGTCTGTAGCAGTGAAAAGGATTGAAATACTTTGTTTTGAATTTTGGACAACTAATAGGTACAAAAAACCGCACTAGAACATCTAACGGGCGTTTCAAAGCGGCTCGAGGAAAAATGTGGAACTTGGAGTGACCAGGATTGAAGTGCTTGGAGGCGGCGGATTCCAGGAGAAATTTTTCTGTAGCCGTGAACAGAACTGAAACGCTTTGTGAGGAATTTTCATAAACTGATGTGTACAAAAAACGAAGTAAAACATCTAAGGGCATTTGAAACTTGCAGTGAACAGGATTGAATTGCTTGTAGTGATGTATTCTCACTAACGGATGTTAGCCAAAATCGCTGCAGCGCATTTAAAAAAATCATTTGGAGGTTTATTACAGGACAGATTTGGAAGTAGGAGAGAACAGAATTCAATTGATCGTAGTGAGGTTTTCTCACGAACGTATCTGTTCCGAAAGCGGAGCCCTACATTTAAATTGCTTTTGGAGGAGAATTACAGGAGAGATTTGGCTGTAGCAGTGAAAAGGGTTGAATTATTCATTGCGACGTATTCTTACGAACGGATTTCTACGAAAGCCCAACCAGTGCGGCATAATTGCTTTTTTAGGAGGATTCCAGGAGAAATGTAGTTGTAGCATTGAAAAAAATTGAAATGCTCTTTGTGAGGAATTTTCAGGAACCGATGTGTACAAGAAGCGAAGCAGCATATTTAACTGGCTTTTTAAAGAGGATTCCAGGAGAGATGTGGAACTTGCTGTGAACAGGTTTGAGTGTTCATTGTAACGTATTCTTACGAACGGATCTGTACGAAAAGACAACCAGTGCAGCATAACAGCTTTTGAGGGCGATTCTACTTGGAATTTGTCTGTAGCAGTGAACAGCGTTGAAATATTTTGCAATTTTCAACAACTAAAAACCGCAGTAGAACATCTAACGGGCTTTTCAAAGAGGCTCCAGGAGAAATTTGGAACTTGCAGTGAACAGGATTGAATTGTTCATAGTAAGGTATTCGCCCGAACGGATCTGTACCAAAAGCGCAGCAGTACATCTAAAAAGCACAAACCCCCACCACGTCCTTTACCCTCACAGTCACCCCCACCCAACCGCCCCACCTCACCGCCACCATTACAGGGAGAGGATGAGCGTGGGGGTGGGGGTTAGGGTGAGGTTGGGGGGTGAGGGTGAGGGTGAGGCTAGCGGGTGAGAGTGGGTGTGTGGGTGAGGATGAGGGAGGGGCATGTGGTCAGGGTGAGGGAGAGGGTGGGGGTGGGGGTGGGAGTGAGGGTGAGATTGTGGTTGGGGTGAGGGTGAGGCTGAGGGTGGGGGGTGAGGCTGAGGGTGGGGGGTGAGAGTGGGTGTGAGGGTGAGGATGAGAGAGGGTGGGGCTGGGGGGTGAGGGTTGGGGCGAGGGTGAGGTTGAGGCTGGGCTTGGGGGTTGGGTTGGCGGTGAGGTTGAGAGTGAGGGTAATGGTAAGGGTGGATTTGGGCGTGCGTGTGGGGGTGAGAATGAGGCTGCGGGTGTGGGTGAGGGTGGGGGTGGGGGGTGGGCCTTGGGGAGAGAGTGAGGTTGAGGGTAAGGGTTAGGTTTAGGGTTAAGGTTAGGATTAGGGCGAGGGTGAGGGTGAGGGTGGCTGGTGGCGGAGAGGCTGAGGGTGACGGTGATGGTGGGTGTTGGGGTAAGCGTAAGGGTGACGGTTAGGTTAGGGGTGGGGATGGGGGTGGGGTGAGGGTGAGTGTGATGGTGAGAGTGGGGATGGGGTGAGCGTTAGAGTGGCGGTGGGTGTGGGGATGGGGGTTGTGGTGAGGTTGAGGGTGTGTGTGTGGGTAAGGGTTACTGTAATGGTGAGAGCTCGGGTGAGGATAGTGTTTGGGAGGGGGTGAGGGTGAGGGAGAGGGTGGGGGTGGGAGTGCGGGTGAGGGTGGGCGTGGGTGTGAGGGTGAGGCTGAGGGTAAGTGTAAGGGTTGGGGTAAGGGGAGGGGGAGGGTGGGCGTGGGTGTGGAGGGTTGGGGTGGGGGTGAGGGTGAGGGTTAAGGTTGACGGTGGATTTGAGGATTCGGATGAGGGTGTGGGTTAGGGTTAGGGTTACGGTGGGGGTGGGGGTGAGGGTGAGGGTGGGAGTGAGGGTGAGGGTGGGGGTGTGAGTGAGGGTGAGGGTTTGGAGTGGGGGTGGGGTGGATGTTGAGCGGAAGGGTGGGGGAGGGAGTTGGGGTGTCCATAGAAGTGGGTTTGGGATTGAGGGTGAGGGTGATTGTGGGGGTTGGGTTAAGGGTGAGGGTGAGGTTGGCGGTTGGGTTGGGGGAGGGGGGGAGGGTGAGGGTTAGGGTGAGGTTGGTGGTGGGGTTGGGTGTGGCGGGTGGGGTGAGGGTGAGGTTGAGGGTTATGGATGCGGTGGGGGTGGTGGTTAGGGTGAGGGTGGGGTGGGAGTAAGGGTGAGTGAGAAGGTGCGGGTTGTGGGTGGGGATTAGGTTGAGGATGAGGGTGGGGATGAGGCTCACGGTGATGGTGATGGTGGTATTCGGGGTGGGGGTTGGGGTGAGGGTGGTGTGGGTCAGGGTGAGGGTGAGGATGGGGGTGGTGGTTTGAGTGAAGGTGAGAGTGGGGGTGGTGGGGGGGGTGAGGGTGAGCTTAAGGGTGGGTGTGGGCGTGGGTGTGGGTGTTGGGTTGAGGCTGAGAGTGTGGGTGATGGTGAGGGTGGGGGGTGGGGTTTGGGGTGAGGGAGGGGCTGAGGTTGGGGGTGGGGAGGTGAGTGAGGGTGAGAGTGTGGGTGGGCGTGGGGGTTAGGGTGAGGGTGAGGGTGTGGGTGTGGGTGGGGGTGGGGGTTGGAGTTGGGGTGAGGGTGAGGGTGCGGGTTGGGGTGTGAGTTAGAGTGAGGGTGTGATTGGGGGTGAGGGTGAGCGTATGGGTGTGGTTGGGGTGGGGGTGGTCGTGGGTGTGGTTTTGTGGGTGAGGGTGAGGGTGATTGTGGGGGTTGGGGTAAGAATGAGGGTTATGGTGAGGTTGAGGGTGGGGTGTGGGTGGGGGTGACGGTGAGGGTGAGGGTAGGGGTGGAGTTGGGGTTGGGGTTGGGTTGAGAGTGAGGGTGAGGGTGGGGTTGGGAGTGGGGGGTGAGGGTGAGGGTGGGGTTGGGGGTGAGGTTCAGGGTGGGAGTGGGGGAGGGGCTTGCGGTGAGGTTGAGGGAGAGGGTGGGGTAGGGTGAAAGTGAGGATGGGGGTGGGAGTGAGGGTGGGGGTGGGGAGGCGTGTGGTGGGGGTTGGTGTGGGGTTAACGGTGAGGGTGATGGTGATGGTGGGTTTGGGGGTTAGAGTGAGAATGAGGGTGAGGGTGTGTGAGTGGTGGGGATCGGTGGTTTGGGTGGCTCTGGGGTTTTGAGTGACAGTGAGGGTGGGGGTGGGGTGGGTGTGAGGGTGAGGGTGGGGGTGAGGAGAGGGTATTTCTGGGGGTGAGTGTGAGGGTTCGGGTTGGGGGTGGGTGTTGGGGTTAGGGTTCGGGTGAGGCTGTGTGTTGGGTTTGGGGTGAAGCTGCGGGTTAGAGTTAGGGTGAGTGTTGGAGTGAGGGTGAGAGTGGTGGTGGGGGTGAGGGTGAGGGTGAGGGTGTGGTTGGTGGTGGTTAACCCAACCCCCACAATCACCCTCACCCTCACCCTCAAACCCACACCCACGCACCCCCTCACCCCCCACCCCCAACCTCACCTTCATCCTCACCCTAACCACCACACCCACCCTCACCATCACTCTCACTCCCACGCCCAACCTCACCATCATCCTCACTGGCACCCTCACCCCAACCAGCACCCCAACCCTACCCTCACCCTCACCCCCAGACTTACCCTTACTATCACCCCCACCTTACCCTCCCCTCACCCTCACCCCCCCACCCTTACCCTCACCCTCACCCTCACACCCACCCCACCCTCGCCCTCACCCAAAACCCCACTCCCACCCCTCACCCACCCTCACCCTCACCCTCATCCCAACCCGCTCCCCCACTCCCACCCTGACCCTCACCCCCACCACCACCCTCTCCCTCAACCTCACCCTCACCCCAACCCGCTCCCACCACTCCCACCCTGACCCTCACCCCCACCACCACCCTCACCCTTACCCCCACTCCCACCACCACCCTCACACTCACCCTCACTCTCAACCGAACCCCCAACCGCTCCCCCAACCTCACCTTCCCCCTCACTCTTACCCCAACCCCCACAATCACCCTGACCCTCACCCCACAAAACCACACACGGCCACCCCACCCCCTACCCCACCCTCACCCTCAAACTCACCCTCACCTTCACCTCCACCCCCCCCACAGCCCCACACTCCAGCCTCACCCTCACCCCGACCCCCACCCCCACCCTCCTCCTCACACTCACCGTCAACCCCACCCCTACTCCCGCCCTCACCCTCACCCCCTATCCCACCCTCACACGCACACTCATCTTCAGCCATACCAGCAGACTCACCCTCACCCTCAGACTCACACTCACTCTCAGACCCACCCCCACCCCAGCCCCACACTCACCCTCACTCCGACGCCCCACCCTCCTCCTCACCCTCGCCCTCAACACCATTCCCCACCCTCACCCTCACCCAACCCCGACCGAGACCCTCACCCCACCCCCACACTCACCCTCACCTGCACAATCATCCTCACTCTCACCCTCACCCTCACCGCCCACCCAACCCCCCACCCTCACAACTCACCGTAACCCCAAACCCCACCCTTACCTTCTCCCTCACCCTCAACCCCACCCCCCCACTCCCACCCTCACCGTACCCACAACCCCAACCCGCACTTCCCTCTCACCCCAACCCCATCATCACCCTCAGTCTCACCCTCACCCTAACCCTAACCCCCACGATCCCCCTCACACTCTCCCCCACCCCCACCCCCACACTCACCCTCGCCCTCCCACACCCTCACCATCACCTCACCCCAAACCACGCACCAACCCTCCTCCTCACCATCCCTATCACGCTCACCCTCACCATCACCCTTACCCCCACCCTCAACCTCACACCCACCCCGCACCCCCACCATAACTCTCACCCCCACTCCCACCCACAAACTTTCCCTCACCCTCACCCTCAACCCACCCCCACCCTCACCCTCACCCCCAGACTCACCGTCATGCTCACCCTCACCACCACCCTGTGATGGTGGGGGTGAGGTGGGGCGTCGGTTGGGGTGACGGTGAGGGTAAGGGACGTGGTGGGGGTGGGGGTGGTGTGGGGTGAGCGTGGCAGTGAGGGTGGGGGTGGGGGTGGAAGTGAGGATGAGGGTGGCGGTGAGGATGTGGGTGGGGGGTGAGGGTGACAGTGATGGTGGGGGTGGGGGTGAGGATGAGTGTGGGGTTGGGGTGGGTGTGAGCGTGAGGTTGGCGGTGAGGTTGGGGGTGGGGGTGAGAGTCAGGGTAGGGGTGGATGTGTGGGCGAGTGTGAGGCTGATGGTGGGGGTGGGGGTGGGGTTTGGGGTGAGGGTGAGGTTGGGGGTGAAGGTGAGAGTGGGCGTGGGGGTTAGGATGAGGATTAGGGTTAGGGTGGGGGTAGGGGTTGAGGTGGTGGTGAGGGTGATGTTGGGGGTGGGGGTGAGTGTGAGGGATGTGGTCACGGTGAGGGTGGCGGTGGGGTTTGGTGAGGGTGAGGGTCAGGGTAGGGGTGGATGTGGGGCTGAGGGTGAGGGTCATGGGTGAGGTTGATGGTGAGGGTGGGCGTGGGGGTTAGGGTGAGGGTGAAGGTGAGAGATGGGGTGGGGTTAGGGTGAGGGTGAGGGTTAGGATGGGGGTTGGGGTTGGGGTGCTGGGTGAGGGTGAGATTGGGGGTGGCGGTGAGGGTGAGGGTGAGAGTGGTGGGCGGGTGAGGGTGGGGGTGGGTGTGAGGATAATGGTGAGGGTGAGGTTGGGGGTGGGGGTGGTGTTAGGGTGAGGGTGAAGGTGGGGATGTGGGTTAAGTTGAGGGTTAGGGTGGGGGTGGTTGTTGGAGTGGTGGTGATGGTGAGGGTGAGGGTGGGGTCGTGGTTGGGGCGAAGGGTGAGGTGAAGTTGGGGGTGAGGGTGACTTTGAGTGTGAGTGGGGTGGGTGGGGGTGAAGGTGGGGGTTTGGGAAAGGGTGAGTGTGGGTGTGTGGTTGGGGGTGAGGGTGAGGGTGGGTGTGGGGGTTGGGTTGAGGGTGAGGGTGGGGTGAGGGTGAGGTTGAGGGTGAGGGTGAATGTTTAGGGTTAGAGTTAGGATGAGGGTGAGGGTGAGGGTGGAAGTGGGATTGAGGGTGAAGGTGAGGGTTTGGGGTGGGATTGGGGATGGAGGTAGGGTGAGGGCGGGGGGTGGGGGTGGCGGTGGAGGTGAGGGTTAGGGTTTCGGGTTAGGATTACGGTGATGCTGATGAATTCCTGGGCTTTTGGTAGAGCTCAGTTAGTCAAAAATACTGAAAATGAGCATTCCAATCCCGTTCGCTGCAAGTTCCAAATTTTTCCTGGAATCCTCTTTCAACGCCAGTTTGAAGAGCTGCTGCGGGGGGTGGGATAGCTCAGTGGTTTGAGCTTTGGCCTGCTAAACTCAGGCTTGTGTGTTCAATCCTTGAGGGGGCCATTTAGGGATCTGGGGTAAAAATTGGGGATTGGTCCTGCTCTCAGCAGGTGGTTGGACTACATGACCTAAGGTCCCTTCCAACCCTGATATTCTATGATTCTTGTACACATTGGGTCAAGAAAATTCCTCACAATGTGCATTTTGTTCGCTGCTACAACCAAATTTCACCTTTAATCCTATTCCAAAAGCCATTATGCTGCACTGCCTGGTTTCAACAGTGATGGATTAGTAAAATTCCTTACAATGTGCATTTAATTCCTCTCCACTCGAAGGCCAAATTCTCAGGGAATCCTCCTCCACATGCCTTTATGATGCACTGTTGGGCTTCAGGTAATGCTGGATTCGTGAAACTTCCTTACACTGAGCCTTTCAATTCTATTACAGCTTGTGCCGTATTTCTCCGGAAACCTCCTCCAAAAGCTCTTTAGATTGTTCTGCCAGTCTTTTGGTAGAGATCGGTTTATGAAAATTCCTCACAATGAGCATTCCAATTCTGTTCACTGCTACAGACAAATTTCACCTGGAATCCTCCTCCTTAAGCCATTATACTGCACTGGTTGGCTTTTCGTACAGATCTGTTCGTGAGAATACCTCGCAATGAACTTTTCAATCCTGTTCAATGCTGTTCAAATTTCTCCTGAAATCCTATTCGAAAAGCCATTATGCTGCACTGCTGGGCTTTCGACAGTGATGGATTAGTAAAAATAACTCACCATGACCAATTAAAACCTGTTCACTGCTACTGCAAAATTTCTCCTGCAATCCTATTCCTAAAAGCCTTTATGATGCACTGCTGAGCTTTAGGTAATGCTGGATTCGTGAAAATTCCTTACACTGAGCCTTTCAATTCTATCACAGCTAGTGCCATATTTCTCCGGGAAACCTCCTCCAAAAGCTCTTTAGATTGTTCTGCCAGTCTTTTGATAGAGATCAGTTAGTGAAAATTCCTCACAATGAGCATTTCAATTCTGTTCAACGAGTGCCAAAGTATTCATTGAATCCGCATGAAAAAGCCATGCTGATGCACTGCTGGGGTTTTAGTACAGATCGGTTTGTGAACATTCTTTGCAATGAGCATTTCAATCCTGTTCAGTGCTAGTGCCAACTAGCTCTGGGAATCTTCCTCCAAAAACTATGTAAATGTACTGCTGCGATTTTGGTACAGACCCGTTCGTGAGAAAACCTCACTACGAAGAGTTCAATCCTGTTCACTGCAAATTTCCAAATTATTCCTGGAAGACTGTTTGAAACGCCAGTTATATGTGCAACTGCCCTTTTTGTACACGCCGACGCACACCCCCACACTAAAGCTCACCCTCACCCCCACTCACACCCTCAGCCTCACCCCAACCCCCCCCCCCACACCCACCTCGTCCCCCCAAGCCCCACGAGAACCCTCACCCCCACCCCCCACCTCACCCTCACTGTCACCCTCACCATCACCCTCACCCCCACCCTTACGGTCACGCTCACCCCACACCCATCCTCACCGCCACCCTCATCCTCACCCTCACCTCCTTCCCACCCTCACCCTGACGCTCACCCCCACCCCAACCCCCACCCCTACCACGTCCCTCACCCTCACGGTCACCACCACCCCACGCCCACCTCACCCTCACCATCACGGGTGGGTGTCGGGTTGAGGGTGAGGGTGTGGGTGATTGTGGGTTTGGGGTAAGGATGAGGGTGAGGGTGGGTGCCGGGGTTAGGGTGACGGTGAGGGTGAGGATGGTGGTGAGGTTGGGGGTTGGGGTGGGTGGTGAGGGTGAGAGTGAGGGTGAGGGTGGTGTTTGGGGTGAGGTTCAGGGTGGGGGTGTGTGTGAGGGTGAGGATTTCGAGTGGGGGTGGGGGAGAGGGTGTACATAGGGTAGGGGTGTGGGGTGGGGGTGTGCGTGGGTGTGGGTATGGGTTTCAGAGTGAGGGGGATGGTGATTGAGGGGGTTGGGGTAAGGGTGAGGGTGAGGGTGAGGTTGGGGGGAGGGTTTCGGGTGAGGGTGAGGGTAGGGTGATGGTGAGGGTGAGGTTTAGGGTAAGGGTGAGGGTGAGGGTGAGGGTGGGGGTGGCGGTTGGGGTGAGGGTGAGGTTGAGGGTGAGGGCGAGGGCTAGTGTGAGGGTGAGGGTGAGGTTGGGGGTGGGGGTGGTGGTGGGAGTGAGGGTGAGGGTTGGGGTGGGTTGAGGCTGTGAGTGAGGGCGAGGGTGAGTCTGGGGGTGGGTGTGAGCGTGAGGGTGCGGTGGGGGTGTGGGTGAGGTTTAGCATTACAGTGTGCGTGATGGTGAGGGTGGGGGTTGGGGTGGGGTTTGGGGTTGGGTTGAGGGTGAGGGTGAGGGTGGGGGTGAGAGTTAGGGTGAGGGTGGGGTGAGGGCTAGGGTGAGGTTAGGCTTAGAGTTAAGGTTTGGGGGTAGGGTAATGGTGTGTGTGGGGGTTGGGGTGGGAGTTAGGGTGAGGGTGAGTTTGGGGAGGGGTGGGGATGGAGGTGGGGTGAGGGTGTGGTGTGGGTGAAGGTGATGGTGGGGGTTAGGGTGAGGGTGAGGGTGGGTGTGGGGGTTAGGGTTATAGTAAGGGTGAGGATGGGGGTGAGGCTGACATTGATGGTGAGGGTGTGGGTGTGGGTGGGGTTGGGGTGAGGGTGACGGTGAGCATGGGGGTGAGGGTCAGGGTGGGGGTGTGAGTGAGGGTGAGAGTGGAGGTGGTGGTGGTGGTGATGGGGATGAGGGTGATCGTAAGGGTAGGGGTGGGGTGGGGTGGGGTGGGCGTGGGCGCGGGTGTTGGGTTGAGCGTGAGGGTGTGGGTGATGGTGAGGATGTGGGTGGGGGTGGGGATGGGGGGTGGGGTGGGGGTGTGAGCAGGGTGAGAGTGGGTGAGGGG
Source organism: Chelydra serpentina (assembly GCA_037349315.1). Lineage (NCBI taxonomy): Eukaryota > Metazoa > Chordata > Testudines > Chelydridae > Chelydra > Chelydra serpentina. Next base: position 727,000 of record JBAIAC010000319.1, read on the forward strand.
TTGGGGGTGAGGGAGAGCATAAGGGTGGGTGTGGGGGTGGGTGTGGGTGTCGGGTTGAGGGTGAGGGTGAGGGTGATTGTGGGGCTGGGGTAAGGGTGAGGGTGAGAGTGGGTGCCGTGTTTCTGGTGAGGGTGAAGGTGGGGGTGAGGTGAGGGGAGGGGTGGGGGTGGGGGTTGGGGTGAGGTTGAGGGTGGGGGTGGGGTGTGAATGATGGTGAGGGTTTGGAGTGGGGGTTGGAGGAGGGTGATCATAAGGGTAGGGGTTGGGGGTGTGCGTACGTGTGTGTTGGGCTTTAAGGGTGATGGTGAGGGTTGGGTTTGGGATGAGGGTGACCGTGAGGGTGAGGTTGGGGGGTGGGGGTGGCGGTTGGAGTGAGGGTGAGAGTGGGTGCCGGGTTAGGGTGAGGGCCAGGATTTGGGTGAGTGTGAGAGTGAGGGTGAGGGTGAGAGTCAGGGTGAGGTTGGGGGTGAGGGTGAAGGTGAGGGTTGGGGTTGGGTGAGGGTGTGGGTGAGGGTGAGGTGAGTCGGGGTTTGGGGTGAGCGTGAGAATGGGGGTGGGGACGAGGGTATGGTTTAGCATTACGGTGAGGGTGAGTGTGGGGGTGGGGGTGGGGTTGGGGGTTATGTTGAGGGTGAGGGTGAGGGAAGGGGTGGGAGTGGCGGTGAGAGTGAGGGTGACGGTGAGGGTGGGAGTGTTGGTGGGGGTGAGGGTGAGGGTGAGGGTGGGGATCCGGGTGACGGTGAGGGTAAGGGTTAAGGTTAGGGTTGGGGTTAAGGTTTGGGGGAAGGGTGATGGTGTGGGTGGGGGTTGTGGTGGGGGTGAGGGTGGGGTGGGGGTGAACGTGAGGGTGAGCATGGGGTTAGGGTGAGGGTGTGGGTTAGGGTGGGGATTACGGTGAGGGTGAGGGTGGGGGTTAGGGTTATAGGAAGTGGAAGGGTGGGTGTGAGGCTGACGGTGATGGTGAGGGTGGGTGTGGGGGTTGGGGTGAGCGTGAGAGTGGGTGTGGGGTGGTGGTGGTGGTGAGGGTGAGGGTAATGGTGAGGGTGAGGTTGAGGGTCAGTGTGGGGGTGTGAGTGAGGGTGAGAATGGGAATGGTGGTAGGGTGGGGGTGAGCGTGAGAGTAAGGTTGGGGGTGGGGGTAGGGGTGGGCGTGGGTGTTGGGTTGAGTGTGAGGGGTGTGGGTGATGGTGAGGGTGAGAGTGAGGGTGGCGGTGGGAGTGGGGGTTGGGGTCAGAGTGAGGATGAGGGTGGAGTTGGCGGTGTGAGGGGGTGAGAGTTGGGGTGGGGTTGGGGTGAGGCTGAGCGTAAGGGTGGGGCAGGTGTGGGCATGGGTGTCGGGTTGAGGGTGGGGTGAGGGTGATCGTGGGGTTGGGGTAAGGGTAATGGTGATGGTGAGGGTAAGGGTGGGAGTGTAGGGGGGGAGGTGAGGGTGAGTGAGATGGTGAGGGTGGGGTTTGGGATTAGGGTGAGGATGACAGTGAGGGTGGGGCTTGGGGTGGCGGTTGGGGTGAGGGTGAGGGTGGCGGTGGGGATTAGGGTGAGAGTGAGAGTGAGGGTGGGGGTGGGAGTGAGGGTGAGGGTGGGTGTGGGGGGTGTTGGTCGGGGTTAGGGTGAGGGTGAGGGAATGGGTGGGGCTGGGGGTGGGGGTGAGGGTGAGGGTGTTGTTGAGGTTGGGGGTGGGGCTGAGGGTTAGGGTGAGGGTGCAGGTGAGGGTGGGGGTGGGAGTGGTGTGATGGTGAGGATGGTGGGTGAGGTTCAGGGTGGGTGTGAGGGTGGGTGTGTGGGTGCTGGTAAGGGTTACGGTGAGCGTCGGGCTGGGGAGAGGGTGAGGGTGAGTGTGAGGTCGAGGGTGGGTGATAATGAGGGTGATGGTGAGGAGGAGGGTGGGTGTGGGGGTTAGGATGAGGGTGATTGTGAGAGTGGGGGGTGGGGGTGGGGTGGTGGTGGGGTGACGGTGAGGGTGGGGGTGGGGGTGGGGTGAGGGTGAGGGTTAGGGTAGGATTAGGGTGAGGGTGAGAGTGAGGGTAAGTGTGGCAATGAGGGTGAGGGTGGGGGTGGCGTGGGGTGGGTGTTGGGGTTAGGGTGTGGGTGAGGGTGGGGGCATGGCGGTGGTGGTGGGGGTTGTGGTGAGGGTGTGGGTTAGGGTGATGGTGGGGGTTGGGTTGAGGATGAGGGTGAGGGTGAAGGTGAGGGCGGGGGTTGGGGTGTGAGTGAGTGTGGGGATGAGGGTTAGCGTAAGGGTGCGGTTGGGGGTGTGCGTCGGCATGGGTATAGGTTTGTGGGTGAGGGTGAGTTTGATTGTGGGTGTTGTTGTAAGGGAGAGGGTGATGGTGAGTTTGGGGGTGGGGGTAGGGGTGAGGGTGATGGTTAGGGCGGGGTTTGGGTTCATGTTGAGGGTGAGGGTAAGGGTGAGGGTGAGAGTGGAGTGGAGGTGGGGGTGGGGGTGGGGTGTGGGTCGAGGTTAGGGTGAGGGTGAGGGTCAGGGTGGGGGTGGGGGTAAGGGTGAGTCTGGGGGGTGAGGGGAGGGTGAAGTGGGGGTGGTGGTGCGGTTGGGGGTTGGGGTGAGGGTGAGAGTGAGAGTGGGGGTGGGGGTGGGGGTGAGGGTCGGGGTGGGGGTGAGTGTAAGGGTGGGAGTGAGGGCGAGGGTTGGGATGAAGGTGAGGGTGAGGTTGGAGTGGGGGAGAGAGTGAGGGTGAGAGTGGGGGTGTCGGTGTGGGCGATGGTGAGGGTCAGGGTGGCGGTGGGAGTGGGGGTGAGGCTGGGCGTGGGTGCGGTGGTGAGGGTGAGGGTGAGGTCAAGGGTGGGGGTGGGGTGAGGATGAGGGTGAGGGTGAGGAGGAGGGTGGGGGGTCGGGGTTGGGTTGGTTGTGAGGGTGAAGGTGGTGGTGGGGTGGTGGTGGGGGTGAGGTGAGTGTGGGGGTGGGGTGAGAGTGAGGGTGAGGGTGAGGGTTAGGTTTAGGGTGTGTGTGAGAGTGAGGGTGAGGGTGGGCTGGCAATGAGGGTGAGGGTGAAGGTGGGGTGGTGTAGGGGTGGTGGTTGGGGTTAGAGAGTTGAGCGTTACGGTGAGGGTGAGGATGAGGTTGCTGGTGGGCATCCAGGTGATGATGAGGGTAAGGGTTAATGTTAGGGTTGGGGTTAAGGTTTAGGGGTAGGGTGACGGTGTGGGTGGGTGTTGGGGTGGAGGTGGGGGTGAGGGTGAGGGTGAGGGTGAGGAAGAGGGTGCGGGTTGGGGTGGGATTAGGGTGAGGGTGGTTGTGGCGGCTAGGGTTATAGTAAGTGTGAGGGTGAGTGTGAGGCTGACGGTGATGGTGAGCGTGAGGGTGAGAGTGGGGGTGAGGGTGAGGTTGGGGGTGGGGGTGAGGGTCAGGGTGGGAGTGGGGGTGGCGGTTGGGGTGAGGGTTAGGGTGAGGGAGAGTGTGGGGTGGGGGTGAGAGTGAGGGTGAGTGTGGTGGTGTTGGTGTGGGCAAGTGTGAGGGTGGGGTGACGGTCGGAGTGGGGGTGGGGGTGGGCGTGGGTGTGGGTGTGAGGGTGAGGCTTAGTGTTATCGTGGGGGTGGGTGTGGGGGTGAGGGTGAAGGTGAAGGTGATGGTGACAGTGGGTTTGGGTGTTTAGGTGAGGGTGAGGGTGGGGTGGGGGTTGGGTGAGAGTGAGGGTTAGGTTAAGGTTAGGGTTAGGGTGAGGGTGAGAGTGAGGGTGATGGTGGGGGTGGGGGTGAGGATGAGGGTGAGGGTGGGTGAGTGGTGGGGTGGGGGTTGGGGTTAGGGTTAGGGTGAGAGTGGGTGTGGGGTTTTAAGTGAGTGTGAGGGTGATGTTGAGGTTGGGGGTGGGGGTGGGGTGAGTGTAAGGGTGAGGGTAGGGTGTGGAGGAGGGTGAATATGTGGGTGAGGGTGAGTGTGGGGGTGGGGGTTAGGGTGAGCCTGATGGTGGGGTTTGGGGTATGGATGATTTTGAGCATTACTGTGATCGTGCGGGTTAGGGTGAGGGAGTGCGGGGGTGGGGGGGTGGGGGTGGGGAGAGAGCGTGAGGGTGAGTGTGAGTGTGTGGTTTTGGGTGGGGGTGACGTGAAGGGTAGGGGTGGGGGTGCGGGTGAGAGTGATGGTGATGGTGGACTTGGGGGTTAGGGTGAATGTGAGGGTGAGTGTGAGGGTGAGGTTGGGGGGGGTGGGGTTTGGGGTGACGGTGAGGATGAGAGTTAGGGTTAGGGATAGAGTGAGAGTGATGGAGAGGGTGGGGGTGATGGTGGGCTAGGGTGGGCATTGGTGGTAGGTGAGTGTGGGGGGGGGTCAGGGTGAGCGTGATGGTGGGGGTGAGGTTGTGCGTTACGGTGCGGGTGATGGTTAGGGTGCGGGTGAGGGTGAGTGTGGGGTTGGGAGTGGGGGTCAGAGTGATGTTGGGAGTGGGGTTGGGGTGGGGGTGGGGGTGAGGTTGTGCGTTATGGTGCGGGTGATGCTTAGGGTGCGGGTTAGGGTGGGGTTGGGAGTGGGGGTCAGAGTGATGTGGGGTTGGGGTGGTGGTGGTGGTGGTGGTGAGGGTAAGCGTGTTGGTGAGGGTGTGTCACAGAGTGTGGGGGAGTCAGCGCCTGCACCCCTCTTCCCCGGATTGACTGGGAGTCACAGCCAGTAGAACAGAAGGTTTATTAGAAGATGCCAGGAACACAGTCCAACCAGAGCTTGTCCGTACATCCAAGACCCCTCAGTCCGGGCCCTTCCGGGGGGCAGGAGCTTAGACCCCAGCTCGGAGCTCCCTGCATTTCACCCACAGCTCCAAACGGGGGCAGGGAGGCCAGACCCAGTCTCCCCCTCTCCCCTCCTCTCCGGCCATCCCAAACTGAAACTGTCCAGCCCCTCCTCTCTCCTTTGTCTCCTTCCCGGGCCAGGAGGTCACCTGATCCCTTTGTTCGAACACCTTTAGCTCTCACCTTTGCAGGGGAGGGGCCGGGGCAATCAGTTGCTAGGATACAGAGTGTTGGCCCTTCTCTGTGTCCAGGCGCCTCTGTAACAATCATTCACCCTTGTCCCACCACCTAAATACTCAAGCACTGCATAGGGAAACCGAGGCACCCACACAGTACTCAGGGAAAACATTAACAACAGTCCTAGTTCGTCACAGGGTGGGGGTGAGTGTGAGGGTGGGGGTAAGGGTGAGGGTGAGCGTCGGGCTGGGGGTGAGGGTGAGGGCGAGGGTGGGGGTGAGGATTGGGGCGAGGGTGAGGAGCAGGGTGGGGGTGGGGGTGAGGGTGAGGGTGGGAGTGGGGTGGGAGTGGGGTGAGTGTGGGGGTGAGTGTGAGTGTGAGGGTCGGGGTGGGGGTGCGGGTGAGGGTGTTGGTGACGGTGGACTTGTGGGTTAGGGTGAATGTGAGGGTGAGGATGAGAGTGAGGGTGGGTGTGGGGGTTAGGGTGAGGGTGGGCGTGGGGGTGGTGGTTGTTACCCCAACCCACACAATCACACTCACCCTCATCCTCAAACCCACCCCCACACCAAGGCACACCCCCACCCCAACCCTCACCCTCACCCTAACCACCACTTCCAACCTCACCCTCACCCTAACCTCAAACCTATCCCTACCCTACGCCCACCCTCACCCTCACCCCCACCCCCTCACACTAAACCTAACCCTCGCCCTCACCCTCACCCCAACCCCCACCCCCACCCTCACGCTCACCCTCACCTTCACCTTCACCCTAACCCCCAAACCCACCGTCACCATCACCCTCACCCCCACCCCCAACCCCACCCTCACCCTCACCACCACCTCCACCACCCCACACTCACCCTCCTCCTCACCCTCACCATTATCGTCACCCCCGTCCCCACCCTCGCCATCACCTTCACCCCCAGCCCGATGCTCACCCTCACCCTGACCCTTACCCCTACCTCACCTTCACCACGACCCTCACCCCCACACTCACTCCCACCACCACACCCACCCTCACCCTCACCTCTACCCCCACCCCCACCCTCATCCTGACCCCCACCCCCACCCTCCTCCTCACCCTTGCCCACATCCTCACACCCATCCCCACCCCCGCCCTCACCCTCACCCTCACCCTTACCTTCAACCCACCCTCACCCCCACCCCCAACCCCATCCCCACTCCCACCTCCACCCTCACCCTCACACTCAACCGTACCTCCAACCCCACATCCACCCCCACCCTCACCCTCACCTGCACCCTTACCCTCACCCTCAGCCTCACCGTAACTGTCGGAGAAAAACAGAGTTCTCACTCTTATTTTGGGTGCAGCAAGGCAAGATACACTTTATTAACCTAAGCAATTGCAAAGAGGAGAGAGGACACAGGCTTTCCCCTTCCTAGGCAGGTCTCTCAAAGATAAACAATTAAGGCAAGCATTTATACTTTTTGTTACATATAGTAATGATCAACAACTGCAATTTGTTTATACATATTCTTTCTTGTTATCTTGTTTTCCTCATTAATTTTGTTATGGTCTACATTCTATTCTTATCTAATACAAGGTTACAGTAACCTCTCTCATAGTTATTTTACCCTTGTCTCACAGAGTCCCCGCTTCTACAAATCTCGCGTTATTACAGCTAGAGTTAGCCTGACTCTTGCTCATATAGAGGCCTGCATCCAAATTCCCTTTACCGACTTCCACACTCCCCCCTTTTGTGATTCTAGCCCAACTATCAATCTCAAATTTCAATTTTCATTAGATCTCGTATTACAGAGTCTCCATCAAATACCTCAACGTGAGGGGTTTTGCTTGGAGACAATGACAAAGCATGGTTAGTATGCAAATGGAAAATATTCTTACTATCACATTGTTTACAACAACAATAACATAATCCTAAACTAAACAACAAGAATACAAGCAGTAACATTCCCACCGTAATAATATAATGGGGGTGTTGTGCAATATTAGTTACAAAACACAATACATCATACTTAGTACATAAAGCAGTCATTCTATAAGCTGTATGGAAAGCATGTGTTTCAATCTGATATATATTCTGTAACACATGGATCTGACTTTGTAAGTCAGAAATCTTTTGAATCTTTGGTAGAAGTGAATGTAAATTTTGGAATCGATCGGGTATAAAACTAGTCCAATTAAAAGAAATTTGATATCGAAGATCTAAAGGTAGGGTTTTATCTGCTGGCCAGTAAATAATGCGATTTCCCGCGTTTGTGGTGAGATTAAAATGAATGTCTTGTAGAGTGGTGGCCTGCATATACACACAGCTATCATTAACTTGGAATAGTAACTGTCCTGTCAGGGTAGTTCCTTGTCCTATACTTTCCCTACAAACTTTGTCAAAAACGGTGACAACTTCTCCTTGCTTTAATTTCCTTACGCACTGAAGCTGTGGGGGTTCCAAAGGCCATAATGTCCACTGATTCCCTATCCCAATCCAAATATCGGGTGTTATTCCAGGAGCACTAACAATAAATCGGCTAGGCATACCAGGTGGTCTAATTTCCCAAATGTCATGGTGAATAATCCAGTCCCACAGGCATCCTCCCCATGGACCCGGCAAGATACGGTATGTGGGAGCCCACACCCCTCCAACCGGCCCATATGCTTGGAAGGAGCACTGCGAGTACTTACACATCCATCCTGAAAATCTCCAAGTCTGTCTCCATGGCCACAAATCAGATGGTACACCTGAAGCACTAGTAAGGGCAGTGGGCCAAGCTTGATGGTCAAGATCATTCCGAATGGCTATTAGCTGGTCATTCAGGAAGTCCTGAATCTCTGAACATGCTAGATCCCACTGCAATGCCTTTCCTGCCTCAGTGAATTTTAATACCATCTCTGTCAACAGCTTCTGGGTCATTGAACTAAGAGCAGAAATAACATACAATTCACCCACTCCAGCCTGTACCTGAGTCAGCTGTGCTCCAGAAATAAGGCCTGTGGCCGTTTCCAATTGTCCTAATTTCTCATCATATTCTTGATTTTTAAAAATATTCCAAATGGCCGCTGCACTATTGGCCCCGTTCCATAAATGTCCAGTTAACTCTCTTCTCTGCCGATAGGAGGAGACCCATGCTTTTTGCTGTGCTAGCCGAATAGCAATTTGGATATATAGAAGTAATTTGGAAGCTAGATATGGGCAGGGTAAATTTCACGGTCCCTAATGTGGCATTCACTATTGTCATTCGATGTCCTGATACATCTCTTTTGGGGATAATATTATACCACATTTGTTGTTTCAATATTTTCAAATTCTTGTGAAAAACATTAGCATCAATAGCATAGGAAGGTGTATATTGTAACATGGTACAAGTTACATTGTTAGTTATTGGGACCATTTCAATACAATTACATTTCCCAGTCTTAGAGCAAAGTCTCTGGGTATAAGTCCGGTTATTTACTAATTGGGTAACTAAATAACAAGAAGTACCCTTCTCTCCCAGTATACTACAAGTCCCAGGAACAACTAGCATATCCAACTGCACCCTGTTCCTCTTGTCTTGTAAGTTCTGTAGTAGAAATATGTACTTATGGGGCTCACGTTTGGTAATATCATATGAGTCTATTTTTACAAAACCCCGTAATGTCCATTGTATGGTTCGGTGATATGATCTGTGGTGAACCTTAAAAATAAAATTTAAAAACCTTAAAAAATAAATTTTCTAAACAATACTTAAATAGGTCACCAACATGCGACGGTCTTGGCCAATGGGTTTCATCAGAAATAATAGATTTTTTGTATCTGGGTATGTGACAGGGGTAATGATGGTAGTTGTAATGGAGGTAATGGTAGGGGTAATGCTTGTGGTAATAAGGCGTGTTTTATATTCCTCATCTGAAAGCCAATTAGGGAGAGCAGTACATTCCCAGGGCACTTGTCCAATAGCACATTCTGCAGCCCCCGGGAGAAACCCCAAATACCAAGTAGTACCACATTCCCAAGCAAAGAGTCCACAACTTCCTCCTTGCCAGTGTATAATATTCCGCCTCTTCCACCAGGGCCAGTTCTCAATGTCTTTTGTGGTTAAGAACTCCTGGGCCTTGGCAGGTTTGGTAGAGCGAGTATTTCTTTTCCTTCTTTTCTGGAACAATTGTAGATCAGCATCATACAGGGGAGAGGTTACTAGCACATCACCCTGTAGTGCTTTGGTTCCCGTAGCAAATGGTGAAGGCAGAATAAACTCATCAGTGGACAAAGGAGAGGTTACTAGCACTTCACTTTGTCCATTTCTCCTGCCGTTTAGGAGGAGAAATAGAAGCACCAGAAGAAGTAGGCTGATCAGTAACTGGTGTGGAATCATCTTGAGGCACAGGGGTCTTTTTGCAATGAGAAGCATGGGTCCATGCAGTCAGTCCTTGGCACTTCACAGCGGTGTTGGTGGTCAGCAAAACTTGGTAAGGGCCTTTCCAGCGGGGAGCCAGAGCAGTCTTTCGTTGGTGGACCTTTATGTAGACCCAATCACCTGGTTCCAGGGAGTGGCAGGGTTGTGCAGGATCCTTGGGTAGTGCTTCATGTACCTACTATTCTTAATAGGAGATCCAGTGGATGTAAGAAATCTCTGTACTTCAAAGTAGACCATAATCATGTACCACCCCAAAGGCATAGCGAGAATCTGTTAGATAGTAACTGCTTGATTTCGAGCCAAAATGCAGGCTCGGGTCAAAGCCACAAGCTCAGCCACCTGAGCTGAAAACACAGAGGGAAGAAAAGCACTTTCAATAACAGAATATGAAGAGCACACAGCATAACCAGCAACCAGTTTGCCTTTAGAATCTCGCAAACAGGAGCCATCCACAAAGTAAATAAGATCAGAATTTTTCAAAGGCATGTCCATTAAATCATCTCTTGGACGGGTAAGCACGGAAGTCACAGATACACAGTTATGTGACTCCCCATCTTCCGGCCCAGGTAACAGGGAGGCCGGATTTAGAACGGGGCAACGAGCCAAGGTAATATGAGACGATGACAGTAGTCCTTGGGGGGGTGGAGAGCCTCTCCCTTTAGCCAGCTGAAGACAAAATGGAAGGGTCTTGCAATGGCTTTTATAGCCTTTCTTCCTCTCCCTGCGTAGGATCCAGTTGCCCTGGAGTTTTGGGATCACATGGGCAAGTCACCTGTCCATGCGCCCTAACCAGTCTAACCAGTTGCATTCCAGACCCGGCCCCAATGTGGATTGGGGTCTGCAACGTCTTTTGTCTGTCAAGTGCTCGCATTTAACAGGCACATTCTTTGCTCCAAAGATGATCCCATGTACTTACAAAGGCTATGTACAAAACCAGCAAATATAAAACCAATCTTCATCACTCCAACTACAACAATGATACATGCATACAAACAGGAGGAGTAAATTCAGTAGGTCATAACTTTCACAGAGATATGTTACATGGCACATGTAGCATAAAACATATTTTAGTTACATATATACATTTATAAGCATCTCCCCATAAAGTTTTATGGGGAACACCGTCACACCCTCCTCCTGAACTTACTGCCAGAGACTTGGACACTGTCCATGGCGGAGGCAGTACACATAAAGCCCCTGTTTGTCTTTGGTCACACCCCTTTTCAGTACCGGCACACCACATGGTGTCATTCGTAATGGTTTTAGCAAAATGCGAGGTTCCTGGTCCCCGGGCGCCTGAAAATGGGTTGGGGTGTAGTATTGCTAACAGGATACAGATAGCAATACCTGTTAAGGCGTAGGAACCTCGGCATTTAGCTCTCAGTGCCATGAGGCGGCGTGCCTCAGTTTCCCCTTTCACACAGCAGCCTGGGCCTGTTATGCTTTTGCTGTTGTGCCAAGCTTCCAGCCGGTTACCCGATATAGGCCGACAGGTAACATGTTTGTATGACCGTGAAGTCACCATCCCAAGCATGTACAACAGTTTTTCCCACCAATCAGGTATGTTCCCCATCTTGAAAGGGTTGACCCTCAGTGTTAACTCCTTTGTTATAACCCACAGATGAAGTAGGGAAAGACACAGGATTACCCACCCGTCTGTGTATCCTGGTGGGCACTCTGATGCAGATTCTTCTGCCTCTTTGGAGCAGGCTCCTGAATCCGGCATGGGTTTGAGGTTCTGGCAAGGAAAGGGTGTACTGCAACCCGGCCTGCCCTCGGCCCCTCCCTCTGGAATTTCTCTGGGCTGGTTCCCATCCCCTTGTGTGGCTTCACCCATGCAGAGGCTCACTCCCTTCTGCTTTGAAGAGAGAGGTTTACCTCCTACCCGTGTAGCAAGAACAACCTCTTTCTTGGACACCCCAGTATCTGTTCCCAACAGGTCAGCTGGACGGACTCCCCCCTCCAGGAGGTCTGACCCCCAGCTTTCCCTTCTAACCTGATCCACAGGAGAGGGGTCTGGCATCTGAAATGCAGACTTTTCACCCTCCTCCTGGGCAAGATCCTCCTGACAAAAGGTTGGCGGGCTCTCCGGCCCCCCCTCACCTTCCCTCCCTGGGCCTCTATCTGGGCCAGACACTCCCGTGTCCCCCTGGAGAGAAGGTGACCCTGGTGCAGCTGTGGGCTCCCAGCTGCAAGCTAAGATAGACCCTTCAGTGGCCCGCAAAATTCCCCCCTTGCTATGAGGTAGAACATTCCCCTCCCCCGGGGAGATGATTACAGGACAGGAACTGGCCCCACCCCTGCCGCCACAGCTGCAGTCCCTGTGACTTCGCCCCCCCCCCCCCTCTGGGGTTTTCAGCACCAGGTTCCTGCTTGCTGACACCCAGCCCTGGGACAGATTCTGCCACAGCAAAGAAATCATTTCCCAGTAGAAACGGTGCAAAATTGTGTGACACTGTTGCCACAGTTAGCTTAGCCTGCAAGTTTTCCGTTTGCATGTGTACTTTTGCCAGAGGTGCAATGACTTTGTAGCCACCCACCAGCTCCAATTCCGCCACTTTACCCGGCAACCAATCCTTCTCTTGGATCAGGTCCCTCCTGACTATAGAAATTTCAGCACCTGTATCTCTCAACCCAGTGATTACCTTCCCATTCAGTCTAACAGCATGCACATGCTCACTGCTTGGTGGTGTAGAAGTCAACTTCACAAACCCTGTGTGGAAAGAGGCAGCAGCTTCATGGGCCGCTTGATGCCTGTTTTCACTCAGCAGGGGACACTTATCTCTCAGGTGCTCGGTGGACTTACATTGATAGCACCTCCTGGGCTCCTCTGATTGTACAGGGAATTTGGGACGAGTACTAGGGGAATGGGGAGGTGAGCGCCCGGCCTCCTTTTTCCCAGGGGTAACACGGTGACTCTGTTTTCCTTCAACCCTGTACCCCTCTGCCAGTGGTTTATGCTTAATTGCAGCTTGCGCCTGCTCATAAGAGTCTGCAAACCCAGCTAATTCACTAACTGCTTTTACCTGTTTGTCCCACAAGTACTGTTTTACATCATCACTGCACATATTCAGGAATTGTTCCTGAGCAACCAAATCACACATCCCTTCAAAGCTTATAATGTCTTTTCCCCTCACCCACTTATCTACCAGAACTGTCATTTCATTTGCATAAGCCACATTACTTAATCCATCCCCCCTCTTAAGACTCCTGAATTTAACCCTGTAGGTTTCAGGTGTAACCTGAAACTGTTTCAAAACCAGTTCCTTAAATTTACCATAATTGGAGGCATCCCCAATGGGCATCTTATTGAATACGTCCAGAGCTCTGCCAGTCAATTTGGCTATCAAGGTGGTCATTTTTTGATCTTCAGGGATCGCATGGAGGGAGCACAGTCTCTCGAAGGTGATAAAATATTCGGCTATATCCTTGGATTCATCATACTGGGGGCATAGACGCTCCCATTTGGGGATTTTTGGGGAAGCGGAGCCGGCCGCTGAAGGGTTTCGACTCTTCAACTCTGCAACAGCCAGTTCATGCTTCTGGGCCTCCATAGCTCTCGCGTGGGCCAGCTCCTCTGCTTCCATAGCTCTCTTGTGGGCCGCCTCCTCCCTGATTCTTTCTGCTTCCATAGCTCTCTGGTGGGCCAGCTCCGCTCTCTTGTGGGCTTCTGTCTCTGCACTAATTTCCAGCGTACGTAATTCGATTAGTCTCCGATGTTCGTTTTCTTTCTCTGTTATTTCGAGTCTGGCAAGGTCCAGTTTTACCGTGGCCTCGCTTACAGACATCTTATTGCTGTCTAGTGCTGGGCCACGCCCCTCTGCAGTTCACTGAAACTGGACTGCACTCAGATCAGGAGCTCTTCAGTTAAGAGACTTTCCCAGCTTCCCTGATCTTCAATCTAACTTATTTGATTTCCTTTTCTGTCCCTACTTCCCTTACCCGAAATAAGCAAACAGAAAATAACAAACCAGTAACCACTTTGTCTGTTTTCCAGCCACCACACTTAAAACTCACTTAAAATCACTACCAATATCTCAAAGCAATCAGCTGTGCACAGACCCTGCTCGACTACGCCACTGTGACGGGTTGGGGCCACAGAGACCTGCTTGGTGCTGCCACCTGGTGTGCCAAGGCTGCTTCTGCCCCTGCTTCCAGGCCTTTTCCAGCTTGGGACTCCCGAATCCTGTCTGTTTTGAGCCAGATTCCACTGATCTGCTGCAAACACAGACCCAGGTCCGGACCAAGTCCACTCACCACTGTAAGGCCCCTGGAAGCGCTCTTGCCTTTGACACCCAGCTGCTCAACTCCAAAGAGGTTCAAACCCTTAATAAATCCGTTTTACCCTGTATAAAGCTTATACAGGGTAAACTCATAAATAGTTCGCCTTCTATTTCAAAGATAGAAAGATATGCACAACTGTTCGCTTTCCCCAGGCACCAACGCGTAGTCAAGGAAATGTAATAAGAAAAAGTGATTTTAATAAGTACAGAAAATAGGATTTAAGTGAGTTCAATTAGTGACAGACAGAACAAAGCAAGTTACTTAGTAAAATAAAATAAAACACGCACGTCTATGTCTATTCAAAGTTAACACAGATAAAAGCCTCACCAGATTCGGATATTTTCCTTTTTACAGGCTGTAGAATTAGCCTGGGTCCAGCAGTCGCTCACACCCGCTAGTGTCTTTGTCCTTTGTTCAGTTCCCCTCAGGAATGTCCTTGGGGGGGTGGAGAGCCTCTCCCTTTAGCCAGCTGAAGACAAAATGGAAGGGTCTTGCAAGGGCTTTTATAGCCTTTCTTCCTCTCCCTGCGTAGGATCCAGTTGCCCTGGAGTTTTGGGATCACATGGGCAAGTCACCTGTCCATGCGCCCTAACCAGTCTAACCAGTTGCATTCCAGACCCGGCCCCAATGTGGATTGGGGTCTGCAACGTCTTTTGTCTGTCAAGTGCTCGCATTTAACAGGCACATTCTTTGCTCCAAAGATGATCCCATGTACTTACAAAGGGCTATGTACAAAACCAGCAAATATAAAACCAATCTTCATCACTCCAACTACAACAATGATACATGCATACAAACAGGAGGAGTAAATTCAGTAGGTCATAACTTTCACAGAGATATGTTACATGGCACATGTAGCATAAAACATATTTTAGTTACATATATACATTTATAAGCATCTCCCCATAAAGTTTTATGGGGAACACCGTCACACGAGTGTTGGTCAGAAAGGGGCCCTAGTGAAACAGAAAGGGGTTTGGTGACAGGATGTGAAACAGGTTGGTTTGAAATGCCAACAGCATTAATAGACAAGGATGACAAAGGAACAGAAGGAAACTCTAAAGATCTGAAAGCAGACTTGCTAGCTCCAGTATCCACAAGACAAGCAACAGGATTGTCCTGCAATTTCACAATTTAAATATGGGCCTTCTTGATTAAGAGGAATTAATGGATTCATAACGCAGTTACGTTCCCTCAGGCTGTCCTAGTAAGAATTGTTTTGTGGGGAAAAAACGGGCGCTTCAGGATTTGGGAAAGTGGGTGAGGAAGATTGTGGGACGGTCGGTTTGGGCATTCATTTCTCCAGTGTCCCTCCTGGCCACAAAAGTGGCATGATGTATTCCTTGTTGGGGCAGGATATGAGGGACCTTTCCTCTTCCCCGACCTCGACCACGTCCTCGTCTTCCCCTCCCATGGCCTCTAATTTGATAAGTTTGTAACTGCAAAGCCAAGAGTTTTGTTTCAGTGCTTTCTTTCTTCTGTTCTATGCAAGCTGTACAATGGTTGGCAACTGTCACTAATTCTGAAAGGGGTTTTGTCTGCCAACCAATGCAGATAGTTCTTAACTGCTGCTGGACTTGCGTGGGGTTGGGGTGCTGGTGGAGCTGGGTGTGGTGGTAGTTACCCCAACCCCCACAATCACACTCACCCTCATCCTTAAACCCAGCCCTACACCAAAGCGCACCCGCACCCCCACCCGCACCCTCACCCTCACCCTAACCACCACACCCACCCTCACCCTCACCCTAACCCCTACCACACCCCCACCCTACCCCCACACTCACCCTCACCTCCACCCCCCCACACTAACACTAACTCTCACTCTCACCCTCACCCCAACACCCAACACCCACGCCCACCCTCATGCTCACCCTCACCCACACCTTCACCCTAACCCCCAAGCCCACCATCACCATCACCCTCACACCCAGCCCCAACCCCACCTTCACCCTAAACCTCACCTCCACCACCAATTCCCCACACTCACCCTCACCCTCACGCCCTACCCCACCCCCACCCCCACTCCCACCCTCACCCTAACCCCCAACACCCACGCCCACCCTCATGCTCACCCTCACCCACACCTTCACCCTAACCCCCAAGCCCACCATCACCATCACCCTCACACCCAGCCCCAACCCCACCCTCACCCTCAACCTCACCTCCACCACCAATTCCCCACACTCACCCTCACCCTCACGCCCTACCCCACCCCCACCCCACTCCCACCCTCATCCTCACCCCACTCCCACTCCCACCCTCACCCTCAACCCTACCCCCAACCCCACCACCACCCCCACCCTCACCCTCACCTGGACCCTCACCCTCACCCTCACTGTAACGCTCAACCTCACCCCCACCATCACCCTCATCCTCACCCTCACCCCCACGCGCACCCCAACCCCAACCCTCACCTTCACCCTCACCCCCAACGCCACACTCACCCTCACCCTCACCCTCACCCTCACTCTCACACTCATGCAAACCCTGGCCCTCACCCTAAACACGGCACCCACTCTCACCCTCACCCTCACCCCAACCGCCACCCCCACTGCCAACCTCACCCTCATGGTCACCCTCATCCCAAACCCAACCTTCACCATCACCCTCACCCTTAAAGCCCAACACACACCCATGCACACCCCAACCCCTACCCTTACGATCCCCCTCCCCCAAACCCCATTCCAAACCCTCACCCTTATTCACACCCCCCACCCCCACCCTCAACCTCACCCCAACCCCCACCCCCACCCTCACCCCACTCTGACCATCAACACCCCCCCAACCCCCACCGTCACCCTCTCCCGAAACCCGGTACCCACTCTCACCCTCACCCTTACCCCAGCCCCACAATCACCCTCACACTCAACCCGACACTCACGCCCACCCCAACAACCAACATTATGCTCTCCCTCACCCCCAACCCCACACCCACTCTAACCCTGCTCACACCCCCACCCTCACCCTCACCCCCACCCCCACCCCCACCCGCATCCTCACCCTCACCATCACCCACACCCTCACGCTCAACCCAACACCAGCGCCCACGCCCACCCCCACCCCTACTCTTACGCTCACCCTCACCCCCCCAACACCACCCCCACTCCCACCCTCACTCACACCCCCACTCCCACCCCTACCCTTACGCTCACCCTCACCCCCACCCCCACTCTCACCCTCACTCACACCCCAACCCCCACCCTCACCCGCACCCGAAACCCGGTACCCACTCTCACCCTCACCCTTACCCCAGGCCCACAATCACCCTCACCCTCACCCTCAACCCGACACCCACGCCCACCCCAACACCCACCCTTATGCTCACACCCCCACCCCCACACTCACCCTCACCCCAACCCCCACCCCAACCCGCATCCTCACCCTCACCATCACCCACACCCTCACGCTCAACCCAACACTGGCGCCCACGACCACCCCCACCCCCACCCCTACCATTACACTCACCCTCATCCCCACCACCCCCACCACAACCCCCACTCTCACCCTCACTCACACCCCCTCCCTGATCCTCACCCCCATGCTCACCGTCACCCTCACCCTCACCACCAAACACACCCCAACCCCACCCTCACCCCAACCCACACTGTAATGCTAAACCTCACCCTCGCCCCCACCGCCACCCTCATGCTCACACCCACCCCCAGACTCACCCTCACACTCACTCACAGCCTCAACCCACCCCAACCCTCACCCTCACTCCCACCACCATCCCAACCCCCAACCTCACCCTCACCCTAACCCTCGCCCTCACCCCAAACTCCACCATCACCATCACCCTTACCCTCACCTCACCCCGAAACCCTCCCCCCAACCTCACCCTCACCCTCACCCTTACTTTACGGGATTGGAATACTCATTTTCAGTATTTTTGACTAACCGATCTGTACCAAAAGCCCAGCAATTCATCAGCATCACCCTCATCCACACCCTCACCCCCACGCTCACCCCAACCCCAACCCCAACCCTCACATTAACCCTCACCCCCAACGCCACACTCACCCTCACCCTCACCCTCACCCTCACCCTCACGCAACCCTGGCCCTCACCCTAAACACGGCACCCACTCTCACCCTCACCCTCACCCTCACCCCAACCGCCACCCCCACAGCCAACCTCACCCTCATGGTCACCCTCATCCCAAACCCAAACTTCACCATCACCCTCACCCTTAAAGCCCAACACACACCCATGCACACCCCAACCCCTACCCTTACGATCCCCCTCCCCCAACCCCCATTCCAAACCCTCACCCTCATTCACACCCCCACCCCCACCCTCAACCACACCCCAACCCCCACCCCCACCCTCACCCTCACCCCCACCCCCACCCCCACCCGCATCCTCACCCTCACCATCACCCACACCCTCACGCTCAACCCAACACCAGCGCCCACGCCCACCCCCACCCCTACTCTTACGCTCACCCTCACCCCCACCACCACCACCACCACCCCCACTCACACCCTCACTCACACCCCCACTCCCACCCCTACCCTTACGCTCACCCTCACCCCACACCCACACCCACCCTCACTCACACCCACCCTCACCCGCACCCGAAACCCGGTACCCACTCTCATCCTCACCCTTACCCCAGGCCCACAATCACCCTCACCCTCACCCTCAACCCGACACCCACGCCCACCCCAACACCCACCATTATGCTCACACCCCCACCCCCACACTCACCCTCACCCCAACCCCCACCCCCACCCGCATCCTCACCCTCACCATCACCCACATCCTCACGCTCAACCCAACACTGGTGCCCACGACCACCCCCACCCCTACCCTAACGCTCACCCTCACCCCCACCACCCCCACCACAACCCCCACTCTCACCCTCACTCACACCCCCTCCCTGATCCTCACCCGCATGCTCACCGTCACCCTCACCCTCACCACCAACCACACCCCAACCCCACCCTCACCCCAACCACACTGTAACGCTAAACCTCACCCTCGCCCCCACCGCCACCCTCACGCTCACACCCACCCCCAGACTCACCCTACCACTCACTCACAGCCTCAACCCACCCCAACCCTCACCCTCACACTCACTCCCACCACCACCCCTACCCCCGACCTGACCCTCACCCTAACCCTCGCCCTCACCCTCACCCCAAACTCCACCATCACCAAAACCCTTACCCTCACCTCACCCCGAAACCCTACCCCCAACCTCACCCTCACCCTCACCCTTACTTTACGGGATTGGAATACTCATTTTCAGTATTTTTGACTAACCGATCTGTACCAAAAGCCCAGCAATTCACCAGCATCACCCTAATCCTAACCCAAAACCCTAACCCTCACCTCCACCGCCACCCCCACCCCCCGCCCTCACCATACCTCCATCCCCCAACCCCACCCCAAACCCTCACCTTCACCCTCAATCCCACCTCCACCCTCACCCTCACCCTCATCCTAACTCTAACCCTAAAAACTCACCCTCACCCTCAACCTCACCCCCACCCCCACCCTCACCCTCACCCCCAACCACACACCCACACTCACCCTCACCCTTTCCCAAACACCCACCTTCACACCCACACCCAACATCACACTCAAAGTCACCCCCACCCCCCAACTTCACCTCACCCTCGCCCCAAACCCCACCACACCCTCACTCTCACCGTCACCACCACTCCAACCCCCACCCCACTCTAACCCTCACTTTAACCCCCACCCCCACCATCACCCTCACCCTAACACCAACCCCCACCCCCAACCTCACCCTCACCATTATCCCCACCCCCACCCTCACCCGCACCACCACCCTCACCCTCACCCTCACCCGCCACCCCCAATCTCACCCTCACCAGCACCCCAACCCCAACCCCCATCCTAACCCTCACCCTCACCCTAACCCCACCCCATCCTCACCTTCACGCAATCCACTACCCCCACCCCCAACCTCACCCTCACTCTAACCCCCACGCCCACCCTCACCCTCACCCCCAACCATGACCCTCACCCGAACCCACAGCCCCACATCCACCCCTACCCTGACCCTGACACTTACCCAACACCCAACCTCATCTTCACCCCCTCCCCAACCCCCACCCGCACCCCCACCCTCACCCTCACCAAACCACCACCGCCCCCCTCACTCCCACCACATCCCTCACACTTACCCCCACCCCCACCCTCAAGCCACTCTATCACCACGCCCCCCACCCCCACCGTCACCCTCTCCCGAAACCCAGTACCCACTCTCACCCTCACCCTTACCCCAGCCCCACAATCACCCTCACCCTCACACTCAACCAGACACCCACGCCCACCCCAACACCCACCATTATCCTCTCCCTCACCCCCAAACCCACACCCACTCTAACCCTGCTCACACCCCCACCCGCATCCTCACCCTCACCATCACCCACACCCTCACGCTCAACCCAACACCAGCGCCCACGCCCACCCCCACCCCCACCCCTACTCTTACACTCACCCTCACCCCCACCACCACCACCACAACCCCCACTCCCACCCTCACACACACCCCTCCCCCATCCCTACCCTTACGCTCACCCTCACCCCACCCCCACTCCCACCCTCACTCACACCCCAACCCCCACCCTCACCCGCACACGAAACCTGGTACCCACTCTCACCCTCACCCTTACCCCAGGTCCACAATCACCCTCACCCTCAACCCGACACCCACGCCCACCACAACACCCACCATTATGCTCACACCCCCATCCCCAGACTCACCCTCACCCCAACCCCCACCCCCACCCGCATCCTCACCCTCATCATCACCCACATCCTCACGCTCAACCTAACACTGGCGCCCACGACCACCCCCACCCCCACCCCTATGCTCACCCTCACCCCCACCACCCCCACCACAACCCCCACTCTCACCCTCACTCACACCCCCTCCCTGTTCCTCACCCCCATGCTCACCGTCACCCTCACCCTCACCACCAACCACACCCCAACCCCACCCTCACCCCAACCCACACTGTAAGGCTAAACCTCACCCTCGCCCCCACCGCCACCCTCACGCTCACACCCACCCCCAGACTCACACTCACACTCACTCCCAGCCTCAACCCACCCCAACCCTCACCCTCACTCCCACCACCACCCCTACCCCCAACCTCACCCTCACCCTAACCCTCGCCCTCACCCTCACCCCAAACTCCACCATCACCATCACCTTTACCCTCACCTCACCCCGAAACCCTCCCCCCAACCTCACCCTAACACTCACCCTTACTTTACGGGATTGGAATACTCATTTTCAGTATTTTTGACTAACCGATCTGTACCAAAAGCCCAGCAATTCATCAGCATCACCCTAATCCTAACCCGAAACCCTAACCCTCACCCCCACCGCCACCCACACCCCCCGCCCCCACCCTACCTCCATCCCCCAACCCCACCCCAAACCCTCACCTTCACCCTCAATCCCACCTCCACCCTCACCCTCACCCTCATCCTAACTCTAACCCTAAACATTCACCCTCACCCTCAAACTCACCCCCACCCCCACACTCACCCTCACCCCCAACCACACACCCACACTCACCCTCACCCTTTCCCAAACCCCCACCTTCACCCCCACACCCACCATCACAGTCAAAGTCACCCCCACCCCCAACTTCACCTCACCCTCGCCCCAACCCCCACCGCACGCTCACCCTCACCGTCACCACCACTCCAACCCCCACCCCACCCTAACCCTCACTTTAACCCCCACCCCCACCCTCACCCTCACCCTAACACCAACCCCCACAACCAACCTCACCCTCACCATTATCCTCACCCCCACCCCCACCCTCACCGCCACCTCCAATCTCACCCTCACCAGCACCCCAACCCCAACCCCCATCCTAACCCTCACCCTCACCCTAACCCCACCCCATCCTCACCTTCACGCAATCCACTAACCCCACCCTCACCCTCACCCTAACCCCCACGCCCACACTCACCCTCACCCCCAACCATGACCCTCACCCAAAACCTCAGCCCCACATCCACCGCTACCCTGACCCTGACCCTTACCCAACCCCCAACCTCATCTTCACCCCCTCCCCAACCCCCACCCCCACCCCCACCCTCACCCTCACCAAACCACCACCGCCACCCTCACCCCCACCACATCCCTCACACTCACCCCCACCCCAACCTCACCCTCACCACCACCTCAACCCCTACCCCCACCCTAACCCTAATCGTCACCCTAACCCCCACGCCCATTCTCACCCTCACCCCCAACCTCACCCTCACCCCAAACCCCACCCCGACCCCCAACCATCACCCTCTGCCTCACCCTTACCCCCACCATCAGCCTCACACTCAGCCCCACATCCACCCCTAACCTGACTCTCACCCCCACCCCCAACCTCACCATCAGGCTCTCCCTCACCCCCACCCCCACCCCAACCCCACCCTCATCTTCACCGTCACCCTCACCACCACCACTACCCCCACACTCATCCTCACCGCCACCCCCACCCACATCCTCCCCCTCCCCCTCACCCTAACCCACACCCTCACCCTCACGCCTACCATCACCCTAACCCACACCCTCACTCTCACGCCTACCATCACCCTAACCCCCACCCCCACACTCACCTTCACCCTCATCCTCACCCTCACCCCCACACCCACTCCCACCCTCACCTTCATACTCACCCCATCCTCACCGTAGCCCCCACCCCCACCCTCACCCCCACCCTCACCCTCACCCCCAACCCCACTCCAACGCTACCCTCACCCTCATCCTCACCCTCACCCCAACTCCCACACTCACCCTCACCCCCACGCCCACACTCACCCTCACCCCCACCCCCAACCTGACCCTCACCCTAACCCCCACCACCACCCTCACCCTCACCCCCAGCCCCATCCTCACTGCCACCCTCATCCTCACTCCCACCCCCACCCCACCCTCACTGTCACGCTCACTCCCACACCAACCCCAACCCCCACCACATCCCTTACCCTCACCATCACCCCCAACCCACGCCCCACCTCACCCCCACCATCACAGGGTGGTGGTGAGGGTGAGCGTGATGATGAGTCTGGGGGTGAGGGTGAGGGTGGGGGTGGGGTTGAGGGTGACGGTGAGGGGGATGGTGGGGATGGGGGTGAGGTTGAGCATTATGGTGAGGGTGAGGGTGCGGCAGATGGTGAGGGTGGGGGTGGGGGTGGGGTTGGGGGTAGGGTTGAGGGTGAGGGTGAGGGAAAGTTTGTGGGTGGTAGTGGGGGTGAGAGTTATGGTGGGAGTGGGGGTGGGTGTGAGTTTGAGGGTGGGGTGAGGGTGGTGGTCAGGGTGAGGGAGGTGGTGAGGGTGAGGGAGGTGGTGAGGGTGAGGGAGGGGGTAAGGGTGATGGTGAGGGTGAGCGTGATAGGGATGGTGAGCAGGACGGTTGGTGCGTGGTTTTGGGTGAGGGTGATGGTGAGGGTGTGGGAGGCTGTGGGAGGGCATGAGGGCGAGGGTGAGTGTGTGTGTGTGTGTGAGGGTGAGGGGGATCGTGGGGGTTACGGTGGGGGTTAGGGTGAGGGTTAGGGTGAGGGTGAGACTGAGGGTGATGATGGGGGTTGGGGTGAGAGGGAAGTGCTGGTTGTGGTTGTGGTTACGGTGAGGGTGAGGGTGGGAGTGGGGGTGGGGGTGAGGGTGAGGGTGAGGGAGACGGTGAGGGTGGGGTTTGGAGTTACGGTGAGGGTGTGGGTGGGGGTTGGGGTGGGCCGTGAGGGTGAGAGTGAGGGTGATTGTGCAGGTGATGGTGAGTGTGGGGGTGGGGGTGAGGGTCTCAGTCGGGGTTAGGGTGAGGGTCGGGGAGAGGGTGGGGTGAGGTTGGGGGTGAGGTTGAGCATTACGGTGAGGGTGAGGGTGAGGGTGAGGGTGGGAGTGGTGTTGAGGGCGAGGGTGAGGAGGAGGGTGGGCGTCGGAGTGAGGGTGAGTGTGGGGCTGGGGTGGGGGTCGGCCTGAGAGTGAGTGTGAGTGTGCGGGTGAGGGTGAGTCTGCTGGTATGGCTGAACATGAGGGTGCGGGTGAGGGTGGGGTTGGGGGTGGGGGTGAGGGTGAGGGTGGGAGTAGGGGTGGGGTTGAGGGTGAGGGTCGGGATGTGGGTGAGGGTGTGGGTGAGGGTGAGGGTGGGTGTAAGGGTAAGGGTGAGGGTGAGGGTGAGGGTGAGGGTGAGCGTCAGGCTGGGGGTGAGGGTGAGGGCGGGGGTGGTGGTGTGGGTGAGTATGAGAGTGAGTGTTAGGAGGAGGGTGGGGGTGGGGGTCGGGGTGAGTGCGGGGCTCTGGAGGTGGTGGAGGTGAAGGTGAGGGTGAGTTTGGGGGTGAGGGTGAGGATGAGGTTGGGATAGGGGGTGGGGGTGGACGTGTGTGGTTTTGTGGGTGAGGGTCAGGGTGATTATGGGGGTTGGGGTGAGGGTGAGGTTGAGGGAGAGGGTGGGTGGGTTGGGGTGAGGGTGAGGGTGGGTGAGGGGTGGGAGTGGGGGTTTGGGTTTGGGTGAGGCTTAGGGTGTGTGGGGGGTTTTGGGTGAGGGTGAGGGTTAGGGTGGGGGTAGGGGTGGTTTTTAGGGTGAGGGTGAGATTGAGGATAGGTGGAGTGGGTGGGAGTGAGGCTGAGGGGGAGGTTGTGAGGGTGAGGGAGAGGGTGGGGTTGGGGGTGCGAGTGAGCATAAGGGTGGGGCTGTGGGTGGGGGTGTGCGTGGGGGTGGGTGTGAGGGTGAGGGTGATTGTGGGTGTTGCGGTAAGGGTGAGGGTGACGGTGTGGTTGGAGGTGGGGATTGGGGTGGAGGTGAGCGTGAGGGTGAGGGTGGGGTTTGGGAGAGGGTGAGATTTGGGGTGGCTGTGGGGATGGGGGTTGGAGTGAGGGTGAGGTTTAGGGTGAGTCTGTGGGTGAGGGTTAGGGTTAGGGTGAGCGTGAGGGTGGGGGTTGGGTGGGGGGTAAGGGTGAGGTTGAGCCTTACGGTGAGGGTGCGAGTGAGGGTGAGGGTGAGGGTGGGGTGTCGGTTGGGGGTTGGGTTGGGGGTGAGGGTGGTGGTGAGGTTGGGGGTGGAGGTGGGGGTGGGGGTAAGGGTCAGGTTGGGAGTGGGGGTGGGGGTTGGTGTGCTGGTGAGGGTGGGTGTGGGGGTGTGCGTGGGGGTGGTGGTGAGGTTGAGGGTGAGGGTGGGGGTTGGGGTGTGAGTGAGGGTGAGGGTGTGAGTGGGGGTGGCGGTTAGGGTGAGCGTAAGGGTGGGGGTGGGGGTGGGGTTGTGCGTTGGCTTCGGTATGGGTTTCTGGGTGAGGGTGAGCGTGATTCTGGGAGTTGGTGTAATGGTGAGGGTGATAGTGAGGTTGGGGTGGGGGTGAGAGTGATGGTGAGGGTGGGGATTGGGGTGAGGGTGACGGTGAGGGTGAGGGTGGGTGTGGGGGTAGGCGTGGGGGTTGGGGTGAGGGTCAGGTTAAGGGTGAGGGATAGGGTTACGGTTAGGGTGAGGGTGAGAGTGAGGCTGAGGGTTGGTATTGGAGTGAGGGTTAGGGTTGAGGTGTGGTGGGGGTGGGGTGGGGGTTGGGGTTAGGGTGAGGGTGAGGGCGAGGGTCAGGGTGGGGGTGGGGGTGGGGTTGAGGCTGAGGGCGAGGGTGGGGGTGTGGGTGAGGGTGAGAGTGGGAGTGGGCGTTGGAGTGAGGGTAAGGGTGAGGGTGGGGGTCGGGGTGGGGGTGGGGTTGGGGGTGTGAGTGGGGGTTGTGGTGAGAGTGAGCATAAGGGTGGGTCTGTCGGTGGTGTTGTGCGTGGGTGTGGGTTTGAGGGTGAGGGTGATTTTGCGTGTTGGGGTAAGGGTGAGGGTAATTTTGAGGTTGGGGGTGTGGATGGGGGTGGGGATGAGGGTGAGTGTGGGGTTTGGGGTGAGGATGGGGATGAGAGTGGCGGTGGGTGCGGGGATATGGTTTGGGATGAGGGTGAGGTTGAGGGTGAGTGTCTGGGTGAGGATTAGGGTTAGGTGAGGGTGATGGTGGGGGTGGGGTGGGGGTAAGGGTGAGGGTTACGGTGAGAGTGCGGGTGAGGGTGGGGGGGTTGAAGGTAGGTTTGGGGGTTAGGATGAGGTTGGGATTGGGAGTGCGGGTGGGGGTGGGAGTGAGGGTCAGGGTGGGAGTAGGGTTGGGGTTTGGGGTGAGGGTGAGGGAGGGGGTGGGGGTGGTGTGGGAGTGAGGGTGAAGGTGGTGGTGGGGAAGGTGGTGGGCGTGGGAGTGTGGGTGAGGGTGAGGCTGAGGGTTAGTGTACGGGTTGGGGTAAGGCTGAGGGTGAGGGTGGGAGTGGGAGTGGTGGTTTGGATAGGGGTGAGGGTGAGGGTGACGGTGGCTTTGGCCATTAGGGTGAGGGTGTGTTTGAGGGTGAGGGTGGGGGAGGGGGTGGGGGTGGGGGATGGGGTGAGGGTGAGGGTTATGGTTAGGGTGAAGGTGAGAGTGCGGGTGAGGGTGGGGGTGGAGATGGGGGTGAGGGTGATGGTGACGGTGGGTTCTGGGGTTAGGGTGGGGGTGGGGAGGGGTTGGGGTTTGGGGTTTGGGTGAGGATTGGGGTGGTGGTGAGGATGAGGGTGAGGGTGAGGGTTACAGTTATGATGAGGATGAGTGTGACGGTAGGGGTGAGTGTGGGGGTGGCGGTGAGGGTGAGGGGGGGTGTGGGGGTGAGGGAGAAGGTGATGTTGATGGTGGATTTGAGGGTTAGCATGAGGGTGGGGATGGGAGTGGGGGTGGGGTGGGCATAGGAGTGGGGGTGAGCGTCAGGCTGAGTGTTCTTGTGGGTGGTGGTCTAAGGGTGAGGGTGAGGTTGGGGGTGGGGGTTGGGTGAGGGTGGTGGTGGGGGTGAGGGTGGTGGTGGGGGTGGGGTTGGGGTTAGGGTGAGAGTTAGGGTGAGTGTGGGGGTGAGGGTGAGGGTGGGGTTGCTGGTCGTGACCCCAAACCCCACCATCACCCTCACCCAAAACCCCACACTCACCCTAACCCTCACCCTAAACCAAACCCCCACCCCCACCCCTCACCCACGCTCACCCTCAAACCTACCCCCAACCCCACCCCCAACCTCACCCTCACCCACACCATCACCCTCACCGTAACGCTCAACCTCACCCCCACCCCCATGCCCACCCCACCCTCAGCCCCAGACGCACCGTCACCCTCACCACCACCCTCACCCTCACTCTCACTCAAAACCCCACACCCACCCAAACCACCGATCCCCACCACTCACGCACCCTCACCCTCACTCTCACTCTAACCCCCAAACCCACCGTCACCATCACCCTCACCGTGAACCCCACACCAACCCCCCCCACACCTCCCCCACCCCCACCCTCACTCCCACCCCCACCCCACCCTCTCCCTCAACCTCACCGCTGGCCTCTCCCCCACTCCCACCCTGAAACTCACCCCCAATCGCACCCTCACCCTCACCCCCCACTCCCAACCCCACCCTCACCCTCACCCTCACTCTCAACCCAACCCCCAACCCCACCCCACCCCCACCCTGACCGTCACCTCCACCCACACCCCAGCCTCAACCTCACCATCCCCCTCATTCTTCCCCCAACCCCCACAATCACCCTGACCCTCAACCACAAAACCACACCCACGCCCACGCCAACCACACCCTTACTCTCACC
This sequence comes from Chelydra serpentina, assembly GCA_037349315.1. Lineage (NCBI taxonomy): Eukaryota > Metazoa > Chordata > Testudines > Chelydridae > Chelydra > Chelydra serpentina. The sequence continues at coordinate 754,203 of JBAIAC010000319.1, forward strand.
CTCACCCCCAATCACACCCTCACCCTAACTCACACCACAACCCCCACCCCCAAACTCACCCTAACCCCCACCCCCTCCCCATCCCCAACCCTCACCGTCACCCATCCCCCCTCACCCTCAACCTCACCCCCTCCCGCACCGCCAGCCTCACCCTCGCCCTCACTCTCACCCTCACCCACACCGTAACCCCCACCCCACCTCACCCCCACCCCCACCCTCACCCTCACTCTCACCCACAGCATCGCCCTCAACCTTCTTCTCACCGTCGCCCTCAGTCTCATCCCCACCCCCACGCTCACCATCACCAACACCCCCAGCCTCATCCCCCACAACCACCCTCACCGTCACCTCAACTCTCACCCACACCGTCACTCCCTCCCCCACCCCACCCTCTCCCTCATTCTCATCATCACTCAAACCCCCACTCCAACTCCCTCCCCGACCCTCAAACCCACCTCCACCCTCACCCTCACCCTCACCCTCACCCTCACTCTCAACCCAACAACCAACAAACCTCCACCCCCACTCTCACCCTCACCCGCACCCTCACTGTAATGCTCAGCCTCAACCTCACCCCCCCACCCACACCCTCACCCTCACCCTTACCCCAACCCACAATATCGCCCTCACCCTCACCGTCAAACCCACACCCACTCCCACGCACACCCACACCCACAGCCTTACGCTCACCCTCACCCCCACCCCCACACTCACCCTCACACTCACCCTCACCCACACCCTTACCCTCATCCTAACACTAATCCTGACACTCACCCTCACCCCAAACCTCATCCCCACAACAACACCCAACCTCACCCTTTCCCTCACCCTCAACCCAAACGTCACCCTCAGCATCACCCTAACCCTCACCCCCAACCCCAACCTACCTCACCCTTACCCCAAACCCCAAAATCACCCTCACCCTCACCGTCAAACCCATACCCACATCCACGCAAACTCCCACGCCCACCCTTACGCTCACCCTCACTCACACCCCCACCCCAATTCTCACCCTCACCCTCACCTCAATCCCCAACCCCACCTCCACCCTCACCCCCACCATCAATCCCAACCCCACCCCCACACTCACCCTCACTCCCACCCCCACCCCCACCCTCACCCCCACCCAAAACCCCACCCATACCCCTTTCCTCACCCTCACCATTACCCATCCCCTACAATAAACCTCAGCCTCCTCCTCACCCCCAGATAGACGCATAACCCCAACCCCACCCCCACCCTCAACCTACACCCCACCCCGACCCCCATCCTCACCCTCACTCTCACCGTCACCCCAACCCCCACTCCCACCTTGATCTTCACCTCCAGCCCCACCCTCACCCCCACTCCCACCGCCACTCTCACCCTTATCCTCACCCTGAACCCAACCCCCAACCCACCCCCTCTCCCATCCTCACCCTCACCCGCACCCTCACCGTAATGCTCAACCTCAACCTCAACCTCAACCTCACCACAACACCCACCCTCACCAACACCCTTACCTTTACCACCAACCCCATCCCCACCCTCAACCTTACCTTCACCCTTACACCAACCACCACAATCACCCTCACCCTCAACCTCAAACCCACACCCACGCCCAAGCACAACTCCACCGCCTCCTTCACCCTCACCCTCAGCCCCACCCCTTCCCCCACCCTCTCCCTCAGCCCAACGCCCACTCCCACCCTCACCCTAACCACCACCCCCACCCTCCCCCCCACCCTAATCCCAACCTTTTACCCCACCCTAATCCCAACCCTTTACCCCACCCCACCCCCACACTCACCCCCACCATCACCCTCACTCTCACCCGCACACGAACCACGTGGGGGTTACAGTGAGGGTGAGGGTTGGGTTGGGGTGGGGGTTAGGGTGAGGGTGACGGTGTGGGTAAGATGGAGGGTGAGGCTGGGTGTGAGGATGGTGAGGGTGCCGGTGGGATTAGGGTGAGTGTGGGGGTCGGGGTTAGGGATCTGTACCAGAAGATCAGCAGTACAGCTAAATAGCTTTTGGAGGAGGATTCCAGTTTAAATTTGTCTGTAGCAGTGAACAGAATTGATATGCTTCGTGTGGAATTTACATAAACCGATGTGTACAAAAACATCCTTTGCACATCTAAATGGCGTTTCAAAGAGGTTTGCAGGAAAAATTTGGAACTTGTAGTGACCTGGATTGAATTGATCGTATGGAGGTATTCTCACGAACGGATCTATACCAAAAACGCAGCAGTACATTTAAATAACTTTTTGAGGAGGATTACAGGAGAGATTTGGCTGTAGCAGTGAACAGGGTTGAATTGGTCAATGGGTGTTCTTACGAACGGATCTCCACGAAAACCCAACCAGTGCAGCATAATTGCTTTTGGATTCCAGATGAAATTTGTCTGTAGCAGTGAACAGAATTGATATAATTTGTGAGGAATTTTCATAAACTGGTAAAAAAGCAGAGTAGAATATCTAACGGGCGTTTCACAGAGGCGTCCCGGAGAAATTTGGACCCTGCAGTGAACAGGATTGAATTGATCGAAGTGAGGTAATCCCACGAAGGGATCTGTACCAAAATCGCAGCATTACATTTTAATGGCTTTTGGAGGAGATTTACTGGAGAGATTGGGCAGTAGCAGCGAACTAGGTTGAATTGTTCATTGCGTGGTATTCCTAGGAACGGATCTGTACGAAAAGCCAACCAGTAGAGCATAATTGCTTTTGGAGGAGGATTCCAGGAGAAATTTAGATGTAGCAGAGAAAAAATTGAAATGCTCTTTGTGAGGAGTTTTCACGAACCGATGTGTACAAGAAGCGCAGAAGCACATCTAACTGGCGTTTTTACGAGGATTCAAGGCTAAATTTGGAAATTGATGTGAACAGGATTGAATTTACCATTGTGAGGTATCCTCACGAACGGATGTACAAAAATCGTAGCAGCACTTTTAAATACTTTTGGAGAAGGATTACAGGCGAGATTTGGACGTAGCAGAGAACAGGGTTGAGTGTTCATTGCGAGGTATTCTCACGAACGGACCTGCACGAAAAGCCCACATCTGCAGCATAATTCCTTTGGAGGCGGCTTTCAGGAGAAATTTAGTTCTTACGAACGGCTTTTGGAGGAGGATGCCGAGTAAAATTTGTGTGTAGCAGTGAACAGAATTGAAATGCTTCATGAGAAATTTTCAAAAACTAATATCTACAAAAAGCGCAATTGAGCAGCTAACGGGCGTTTCATAGAGGCTTCCAAGAGAATTTTGGAACTTGCAGTGGACAGTATTGAATTGATCGTACTGATGTATTCTCACGAACGGATCTGTAACGAAATCGCAGCAGTACATTTAAACAGCTCTTCGAGGAGGATTACAGGAGAAAGTTGGCTGTAGCAGTGAACTGTGTTGAATTGTTCATTGCGACGTTTTCTTACGAACGAATCAGTACGAAAAGCCAATCAATAGAGCAGAATTGCCTTTGGAGGAGGATTACACGATAAAATTAGTGGTAGCAGTGAAAAAAATGAAATGCTCTTTGTGAGTAATTTTCACGAACCGATATGTACAAGAAGCGAAGCAGCACATCAAACTGCCGTTTTTAAGAGGATTCCAGCATAAATTAGGAAATTGCTGTGAACAGGATTTAGTAGTTCATTTTGAGGTATTCTCTTGAACGGATCTGTGCGAAAAGCCAACTAGTGCAGCATAACGTCTGTTGGAGGGTATTGTCAAGTGAAATTTGGCTGTAGCAATAAACAGATTTGAAAAGCTTTGTGAGTATTTTCAAAAACTAATAGGTACAAAAAGTACACAATAACATATAACGGGCGTTTCTTAGAGGCTTCCAGGAGAAATTTGGAACTTGCAGTGAACAAGATTGACGTGATCGTACTGAGGTATTCTCTCGAAGGGATCTGTACCAAAATCGCAAGAGTACATTTAAATTGCTTTTGGAGGAGGATTACAGGAGAGATTTCGCAGTAGCAGGCAACTGAGTTGAATTGTTCATTTCGAGGTGTTTATGCGAACGGATCTGTACGAAAAGCCCACCAGTAGAGCATAATTGCTTTTGGAGGAAGATTCCAGAGAAATTTAGATGTAGCGGAGAAAAAATTGAAATGCTCTTTGTGAGGAATTTACACGAACCGATGTGTACAAGAAGCGCAGAAGCACATCTAACTGGCGTGTTTAAGTGGATTCAAGGCTTAATTTGGAACTTGCTGTGAACAGGATTGAATTTAGCATTGTGAGGTATTCTCACGATCGGATGTACCATAATCGTAGTAGTACTTTTAATTACTTTTGGATGAGGATTACAAGAGAGATTTGAACGTAGCAGTGACAGGGTTGAGTGTTCATTGCGAGGTATTCTCACGAACGGATCTGCCCACAAGTGCAGCATAATTGCTTTTGGAGGCGGCTTTCAGCTGAAATTTAGTTGTAGCACTGAACAAATTGAAATGCTCTTTGTGAGGAATTTTCACGAACCGATGTGTACAAAAAGCGCAGCATCACATTTAACTGGCCTTTTTAAGAGGTTTCCAGGATAAATTTGGAACTTGCTGTGAACAGGATTGTATTCATTGTAAAAATGAATTGTAAAAAAAATCATTTGGAGGTTTATTACAGGACAGATTTGGAAGTAGGAGAGAACAGAATTCAATTGATCGTAGTGAGGTTTTCTCACGAACGTATCTGTTCCGAAAGCGGAGCCCTACATTTAAATTGCTTTTGGAGGAGAATTACAGGAGAGATTTGGCTGTAGCAGTGAAAAGGGTTGAATTGTTCATTGCGACGTATTCTTACGAACGGATTTCTACGAAAACCCAACCAGTGCGGCATAATTCCTGTTTAAGGAGGATTCCAGGAGAAATTTAGTTGTAGCATTGAAAAAAATTGAAATGCTCTTTGAGAGGAATTTTCAGGAACCGTCGTGTATAAGAAGCGAAGCAGCACATGACACTGGCGTTTTTAAGCGGATTCCAGGAAAAATTTGGAACTTGTTGTGAACAGGATTAAATAGTTCATTTTGAGGTATTCTCATTGCGAGGTATACTCACGAACAGATCTTCACGAAAACCCCACTAGTGAGGCAAAATGGCTTTTGGAGGCGGATTTCAGGAGAAATTTAGTTGTACAGGGAAAAAAATTGAAATGCTCTTTGTGATGAATTTTCACGAACCGATGTGTACAAGAAGCGCAGCATCACATTTAACTGGCCTTTTTAAGAGGATTCCAGGATAAATTTGGAACTTGCTGTGAACAGGATTGTATTGTTCATTGTAACGTATTCTTACGAACGGAGCTTTACGAGAAGCCGACCAATGCATCATATTGGCTTATGGAATGCGATTCTTCTTGAAATTTGTCTGTAGCAGTGAAAATGATTGAAATACTTTGTTTGGAATTTTGGACAACTAATAGGTACAAAAAACCGCACTAGAACATCTAACGGGCGTTTCAAAGCGGCTCGAGGAAAAATGTGGAACTTGGAGTGACCAGGATTGAAGTGCTTGGAGGCGGCGGATTCCAGGAGAAATTTTTCTGTAGCCGTGAACAGAACTGAAACGCTTTGTGAGGAATTTTCATAAACTGATGTGTACAAAAAACGAAGTAAAACATCTAAGGGCATTTGAAACTTGCAGGGAACAGGATTGAATTGCTTGTAGTGATGTATTCTGACTAACTGATGTTAGCCAAAAATCGCTGCAGCGCATTTAAAAAAATCATTTGGAGGTTTATTACAGGAAAGATTTGGAAGTAGGAGAGAACAGAATTCAATTGATCGTAGTGAGGTTTTCTCACGAACGTATCTGTTCCGAAAGCGGAGCCCTACATTTAAATTGCTTTTGGAGGAGAATTACAGGAGAGATTTGGCTGTAGCAGTGAAAAGGGTTGAATTGTTCATTGCGACGTATTCTTACGAACGGATTTCTACGAAAGCCCAACCAGTGCGGCATAATTGCTTTTTTAGGAGGATTCCAGGAGAAATGTAGTTGTAGCATTGAAAAAAATTGAAATGCTCTTTGTGAGGAATTTTCAGGAACCGATGTGTACAAGAAGCGAAGCAGCACATCAAACTGGCATTTTTAAGGCGATTCCAGGAAAAAATTGGAACCTGCTGTGAACAGGATTAAATAGTTCATTTTGAGGTATTCTCACGAACAGATCTGTGCGAAAAGCCAACCAGTGCAGCATAACGGATTTTGGAGGAGGATGCCAGTTGAAATTTGGCTGTAGCAGAGAACAGAATTGAAATGCTTTGTGAGGAATTTTCAAAAACAAATAATCGCAATAGAACATCTAATGGGCTTTTCATAGAGCTGCCGGAGAAATTTGGAACTTGCAGTGAACAAGATTGAAGTGATCGTACTGAGGTATTCTCTCGAAGGGATATGTACCAAAATCGCAGCAATACATTTAAATTGCTTTTGGAGGAGGATTACAGGAGAGATTACGCAGTAGCAGGGAACTGAGTTTAATTGTTCATTCCGAGGTATTCATACGAACGGATCTGTACGAAAAGCCCACCAGTAGAGCATAATTGCTTTTGGAGGAAGATTCCAGAGAATTTTAGATGTAGCGGAGAAAAAATTGAAATGATGTTTGTGAGGAATTTACACGAACCGATGTGTACAAGAAGCGCAGAAGCACAACTAACTGGCGTGTTTAAGAGGATTCAGGTAAATTCAGACAAATTTGGAAATTGCTGTGAAGAGTATTGAATTTACCATTGTGAGGTATTCTCACGATCGGATGTACCAATATCGTAGCAGTACTTATAAATACTTTTGGAGGAGGATTACAGGAGACATTTGGAAGTTGCAGGGAACAGGGTTGAATTGTTCATTGCGAGGTATTCTCACGAACAGATCTTCACGAAAACCCCACTAGTGCAGCAAAATGGCTTTTGGAGGCGGATTTCAGGAGAAATTTAGTTGTAGCAGTGAAAAAAATTGAAATGCTCTTTGTGATGAATTTTCACGAACCGATGTGTACAAGAAGCGCGGCATCACTTTTAACTGGCCAGTTTAAGAGGATTCCAGGATAAATTTGGAACTTGCTGTGAACAGGATTGTATCCATTGTAAAAATGAATTGTAAAAAAAATCATTTGGAGGTTTATTACAGAACAGATTTGGAAGTAGGAGAGAACAGAATTCAATTGATCGTAGTGAGGTTTTCTCACGAACGTATCTGTTCCGAAAGCGGAGCCCTACATTTAAATTGCTTTTGGAGGAGAATTACAGGAGAGATTTGGCTGTAGCAGTAAAAAGGGTTGAATTGTTCATTGCGACGTATTCTTACGAACGGATTTCTACGAAAACCCAACCAGTGCAGCATAATTCCTGTTTAAGGAGGATTCCAGGAGAAATTTAGTTGTAGCATTGAAAAAATTGAAATGCTCTTTGTGAGGAATTTTCAGGCACCGACGTGTACAAGAAGCGAAGCAGCACATCAAACTGGCGTTTTTAAGCGGATTCCAGGAAAAATTTGGAACTTGCTGTGAACAGGATTAAATAGTTCATTTTGAGGTATTCTCATTGCGAGGTATACTCACGAACAGATCTTCACGAAAACCCCACTAGTGCAGCAAAATGGCTTTTGGAGGCGGATTTCAGGAGAAACTTAGTTTTAGCCGTGAAAAAATTGAAATGCTCTTTGTGATGAATTTTCACGAAGCGATGTGTACAAGAAGCGCAGCATCACATTTAACTGGCCTTTTTAAGAGGATTCCAGGATAAATTTGGAACTTGCTGTGAACAGGATTGTATTGTTCATTGTAACGTATTCTTACGAACGGAGCTTTACGAAAAGCCGACCAATGCATCATATTGGCTTATGGAATGCGATTCTTCTTGAAATTTGTCTGTAGCTGTGAAAAGGATTGAAATACTTTGTTTTGAATTTTGGACAACTAAAAGGTACAAAAAACCGCACTAGAACATCTAACGGGCGTTTCAAAGCGGCTCCAGGAAAAATGTGGAACTTGGAGTGACCAGGATTGAAGTGCTCCTCGTTTTGGAGGCGGCGGATTCCAGGAGAAATTTTTCTGTAGCCGTGAACAGAACTGAAACGCTTTGTGAGGAATTTTCATAAACTGATGTGTACAAAAAACGAAGTAAAACATCTAAGGGCATTTGAAACTTGCAGTGAACAGGATTGAATTGCTTGTAGTGATGTATTCTCACTAACGGATGTTAGCCAAAATCGCTGCAGCGCATTTAAAAAAATCATTTGGAGGTTTATTACAGGACAGATTTGGAAGTAGGAGAGAACAGAATTCAATTGATCGTAGTGAGGTTTTCTCACGAACGTATCTGTTCCGAAAGCGGAGCCCTACATTTAAATTGCTTTTGGAGGAGAATTACAGGAGAGATTTGGCTGTAGCAGTGAAAAGGGTTAAACTGTTCATTGCGACGTATTCTTACGAACGGATTTCTACGAAAGCCCAACCAGTGCGGCATAATTCCAGTTTAAGGAGGATTCCAGGATAAATTTAGTTGTAGCATTGAAAAAATTGAAATGCTCTTTGAGAGGAATTTTCAGGAACCGACGTGTACGAAAAGCCAATCAATAGAGCATAATTGCCTTTGGAGGAGGATTACAGGAGAAAATTAGTGGTAGCAGTGAAAAAAATGAAATACTCTTTGTGAGTAATTTTCACGAACCTATATGTACAAGATGCGAAGCAGCACATCAAACTGCCGTATTTAAGAGGATTCCAGCATAAATTTGGAAATTACTGTGAACAGGATTTAGTAGTTCATTTTGAGGTAGTCTCTTGAACGGATCTGTGCGAAAAGCCAACCAGTAGAAGATAAAGCTTTTGCAGGAAGATTCCAGGAGAAATTTAGAAGTAGCAGAGAAAAAATTGAAATGCTCCTTTTGAGGAATTTTCACGAACCGATGTGTACAAGAAGCGCCTAAGCAAATCTACCTTGCGTTTTTAAGAGGATTCAAGGATAAATTTGGAACTTGCTGTGAACAGGATTGAATTTAGCATTGTGAGGTATTCACACGATCGGATGTACCAAAATCGTAGTAGTACTTTTAAATACTTTTGGATGAGGATTACAAGAGAGATTTGAACGTAGCAGTGACAGGGTTGTGTTCATTGCGAGGTATTCTCACGAACGGATCTGCCCACAAGTGCAGCATAATTGCTTTTGGAGGCGGCTTTCAGGAGAAATTTAGTTGTAGCACTGAAAAAATTGAAATGCTCTTTGTGAGGAATTTTCACGAACCGATGTGTACAAGAATCGCAGCAGCATATTTAACTGGCTTTTTAAAGAGGATTCCAGGAGAGATGTGGAACTTGCTGTGAACAGGTTTGAGTGTTCATTGTAACGTATTCTTACGAACGGATCTGTACGAAAAGCCAACCAGTGCAGCATAACAGCTTTTGAGGGCGATTCTACTTGGAATTTGTCTGTAGCAGTGAACAGAGTTGAAATATTTTGCAATTTTCAACAACTAAAAACCGCAGTAGAACATCTAACGGGCGTTTCAAAGAGGCTCCAGGAGAAATTTGGAACTTGCAGTGAACAGGATTGAATTGTTCATAGTAAGGTATTCGCCCGAACGGATCTGTACCAAAAGCGCAGCAGTACATCTAAAAAGCACAAACCCCCACCACGTCCTTTACCCTCACAGTCACCCCCACCCAACCGCCCCACCTCACCGCCACCATTACAGGGAGAGGATGAGCGTGGGGGTGGGGGTTAGGGTGAGGTTGGGGGGGTGAGGGTGAGGGTGAGGCTAGCGGGTGAGAGTGGGTGTGTGGGTGAGGATGAGGGAGGGGCATGTGGTCAGGGTGAGGGAGAGGGTGGGGGTGGGGGTGGGAGTGAGGGTGAGATTGTGGTTGGGGTGAGGGTGAGGCTGAGTGTGGGGGGTGAGGGTGAGGGTGGGGGGTGAGAGTGGGTGTGAGGGTGAGGATGAGTGAGGGTGAGGGAGAGGGTGGGGCTGGGGGTGAGGGTTGGGGCGAGGGTGAGGCTGAGGGTGGGGGTGATTGTGAAGGTGAGGGTGAGGTTGAGGCTGGGCTTGGGGGTTGGGTTGGCGGTGAGGTTGAGAGTGAGGGTAATGGTAAGGGTGGATTTGGGCGTGCGTGTGGGGGTGAGAATGAGGCTGCGGGTGTGGGTGAGGGTGGGGGTGGGGGTGGGCCTTGGGGAGAGATTGAGGTTGAGGGTAAGGGTTAGGTTTAGGGTTAAGGTTAGGATTAGGGCGAGGGTGAGCGTGAGGGTGGCTGGTGGCGGAGAGGCTGAGGGTGACGGTGATGGTGGGTGTTGGGGTAAGCGTAAGGGTGACGGTTAGGTTAGGGGTGGGGATGGGGGTGGGGTGAGGGTGAGTGTGATGGTGAGAGTGGGGATGGGGTGAGCGTTAGAGTGGCGGTGGGTGTGGTGATGGGCGATGTGGTGAGGTTTAGGGTGTGTGTGTGGGTAAGGGTTACTGTAATGGTGAGAGCTCGGGTGAGGATAGTGTTTGGGAGGGGGTGAGGGTGAGGGAGAGGGTGGGGGTGGGAGTGCGGGTGAGGGTGGGCGTGGGTGTGAGGGTGAGGCTGAGGGTAAGTGTAGGGGTTGGGGTAAGGGTGAGGGTGAGGGTGGGCGTGGGTGTGGAGGGTTGGGGTGGGGGTGAGGGTGAGGGTTAAGGTTGACGGTGGATTTGAGGATTCGGATGAGGGTGTGGGTTAGGGTTAGGGTTACGGTGGGGGTGGGGGTGAGGGTGAGGGTGGGAGTGAGGGTGAGGGTGGGGGTGTGAGTGAGGGTGAGGGTTTGGAGTGGGGGTGGGGTGGATGTTGAGCGGAAGGGTGGGGGAGGGAGTTGGGGTGTCCATGGAAGTGGGTTTGGGATTGAGGGTTAGGGTGATTGTGGGGGTTGGGTTAAGGGTGAGGGTGAGGTTGGCGGTTGGGTTGGGGGAGGGGGGGAGGGTGAGGGTTAGGGTGAGGTTGGTGGTGGGGTTGGGTGTGGCGGGTGGGGTGAGGGTGAGGTTGAGGGTTATGGATGCGGTGGGGGTGGTGGTTAGGGTGAGGGTGGGGTGGGAGTAAGGGTGAGTGAGAAGGTGCGGGTTGTGTGTGGGGATTAGGTTGAGGGTGAGGGTGGGGATGAGGCTCACGGTGATGGTGATGGTGGTATTGGGGGTGGGGGTTGGGGTGAGTGTGGTGTGGGTCAGGTTGAGGGTGAGGATGGGGGTGGTGGTTTGAGTGAAGGTGAGAGTGGGGGTGGTGGGGGGGGTGAGGGTGAGCTTAAGGGTGGGTGTGGGCGTGGGTGTGGGTGTTGGGTTGAGGCTGAGAGTGTGGGTGATGGTGAGGGTGGGGGGTGGGGTTTGGGGTGAGGGAGGGGCTGAGATTGGGGGTGGGGAGGTGAGTGAGGGTGAGAGTGTGGGTGGGCGTGGGGGTTAGGGTGAGGGTGTGGGTGTGGGTGGGTTGGGGGTTGGAGTTGGGGTGAGGGTGAGGGTGCGGGTTGGGGTGTGAGTTAGAGTGAGGGTGTGATTGGGGGTGAGGGTGAGCGTATGGGTGTGGTTGGGGTGGGGGTGGTCGTGGGTGTGGTTTTGTGGGTGAGGGTGAGGGTGATTGTGGGGGTTGGGGTAAGAATGAGGGTTATGGTGAGGTTGAGGGTGGGGTGTGGGTGGGGGTGACGGTGAGGGTGAGGGTAGGGGTGGAGTTGGGGTTGGGGGTTGGGTTGAGAGTGAGGGTGAGGGTGGGGTTGGGAGTGGGGGGTGAGGGTGAGGGTGGGGTTGGGGGTGAGGTTCAGGGTGGGAGTGGGGGAGGGGCTTGCGGTGAGGTTGAGGGAGAGGGTGGGGTAGGGGTGAAAGTGAGGATGGGGGGTGGGAGTGAGGGTGGGGGTGGGGAGGCGTGTGGTGGGGGTTGGTGTAGGGTTAACGGTGAGGGTGATGGTGATGGTGGGTTTGGGGGTTAGAGTGAGAATGAGGGTGAGGGTGGGTGAGTGGTGGGGATCGGTGGTTTGGGTGGCTCTGGGGTTTTGAGTGACAGTGAGGGTGGGGGGTGGGGTGGGGGTGAGGGTGAGGGTGGGGGTGAGGTGAGGGTATTTCTGGGGGTGAGTGTGAGGGTCGGGTTGGGGGTGGGTGTTGGGGTTAGGGTTCGGTTGAGGCTGTGTGTTGGGTTTTGGGGTGAAGCTGCGGGTTAGAGTTAGGGTGAGTGTTGGAGTGAGGGTGAGAGTGGTGGTGGGGGTGAGGGTGAGGGTGAGGGTGTGGTTGGTGGTGGTTAACCCAACCCCCACAATCACCCTCACCCTCACCCTCAAACCCACACCCACGCACCCCCTCACCCCCACCCCCAACCTCACCTTCATCCTCACCCTAACCACCACACCCACCCTCACCATCACTCTCACTCCCACGCCCAACCTCACCATCATCCTCACTGGCACCCTCACCCCAACCAGCACCCCCAACCCCACCCTCACCCTCACCCCCAGACTTACTCTTACTATCACCCCCACCCTTACCCTCACCCTCACCCTCACCCCCACCCTTACCCTCACCCTCACCCTCACACCCACCCCCACCCTCGCCCTCACCCAAAACCCCACTCCCACCCCTCACCCACCCTCACCCTCACCCTCATCCCAACCCGCTCCCCCACTCCCACCCTGACCCTCACCCCCACCACCACCCTCTCCCTCAACCTCACCCTCACCCCAACCCGCTCCCCACTCCCACCCTCACCCTCACCCCCACCACCACCCTCACCCTTACCCCCACTCCCACCACCACCCTCACACTCACCCTCACTCTCAACCGAACCCCCAACCGCTCCCCCAACCTCACCTTCCCCCTCACTCTTACCCCAACCCCCACAATCACCCTGACCCTCACCCACAAAACCACACACGGCCACCCCCACCCCCTACCCCACCCTCACCCTCAAACTCACCCTCACCTTCACCTCCACCCCCCCACAGCCCCACACTCAGCCTCACCCTCACCCCGACCCCCACCCCCACCCTCCTCCTCACACTCACCCTCAACCCCACCCCTACTCCCGCCCTCACCCTCACCCCCTATCCCACCCTCACACGCACACTCATCTTCAGCCATACCAGCAGACTCACCCTCACCCTCAGACTCACATTCACTCTCAGACCCACCCCCACCCCAGCCCCACACTCACCCTCACTCCGACGCCCACCCTCCTCCTCACCCTCGCCCTCAACACCATTCCCACCCTCACCCTCACCCTAACCCCGACCGAGACCCTCACCCCCACCCCCACACTCACCCTCACCTGCACAATCATCCTCACTCTCACCCTCACCCTCACCGCCCACCCAACCCCCCACCCTCACACTCACCGTAACCCCAAACCCCACCCTTACCTTCTCCCTCACCCTCAACCCCACCCCCACTCCCACCCTCACCGTACCCACAACCCCAACCCGCACTTCCCTCTCACCCCAACCCCCATCATCACCCTCAGTCTCACCCTCACCCTAACCCTAACCCCCACGATCCCCCTCACACTCTCCCCCACCCCCACCCCCACACTCACCCTCGCCCTCCCACACCCTCACCATCACCCTCACCCCAAACCACGCACCAACCCTCCTCCTCACCATCCCTATCACGCTCACCCTCACCATCACCCTCACCCCCACCCTCAACCTCACACCCACCCGCACCCCACCATAACTCTCACCCCCACTCCCACCCACAAACTTTCCCTCACCCTCACCCTCAACCCCACCCCCACCCTCACCCTCACCCCCAGACTCACCGTCATGCTCACCCTCACCACCACCCTGTGATGGTGTGGGTGAGGTGGGGCGTCGGTTGGGGGTGACGGTGAGGGTAAGGGACGTGGTGGGGGTTGGGGTTGGTGTGGGGGGTGAGCGTGGCAGTGAGGGTGGGGTGGGGGTGGAAGTGAGGATGAGGGTGGCGGTGAGGATGTGGGTGGGGGTGAGGGTGACAGTGATGGTGGGGGTGGGGGTGAGGATGAGTGTGGGGGTGGTGGTGAGGGTGAGGGTGAAGATGAGGGTGGGGTTGGGGGTGGGTGTGAGCGTGAGGTTGACGGTGAGGTTGGGGGTGGGGGTGAGAGTCAGGGTAGGGGTGGATGTGTGGCTGAGTGTGAGGCTGATGGTGGGGGTGGGGGTGGGGTTTGGGGTGAGGGTGAGGTTGGGGGTGAAGTTGAGAGTGGGCGTGGGGGTTAGGATGAGGATTAGGGTTAGGGTGGGGGTAGGGGTTGAGGTGGTGGTGAGGGTGATGTTGGGGGTGGGGGTGAGTGTGAGGGATGTGGTCGGGGTGAGGGTGGCGGTGGGGTTTGGTGAGGGTGAGGGTCAGGGTAGGGGTGGATGTGGGGCTGAGGGTGAGGGTCATGGGTGAGGTTGATGGTGAGGGTGGGCGTGGGGGTTAGGGTGAGGGTGAAGGTGAGGATGGGGTGGGGTTAGGGTGAGGGTGAGGGTTAGGATGGGGGTTGGGGTTGGGGTGCTGGTGAGGGTGAGATTGGGGGTGGCGGTGAGGGTGAGGGTGAGAGTGGTGGTGCGGGTGAGGGTGGGGGTGGGGTGTGAGGATAATGGTGAGGGTGAGGTTGGGGGTGGGGGTTGGTGTTAGGGTGAGGGTGAAGGTGGGGATGTGGGTTAAGTTGAGGGTTAGGGTGGGGGTGGTTGTTGGAGTGGTGGTGATGGTGAGGGTGAGGGTGGGGTCGTGGTTGGGGCGAAGGGTGAGGTGAAGTTGGGGGTGAGGGTGACTTTGAGTGTGAGGGTGGGTGTGGGGGTGAAGGTGGGGGTTTTGGGAAAGGGTGAGTGTGGGTGTGTGTTGGGGGTGAGGGTGAGGGTGGGTGTGGGGGTTGGGTTGAGGGTGAGGGTGGGGGTGGGGGTGAGGTTGAGGGTGAGGGTGAATGTTTAGGGTTAGAGTTAGGATGAGGGTGAGGGTGAGGGTGGAAGTGGGATTGAGGGTGAAGGTGAGGGTTTGGGGTGGGATTGGGGGATGGAGGTAGGGTGAGGGCGGGGGTGGGGGTGGCGGTGGAGGTGAGGGTTTAGGGTTTCGGGTTAGGATTAGGGTGATGCTGATGAATTCCTGGGCTTTTGGTAGAGCTCGGTTAGTCAAAAATACTGAAAATGAGCATTCCAATCCCGTTCACTGCAAGTTCCAAATTTTTCCTGGAATCCTCTTTCAAACGCCAGTTTGAAGAGCTGCTGCGGGGGGTGGGATAGCTCAGTGGTTTGAGCTTTGGCCTGCTAAACCCAGGCTTGTGAGTTCAATCCTTGAGGGGGCCATTTAGGGATCTGGGGTAAAAATTGGGGATTGGTCCTGCTCTCAGCAGGTGGTTGGACTACATGACCTAAGGTCCCTTCCAACCCTGATATTCTATGATTCTTATACACATTGGGTCAAGAAAATTCCTCACAATGTGCATTTTGTTCGCTGCTACAACCAAATTTCACCTTTAATCCTATTCCAAAAGCCATTATGCTGCACTGCCTGGTTTTCGACAGTGATGGATTAGTAAAAATTCCTTACAATGTGCATTTAATTCCTCTCCACTCGAAGGCCAAATTTCTCAGGGAATCCTCCTCCACATGCCATTATGATGCACTGTTGGGCTTCAGGTAATGCTGGATTCGTGAAACTTCCTTACACTGAGCCTTTCAATTCTATCACAGCTTGTGCCATATTTCTCCGGGAAACCTCCTCCAAAAGCTCTTTAGATTGTTCTGCCAGTCTTTTGGTAGAGATCGGTTTATGAAAATTCCTCACAATGAGCATTTCAATTCTGTTCACTGCTACAGACAAATTTCACCTGGAATCCTCCTCCTTAAGCCATTATACTGCACTGGTTGGCTTTTCGTACAGATCTGTTCGTGAGAATACCTCGCAATGAACTTTTCAATCCTGTTCAATGCTGTTCAAATTTCTCCTGAAATCCTATTCGAAAAGCCATTATGCTGCACTGCTGGGCTTTCGACAGTGATGGATTAGTAAAAATAACTCACCATGACCAATTAAAACCTGTTCACTGCTACTGCAAAATTTCTCCTGCAATCCTATTCCTAAAAGCCTTTATGATGCACTGCTGAGCTTTAGGTAATGCTGGATTCGTGAAAATTCCTTACACTGAGCCTTTCAATTCTATCACAGCTAGTGCCATATTTCTCCGGGAAACCTCCTCCAAAAGCTCTTTAGATTGTTCTGCCAGTCTTTTGATAGAGATCAGTTAGTGAAAATTCCTCACAATGAGCATTTCAATTCTGTTCAACGAGTGCCAAAGTATTCATTGAATCCGCATGAAAAAGCCATGCTGATGCACTGCTGGGGTTTTAGTACAGATCGGTTTTGTGAACATTCTTTGCAATGAGCATTTCAATCCTGTTCAGTGCTAGTGCCAGCTCTGGGAATCTTCCTCCAAAAACTATGTAAATGTACTTGCCTGCGATTTTGGTACAGACCCGTTCGTGAGAAAACCTCACTACGAAGAGTTCAATCCTGTTCACTGCAAATTTCCAAATTATTCCTGGAAGACTGTTTGAAACGCCAGTTATATGTGCAACTGCCCTTTTTGTACACGCCGACGCACACCCCCACACTAAAGCTCACCCTCACCCCCACTCACACCCTCAGCCTCACCCCAACCCCCCCCACACACACACCCACCTCGTCCCCCCCAAGCCCCACGAGAACCCTCACCCCCACCCCCAACCTCACCCTCACTGTCACCCTCACCATCACCCTCACCCCCACCCTTACGGTCATGCTCACCCCACACCCATCCTCACCGCCACCCTCATCCTCACCCTCACCTCCTTCCCACCCTCACCCTGACGCTCACCCCCACCCCAACCCCCACCCCTACCACGTCCCTCACCCTCACGGTCACCACCACCCCACGCCCACCCTCACCCTCACCATCACGGGTGGGTGTCGGGTTGAGGGTGAGGGTGTGGGTGATTGTGGGTTTTGGGGTAAGGATGAGGGTGAGGGTGGGTGCCGGGGTTAGGGTGACGGTGAGGGTGAGGATGGTGGTGAGGTTGGGGGTTGGGGTGGTGGTGAGGGTGAGGGTGAGGGTGGTGTTTGGGGTGAGGTTCAGGGTGGGGGTGTGTGTGAGGGTGAGGGTTTCGAGTGGGGGTGGGGGAGAGGGTGTACATAAGGGTAGGGGTGTGGGTGGGGGTGTGCGTGGGTGTGGGTATGGGTTTCAGAGTGAGGGGGATGGTGATTGCGGGGGTTGGGGTAAGGGTGAGGGGTGAGGGTGAGGTTGGGGGGAGGGTTTCGGGGTGAGGGTGAGGGTAAGGGTGATGGTGAGGGTGAGGTTTAGGGTAAGGGTGAGGGTGAGGGTGAGGGTGGGGGTGGCGGTTGGGGTGAGGGTGAGGTTGAGGGTGAGGGCGAGGGCTAGTGTGAGGGTGAGGGTGAGGTTGGGGTGGGGGTGGTGGTGGGAGTGAGGGTGAGGGTTGGGTGGGGTTGAGGCTGTGAGTGAGGGCGAGGGTGAGTCTGGGGGTGGGTGTGAGCGTGAGGGTGCGGTGGGGGCGTGGGTGAGGTTTAGCATTACAGTGTGCGTGATGGTGAGGGTGGGGGTTGGGGTGGGGTTTGGGGTTGGGTTGAGGGTGAGGGTGAGGGGTGGGGGTGAGAGTGAGGGTGAGGGTGGGGGTGAGGGCTAGGGTGAGGGTTAGGCTTAGAGTTAAGGTTTGGGGGTAGGGTAATGGTGTGTGGGGGGGTTGGGGTGGGAGTTAGGGTGAGGGTGAGTTTGGGGAGGGGTGGGGATGGAGGTGTGGGTGAGGGTGTGGTGTGGGTGAACGTGATGGTGGGGGTTAGGGTGAGGGTGAGGGTGGGTGTGGGGGTTAGGGTTATAGTAAGGGTGAGGATGGGGGTGAGGCTGACATTGATGGTGAGGGTGTGGGTGTGGGTGGGGGTTGGGGTGATGGTGAGGGTGAGGGTGAGGGTGACGGTGAGCATGGGGGTGAGGGTCAGGGGTGGGGGTGTGAGTGAGGGTGAGAGTGGAGGTGGTGGTGGTGGTGATGGGGATGAGGGTGATCGTAAGGGTAGGGGTGGGGGTTGGGGTGGGCGTGGGCGCGGGTGTTGGGTTGAGCGTGAGGGTGTGGGTGATGGTGAGGATGTGGGTGGGGGTGGGGATGGGGGGTGGGGGTGTGAGCAGGGTGAGAGTGGGTGAGGGGTTGGGGGTGAGGGAGAGCATAAGGGTGGGTGTGGGGTGGGCGTGGGTGTCGGGTTGAGGGTGAGGGTGAGGGTGATTGTGGGGCTGGGGTAAGGGTGAGGGTGAGAGTGGGTGCCGTGTTTCTGGTGAGGGTGAGGGTGGGGGTGAGGGTGAGGGTGGGGGTGGGGGTTGGGGTGAGGTTGAGGGTGGGGGTGGGGGTGTGAATGATGGTGAGGGTTTGGAGTGGGGTTGGAGGAGGGTGATCATAAGGGTAGGGGTTGGGGTGTGCGTACGTGTGTGTGGGCTTTAAGGGTGATGGTGAGGGTTGGGTTTGGGATGAGGGTGACCGTGAGGGTGAGGTTGGGGGTGGGGGTGGCGGTTGGAGTGAGGGTGAGAGTGGGTGCCGGGTTTAGGGTGAGGGCCAGGATTTGGGTGAGTGTGAGAGTGAGGGTCAGAGTGAGGTTGGGGGTGAGGGTGAAGGTGAGGGTTGGGGTTGGGGTGAGGGTGTGGGTGAGGGTGAGGGTGAGTCGGGGTTTGGGGTGAGCGTGAGAATGGGGGGTGGGGACGAGGGTATGGTTTAGCATTACGGTGAGGGTGAGTGTGGGGGTGGGGGTGGGGTTGGGGTTATGTTGAGGGTGAGGGTGAGGGAAGGGGTGGGAGTGGCGGTGAGAGTGAGGGTGACGGTGAGGGTGGAGTGTTGGTGGGGGGTGAGGGTGAGGGTGAGGGTGGGGATCCGGGTGACGGTGAGGGTAAGGGTTAAGGTTAGGGTTGGGGTTAAGGTTGGGGGAAGGGTGATGGTGTGGGTGGGGGTTGTGGTGGGGGTGAGGGGTGGGGTGGGGGTGAACGTGAGGGTGAGCATGGGGGTTAGGGTGAGGGTGTGGGTTAGGGTGGGGATTACGGTGAGGGTGGGGGTGGGGGTTAGGGTTATAGGAAGTGGAAGGGTGGGTGTGAGGCTGACGGTGATGGTGAGGGTGGGTGTGGGGGTTGGGGTGAGCGTGAGGGTGGGGTGTGGGGGTGGTGGTGGTGGTGAGGGTGAGGGTAATGGTGAGGGTGAGGTTGAGGGTCAGTGTGGGGGTGTGAGTGAGGGTGAGAATGGGAATGGTGGTAGGGGTGGGGGTGAGCGTGAGAGTAAGGTTGGGGGTGGGGGTAGGGGTGGGCGTGGGTGTTGGGTTGAGTGTGAGGGTGTGGGTGATGGTGAGGGTGAGAGTGAGGGTGGCGGTGGGAGTGGGGGTTGGGGGTCAGAGTGAGGGTGAGGGTGGAGTTGGCGGTGTGAGGGGGTGAGAGTTGGGGTGGGGTTGGGGGTGAGGCTGAGCGTAAGGGTGGGGCAGGTGTGGGCATGGGTGTCGGGTGAGGGTGGGGTGAGGGTGATCGTGGGGTTGGGGTAAGGGTAATGGTGATGGTGAGGGTAAGGGTGGGAGTGTAGGGGGGGAGGTGAGGGTGAGTGAGATGGTGAGGGTGGGGTTTGGGATTAGGGTGAGGATGACAGTGAGGGTGGGGGCTTGGGGTGGCGGTTGGGGTGAGGGTGAGGGTGGCGGTGGGGATTAGGGTGAGAGTGAGAGTGAGGGTGGGGGTGGGAGTGAGGGTGAGGGTGGGTGTGGGGGTGTTGGTCGGGTTAGGGTGAGGGTGAGGGAATGGGTGGGGCTGGGGGTGGGGGTGAGGGTGAGGGTGTTGTTGAGGTTGGGGGTGGGGCTGAGGGGTTAGGGTGAGGGTGCAGGTGAGGGTGGGGGTGGGAGTGGTGTGATGGTGAGGATGGGGGTGAGGTTCAGGGTGGGTGTGAGGGTGGGTGTGTGGGTGGTGGTAAGGGTTACGGTGAGCGTCGGGCTGGGGGAGAGGGTGAGGGTGAGTGTGAGGTCGAGGGTGGGGGTGATAATGAGGGTGATGGTGAGGAGGAGGGTGGGTGTGGGGGTTAGGATGAGGGTGATTGTGAGAGTGGGGGTGGGGGTGGGGTGGTGGTGGGGGTGACGGTGAGGGTGGGGGTGGGGGTGGGGTGAGGGTGAGGGTTAGGGTTAGGATTAGGGTGAGGGTGAGAGTGAGGGTAAGTGTGGCAATGAGGGTGAGGGTGGGGGTGGCGTGGGGTGGGTGTTGGGGTTAGGGTGTGGGTGAGGGTGGGGGCATGGCGGTGGTGGTGGGGGTTGTGGTGAGGGTGTGGGTTAGGGTGATGGTGGGGGTTGGGTTGAGGATGAGGGTGAGGGTGAAGGTGAGGGCGGGGGTTGGGGTGTGAGTGAGTGTGGGGATGAGGGTGAGCGTAAGGGTGCGGTTGGGGGTGTGCGTCGGCATGGGTATAGGTTTGTGGGTGAGGGTGAGTTTGATTGTGGGTGTTGTTGTAAGGGAGAGGGTGATGGTGAGTTTGGGGGTGGGGGTAGGGGTGAGGGTGAGGGTGATGGTTAGGGCGGGGTTTGGGTTCATGTTGAGGGTGAGGGTAAGGGTGAGGGTGAGAGTGGGAGTGGAGGTGGGGGTGGGGGTGGGGTGTGGGTCGAGGTTAGGGTGAGGGTGAGGGTCAGGGTGGGGGTGGGGGTAAGGGTGAGTCTGGGGGGGGTGAGGGTGAGGGTGAAAGTGGGGGTGGTGGTGCGGTTGGGGGTTGGGGTGAGGGTGAGAGTGAGAGTGGGGGTGGGGGTGGGGGTGAGGGTCGGGGTGGGGGTGAGTGTAAGGGTGGGAGTGAGGGCGAGGGTTGGGATGAAGGTGAGGGTGAGGTTGGAGTGGGGGAGAGAGTGAGGGTGAGGGTGGGGGTGTCGGTGTGGGCGATGGTGAGGGTCAGGGTGGCGGTGGGAGTGGGGGTGAGGCTGGGCGTGGGTGCGGTGGTGAGGGTGAGGGTGAGGTCAAGGGTGGGGGTGGGGGTGAGGATGAGGGTGAGGGTGAGGAGGAGGGTGGGGGTCGGGGTTGGGGTGGTTGTGAGGGTGAAGGTGGTGGTGGGGTGGTGGTGGGGGTGAGGGTGAGTGTGGGGGTGGGGTGAGAGTGAGGGTGAGGGTGAGGGTTAGGTTTAGGGTGTGTGTGAGAGTGAGGGTGAGGGTGGGCTGGCAATGAGGGTGAGGGTGAAGGTGGGGTGGTGTAGGGGTGGTGGTTGGGGTTAGAGAGTTGAGCGTTACGGTGAGGGTGAGGATGAGGTTGCTGGTGGGCATCCGGGTGATGGTGAGGGTAAGGGTTAATGTTAGGGTTGGGGTTAAGGTTTAGGGGTAGGGTGACGGTGTGGGTGGGTGTTGGGGTGGAGGTGGGGGTGAGGGTGAGGGTGAGGGTGAGGAAGAGGGTGCGGGTTGGGGTGGGGATTAGGGTGAGGGTGGTTGTGGCGGCTAGGGTTATAGTAAGTGTGAGGGTGAGTGTGAGGCTGACGGTGATGGTGAGGGTGAGGTTGGGGGTGGGGGTGAGGGTCCGGGTGGGAGTGGGGGTGGCGGTTGGGGTGAGGGTTAGGGTGAGGGAGAGTGTGGGGTGGGGGTGAGAGTGAGGGTGAGTGTGGGGGTGTTGGTGTGGGCAAGTGTGAGGGTGGGGGTGACGGTCGGAGTGGGGGTGGGGGTGGGCGTGGGTGTGGGTGTGAGGGTGAGGCTTAGTGTTATCGTGGGGGTGGGTGTGGGGGTGAGGGTGAAGGTGAAGGTGATGGTGACAGTGGGTTTGGGTGTTTAGGTGAGGGTGAGGGTGGGGGTGGGGGTTGGGTGAGAGTGAGGGTTAGGGTTAAGGTTAGGGTTAGGGTGAGGGTGAGAGTGAGGGTGATGGTGGGGGTGGGGGTGAGGATGAGGGTGAGGGTGGGTGAGTGGTGGGAGTGGGGGTTGGGGTTAGGGTTAGGGTGAGAGTGGGTGTGGGGTTTTAAGTGAGTGTGAGGGTGATGTTGAGGTTGGGGGTGGGGGTGGGGTGAGTGTAAGGGTGAGGGTAGGGGTGTGGAGGAGGGTGAATATGTGGGTGAGGGTGAGTGTGGGGGTGGGGGTTAGGGTGATCCTGATGGTGGGGTTTGGGGGTATGGATGATTTTGAGCATTACTGTGATCGTGCGGGTTAGAGTGAGGGTGCGGGTGAGGGTGGGGGTGGGGGTGGGGGTGGGAGAGAGCGTGAGGGTGAGTGTGAGTGTGTGGTTTTGGGTGGGGGTGACGGTGAGGGTAGGGGTGGGGGTGCGGGTGAGAGTGATGGTGATGGTGGACTTGGGCCTTAGGGTGAATGTGAGGGTGAGTGTGAGGGTGAGGTTGGGGGGGGTGGGGTTTGGGGTGACGGTGAGGATGAGAGTTAGGGTTAGGGATAGAGTGAGAGTGATGGAGAGGGTGGGGGTGATGGTGGGCTAGGGGTGGGCGTTGGGGTTAGGGTGAGTGTGGGGGTGAGGGTCAGGGTGAGCGTGATGGTGGGGGTGAGGTTGTGCGTTACGGTGCGGGTGATGGTTAGGGTGCGGGTGAGGGTGAGTGTGGGGTTGGGAGTGGGGGTCAGAGTGATGTTGGGAGTGGGGGTTGGGGTGGGGGTGGGGGTGAAGTTGTGCGTTATGGTGCGGGTGATGCTTAGGGTGCGGGTGAGGGTGAGGGTGGGGTTGGGAGTGGGGGTCAGAGTGATGTTGGGAGTGGGGGTTGGGGTGGTGGTGGTGGTGAGGGTAAGCGTGTTGGTGAGGGTGTGTCACAGAGTGTGGGGGAGTCAGCGCCTGCACCCCTCTTCCCCAGATTCACTGGGAGTCTCAGCCAGCCAGTAGAACAGAAGGTTTATTAGAGATGCCAGGAACACAGTCCAACCAGAGCTTGTCCGTACATCCAAGACCCCTCAGTCGGGCCCTTCCGGGGGGCAGGGAGCTTAGACCCCAGCTCGGAGCTCCCTGCATTTCACCCCACAGCTCCAAACGGGGGCAGGGAGGCCAGACCCAGTCTCCCCCTCTCCCCTCCTCTCCGGCCATCCCCAAACTGAAACTGTCCAGCCCCTCCTCTCTCCTTTGTCTCCTTCCTGGGCCAGGAGGTCACCTGATCCCTTTGTTCGAACACCTTTAGCTCTCACCTTTGCAGGGGAGGGGCCGGGGCAATCAGTTGCTAGGATACAGAGTGTCGGCCCTTCTCTGTGTCCAGGCGCCTCTGTAACAATCATTCACCCTTGTCCCACCACCTAAATACTCAAGCACTGCATAGGGAAACCGAGGCACCCACACAGTACTCAGGGAAAACATTAACAACAGTCCTAGTTCGTCACAGGGTGGGGGGTGAGTGTGAGGGTGGGGGTAAGGGTGAGGGTGAGCGTCGGGCTGGGGGTGAGGGTGAGGGCGAGGGTGGGGGTGAGGATTGGGGCGAGGGTGAGGAGCAGGGTGGGGGTGGGGGTGAGGGTGAGGGTGTGAGTGGGGTGGGAGTGGGGTGAGTGTGAGTGTGAGGGTGGGGGTGGGGGTGCGTGTGAGGGTGTTGGTGACGGTGGACTTGTGGGTTAGGGTGAATGTGAGGGTGAGGATGAGAGTGAGGGTGGGTGTGGGGGTTAGGGTGAGGGTGGGCGTGGGGGTGGTGGTTGTTACCCCAACCCACACAATCACACTCACCCTCATCCTCAAACCCACCCCCACACCAAGGCACACCCCCACCCCAACCCTCACCCTCACCCTAACCACCACTTCCAACCTCACCCTCACCCTAACCTCAAACCTATCCCTACCCTACGCCCACCCTCACCCTCACCCCCACCCCCTCACACTAAACCTAACCCTCGCCCTCACCCTCACCCCAACCCCCACCCCCACCCTCACGCTCACCCTCACCTTCACCTTCACCCTAACCCCCAAACCCACCGTCACCATCACCCTCACCCCCACCCCCAACCCCACCCTCACCCTCACCACCACCTCCACCACCCCACACTCACCCTCCTCCTCACCCTCACCATTATCGTCACCCCCGTCCCCACCCTCGCCATCACCTTCACCCCCAGCCCGATGCTCACCCTCACCCTGACCCTTACCCCTACCTCACCTTCACCACGACCCTCACCCCCACACTCACTCCCACCACCACACCCACCCTCACCCTCACCTCTACCCCCACCCCCACCCTCACCCTCATCCTGACCCCCACCCCCACCCTCCTCCTCACCCTTGCCCACATCCTCACACCCATCCCCACCCCCGCCCTCACCCTCACCCTCACCCTTACCTTCAACCCACCCTCACCCCCACCCCCAACCCCATCCCCACTCCCACCTCCACCCTCACCCTCACACTCAACCGTACCTCCAACCCCACATCCACCCCCACCCCCACCCTCACCTGCACCCTTACCCTCACCCTCAGCCTCACCGTAACTGTCGGAGAAAAACAGAGTTCTCACTCTTATTTTGGGTGCAGCAAGGCAAGATACACTTTATTAACCTAAGCAATTGCAAAGAGGAGAGAGGACACAGGATTTCCCCTTCCTAGGCAGGTCTCTCAAAGATAAACAATTAAGGCAAGCATTTATACTTTTTGTTACATATAGTAATGATCAACAACTGCAATTTGTTTATACATATTCTTTCTTGTTATCTTGTTTTCCTCATTAATTTTGTTATGGTCTACATTCTATTCTTATCTAATACAAGGTTACAGTAACCTCTCTCATAGTTATTTTACCCTTGTCTCACAGAGTCCCCGCTTCTACAAATCTCGCGTTATTACAGCTAGAGTTAGCCTGACTCTTGCTCATATAGAGGCCTGCATCCAAATTCCCTTTACCGACTTCCACACTCCCCCCTTTTGTGATTCTAGCCCAACTATCAATCTCAAATTTCAATTTTCATTAGATCTCGTATTACAGAGTCTCCATCAAATACCTCAACGTGAGGGGTTTTGCTTGGAGACAATGACAAAGCATGGTTAGTATGCAAATGGAAAATATTCTTACTATCACATTGTTTACAACAACAATAACATAATCCTAAACTAAACAACAAGAATACAAGCAGTAACATTCCCACCGTAATAATATAATGGGGGTGTTGTGCAATATTAGTTACAAAACACAATACATCATACTTAGTACATAAAGCAGTCATTCTATAAGCTGTATGGAAAGCATGTGTTTCAATCTGATATATATTCCTGTAACACATGGATCTGACTTTGTAAGTCAGAAATCTTTTGAATCTTTGGTAGAAGTGAATGTAAATTTTGGAATCGATCGGGTATAAAACTAGTCCAATTAAAAGAAATTTGATATCGAAGATCTAAAGGTAGGGTTTTATCTGCTGGCCAGTAAATAATGCGATTTCCCGCGTTTGTGGTGAGATTAAAATGAATGTCTTGTAGAGTGGTGGCCTGCATATACACACAGCTATCATTAACTTGGAATAGTAACTGTCCTGTCAGGGTAGTTCCTTGTCCTATACCTTCCCTACAAACTTTGTCAAAAATGGTGACAACTTCTCCTTGCTTTAATTTCCTTACGCACTGAAGCTGTGGGGGTTCCAAAGGCCATAATGTCCACTGATTCCCTATCCCAATCCAAATATCGGGTGTTATTCCAGGAGCACTAACAATAAATCGGCTAGGCATACCAGGTGGTCTAATTTCCCAAATGTCATGGTGAATAATCCAGTCCCACAGGCATCCTCCCCATGGACCCGGCAAGATACGGTATGTGGGAGCCCACACCCCTCCAACCGGCCCATATGCTTGGAAGGAGCACTGCGAGTACTTACACATCCATCCTGAAAATCTCCAAGTCTGTCTCCATGGCCACAAATCAGATGGTACACCTGAAGCACTAGTAAGGGCAGTGGGCCAAGCTTGATGGTCAAGATCATTCCGAATGGCTATTAGCTGGTCATTCAGGAAGTCCTGAATCTCTGAACATGCTAGATCCCACTGCAATGCCTTTCCTGCCTCAGTGAATTTTAATACCATCTCTGTCAACAGCTTCTGGGTCATTGAACTAAGAGCAGAAATAACATACAATTCACCCACTCCAGCCTGTACCTGAGTCAGCTGTGCTCCAGAAATAAAGCCTGTGGCCGTTTCCAATTGTCCTAATTTCTCATCATATTCTTGATTTTTAAAAATATTCCAAATGGCCGCTGCACTATTGGCCCCGTTCCATAAATGTCCAGTTAACTCTCTTCTCTGCCGATAGGAGGAGACCCATGCTTTTTGCTGTGCTAGCCGAATAGCAATTTGGATATATAGAAGTAATTTGGAAGCTAGATATGGGCAGGGTAAATTTCACGGTCCCTAATGTGGCATTCACTATTGTCATTCGATGTCCTGATACATCTCTTTTGGGGATAGTATTATACCACATTTGTTGTTTCAATATTTTCAAATTCTTGTGAAAAACATTAGCATCAATAGCATAGGAAGGTGTATATTGTAACATGGTACAAGTTACATTGTTAGTTATTGGGACCATTTCAATACAATTACATTTCCCAGTCTTAGAGCAAAGTCTCTGGGTATAAGTCCGGTTATTTACTAATTGGGTAACTAAATAACAAGAAGTACCCTTCTCTCCCAGTATACTACAAGTCCCAGGAACAACTAGCATATCCAACTGCACCCTGTTCCTCTTGTCTTGTAAGTTCTGTAGTAGAAATATGTACTTATGGGGCTCACTTTTGGTAATATCATATGAGTCTATTTTTACAAAACCCCGTAATGTCCATTGTATGGTTCGGTGATATGATCTGTGGTGAACCTTAAAAATAAAATTTAAAAACCTTAAAAAATAAATTTTCTAAACAATACTTAAATAGGTCACCAACATGCGACGGTCTTGGCCAATGGGTTTCATCAGAAATAATAGATTTTTTGTATCTGGGTATGTGACAGGGGTAATGATGGTAGTTGTAATGGAGGTAATGGTGGGGTAATGCTTGTGGTAATAAGGCGTGTTTTATATTCCTCATCTGAAAGCCAATTAGGGAGAGCAGTACATTCCCAGGGCACTTGTCCAATAGCACATTCTGCAGCCCCCGGGAGAAACCCCAAATACCAAGTAGTACCACATTCCCAAGCAAAGAGTCCACAACTTCCTCCTTGCCAGTGTATAATATTCCGCCTCTTCCACCAGGGCCAGTTCTCAATGTCTTTTGTGGTTAAGAACTCCTGGGCCTTGGCAGGTTTGGTAGAGCGAGTATTTCTTTTCCTTCTTTTCTGGAACAATTGTAGATCAGCATCATACAGGGGAGAGGTTACTAGCACATCACCCTGTAGTGCTTTGGTTCCCGTAGCAAATGGTGAAGGCAGAATAAACTCATCAGTGGACAAAGGAGAGGTTACTAGCACTTCACTTTGTCCATTTCTCCTGCCGTTTAGGAGGAGAAATAGAAGCACCAGAAGAAGTAGGCTGATCAGTAACTGGTGTGGAATCATCTTGAGGCACAGGGGTCTTTTTGCAATGAGAAGCATGGGTCCATGCAGTCAGTCCTTGGCACTTCACAGCGGTGTTGGTGGTCAGCAAAACTTGGTAAGGGCCTTTCCAGCGGGGAGCCAGAGCAGTCTTTCGTTGGTGGACCTTTATGTAGACCCAATCACCTGGTTCCAGGGAGTGGCAGGGTTGTGCAGGATCCTTGGGTAGTGCTTCATGTACCTACTATTCTTAATAGGAGATCCAGTGGATGTAAGAAATCCTCTGTACTTCCAAAGTAGACCATAATCATGTACCACCCCAAAGGCATAGCGAGAATCTGTATAGATAGTAACTGCTTGATTTCGAGCCAAAATGCAGGCTCGGGTCAAAGCCACAAGCTCAGCCACCTGAGCTGAAAACACAGAGGGAAGAAAAGCACTTTCAATAACAGAATATGAAGAGCACACCGCATAACCAGCAACCAGTTTGCCTTTAGAATCTCGCAAACAGGAGCCATCCACAAAGTAAATAAGACCAGAATTTTCAAAAGGCATGTCCATTAAATCATCTCTTGGACGGGTAAGCACGGAAGTCACAGATACACAGTTATGTGACTCCCCATCTTCCGGCCCAGGTAACAGGGAGGCCGGATTTAGAACGGGGCAACGAGCCAAGGTAATATGAGACGATGACAGTAGTCCTTGGGGGGGTGGAGAGCCTCTCCCTTTAGCCAGCTGAAGACAAAATGGAAGGGTCTTGCAATGGCTTTTATAGCCTTTCTTCCTCTCCCTGCGTAGGATCCAGTTGCCCTGGAGTTTTGGGATCACATGGGCAAGTCACCTGTCCATGCGCCCTAACCAGTCTAACCAGTTGCATTCCAGACCCGGCCCCAATGTGGATTGGGGTCTGCAACGTCTTTTGTCTGTCAAGTGCTCGCATTTAACAGGCACATTCTTTGCTCCAAAGATGATCCCATGTACTTACAAAGGCTATGTACAAAACCAGCAAATATAAAACCAATCTTCATCACTCCAACTACAACAATGATACATGCATACAAACAGGAGGAGTAAATTCAGTAGGTCATAACTTTCACAGAGATATGTTACATGGCACATGTAGCATAAAACATATTTTAGTTACATATATACATTTATAAGCATCTCCCCATAAAGTTTTATGGGGAACACCGTCACACCCTCCTCCTGAACTTACTGCCAGAGACTTGGACACTGTCCATGGCGGAGGCAGTACACATAAAGCCCCTGTTTGTCTTTGGTCACACCCCTTTTCAGTACCGGCACACCACATGGTGTCATTCGTAATGGTTTTAGCAAAATGCGAGGTTCCTGGTCCCCGGGCGCCTGAAAATGGGTTGGGGTGTAGTATTGCTAACAGGATACAGATAGCAATACCTGTTAAGGCGTAGGAACCTCAGCATTTAGCTCTCAGTGCCATGAGGCGGCGTGCCTCAGTTTCCCCTTTCACACAGCAGCCTGGGCCTGTTATGCTTTTGCTGTTGTGCCAAGCTTCCAGCCGGTTACCCGATATAGGCCGACAGGTAACATGTTTGTATGACCGTGAAGTCACCATCCCAAGCATGTACAACAGTTTTTCCCACCAATCAGGTATGTTCCCCATCTTGAAAGGGTTGACCCTCAGTGTTAACTCCTTTGTTATAACCCACAGATGAAGTAGGGAAGACACAGGATTACCCACCCGTCTGTGTATCCTGGTGGGCACTCTGATGCAGATTCTTCTGCCTCTTTGGAGCAGGCTCCTGAATCCGGCATGGGTTTGAGGTTCTGGCAAGGAAAGGGTGTACTGCAACCCGGCCTGCCCTCGGCCCCTCCCTCTGGAATTTCTCTGGGCTGGTTCCCATCCCCTTGTGTGGCTTCACCCATGCAGAGGCTCACTCCCTTCTGCTTTGAAGAGAGAGGTTTACCTCCTACCCGTGTAGCAAGAACAACCTCTTTCTTGGACACCCCAGTATCTGTTCCCAACAGGTCAGCTGGACGGACTCCCCCCTCCAGGAGGTCTGACCCCCAGCTTTCCCTTCTAACCTGATCCACAGGAGAGGGGTCTGGCATCTGAAATGCAGACTTTTCACCCTCCTCCTGGGCAAGATCCTCCTGACAAAAGGTTGGCGGGCTCTCCGGCCCCCCCTCACCTTCCCTCCCTGGGCCTCTATCTGGGCCAGACACTCCCGTGTCCCCCCGGAGAGAAGGTGACCCTGGTGCAGCTGTGGGCTCCCAGCTGCAAGCTAAGATAGACCCTTCAGTGGCCCGCAAAATTCCCCCCTTGCTATGAGGTAGAACATTCCCCTCCCCCGGGGAGATGATTACAGGACAGGAACTGGCCACAGCCACCCCTGCCGCCACAGCTGCAGTCCCTGTGACTTCGCCCCCCCCTCTGGGGTTTTCAGCACCAGGTTCCTGCTTGCTGACACCCAGCCCTGGGACAGATTCTGCCACAGCAAAGAAATCATTTCCCAGTAGAAACGGTGCAAAATTGTGTGACACTGTTGCCACAGTTAGCTTAGCCTGCAAGTTTTCCGTTTGCATGTGTACTTTTGCCAGAGGTGCAATGACTTTGGTAGCCACCCACCAGCTCCAATTCCGCCACTTTACCCGGCAACCAATCCTTCTCTTGGATCAGGTCCCTCCTGACTATAGAAATTTCAGCACCTGTATCTCTCAACCCAGTGATTACCTTCCCATTCAGTCTAACAGCATGCACATGCTCACTGCTTGGTGGTGTAGAAGTCAACTTCACAAACCCTGTGTGGAAAGAGGCAGCAGCTTCATGGGCCGCTTGATGCCTGTTTTCACTCAGCAGGGGACATTTATCTCTCAGGTGCTCGGTGGACTTACATTGATAGCACCTCCTGGGCTCCTCTGATTGTACAGGGAATTTGGGATGAGTACTAGGGGAATTGGGAGGTGAGCGCCCGGCCTCCTTTTTCCCAGGGGTAACACGGTGACTCTGTTTTCCTTCAACTTGTTGCCAAGAAGGCTAACGGCATTTTGGGCTGTATAAGTAGGGGCATTTCCAGCAGATCGAGGGACGTGATTATTCCCCTCTATTCGGCACTGGTGAGGCCTCATTTGGAGTACTGTGTCCAGTTTTGGGCCCCACACTACAAGAAGGATGTGGATAAATTGGAAAGAGTCCAACGGAGGGCGACAAAAATGATTAGGGGGCTGGAGCACATGACTTATGAGGAGAGGCTGAGGGAACTGAGATTGTTTAGCCTGCAGAAGAGAAGAGTGAGGGGGGATTTGATAGCTGCTTTCAACTACCTAAAAGGGGGTTCCAAAGAGGATGGATCTAGACTGTTCTCAGTGGTAGAAGATGACAGAACAAGGAGTAATGGTCTCAAGTTGCAGAGGGGGAGGTTTAGGTTGGATATTAGGAAAAAACTTTTTCACTAGTAGGGTGGTGAAGCACTGGAATGGGTTACCTAGGGAGGTGGTGGAGTCTCCTTCCTTGGAGGTTTTTAAGGTCAGGCTTGACAAAGCCCTGGCTGGGATGATCTAGTTGGGGTTGGTCCTGCTTGAGCAGGGGGTTGGACTAGATGAGCTCCTGAGGTCCCTTCCAACCCTGAGATTCTATGATTCTATGATTCAGCCTCACTCCCACCCTCTCCACCTATCCTCAATCTCACCCTCACCGTAAGAACCACCCCTACCCCCACCCTAACCCTCACCCTCACCCAAAACCCCACACCCACCCTAAGCCTCACCCAAACCCAAACCCCCACTCCCACCCCTCACCCACCCTCACCCTCACCCCAAACCACCCACCCTCTCCCTCAACCTCACCCTCACCCCAACCCGCTCCCCCACTCCCACCCTGACCCTGACCCTCACCCCCACCACCACCCTCACCCTCACCCCCACTCCCCACCACCACCCTCACACTCACGCTAACTCTCAACCCAACCCCCAATCCCACCCCCAACCTCACCTTCCCCCTCACTCTTACCCCAACCCCCACAATCACCCTGACCCTCACCCACAAAACCACACACGTCCACCCCCACCCCCTATCCCAACCTCATCCTCACCCTCACCCCCAAACTCACCCTCACCTTCACCTCCACCACCTCCACAGCCCCGCACTCACCCCGACCCCCACCCCCACCCTCCTCCTCACACTCACCCTCATACTCACCCACACCACCACCCTCGCCCTCACCCTCACCCTCAGCCTGACGCTCACCCTCACCCTTACCCTTACACCCACCCTCACCCTCACCCCCACCCTCACACACACCCTCACCCACATCCCCACCCTCACCCTCAACCCCACCCCTACTCCCACCCTCACCCCCACCCCCAACCCCACCCTCACCCGCACCCTCATCTTCAGCCATACCAGCAGACTCACCTCACCCGCACACTCACACTCACTCTCAGGCCCACCCCCACCCCAGCCCCACACTCACCCTCACTCCGACGCCCACCCTCCTCCTCACCCTCGCCCTGAACACCACTCCCACCCTCACCCTCATCCTCACCCTCACCGTAATGCTCAACCTCACCCCCAAACTCACCCCCACCCTCTCCCCGACCCTCACCCTAACCCCGACTGAGACCCTCACCCCCACCCCCACACTCACCATCACCTGCACAATCACCCTCACTCTCACCCTCACGGCCCACCCCAACCCCCACCCTCACCCTCACCGTAACTCCAAACCCCACCCTCACTGTCTCCCTCACCCTCACCCTCACCCCCACCCCCACTCCCACCCTCACCCTCACTGTAACCACAACCCTAACCAGCACTTCCCTCTCACCCCAACCCCCATCATCACCCTCAGTCTCCACCCTCACCCTCACCCTAACCCTAACCCCCACGATCCCCCTCACCCTCACACACACCCCCACACTCACCCTCGCCCTCATGCCCTCCCACAGCCTCCCACACCCTCACCATCACCCTCACCCAAAACCACGCACCAACCGTCCTGCTCACCATCCCTATCACGCTCACCCTCACCATCACCCTTACCCCCTCCCTCACCCTCACCACCTCCCTCACCCTCACCACCACCCTCACCCCACCCTCAACCTCACACCCACCCCCACTCCCACCATAACTCTCACCCCCACTCCCACCCACAAACTTTCCCTCACCCTCACCCTCAACCCTACCCCCAACCCCACCCCCACCCTCACCAACTGCTGCACCCTCACCATAATGCTCAACCTCACCCCCATCCCCCTCACCCTCACCCTCAACCCCACCCCCACCCTCACCCTCACCCCCAGACTCACCATCACGCTCACCCTCACCACCACCCTGTGATGGTGGGGGTGAGGTGGGGCGTGGGTTGGGGGTGACGGTGAGGGTAAGGGATGTGGTGGGGGTTGGGGTTGGTGTGGGAGTGAGCGTGACAGTGAGGGTGGGGTGGGGGTGGGGGTGGGAGTGAGGATGAGGGTGGCAGTGAGGATGGGGGTGGGGGTGAGGGTGACAGTGATGGTGGGGGTGCTGGTGAGAGTGAGGTTTGGGATGAGGGTGAGGGTGGGGGTGGAGGTTAGGATTGGCGTTGGGGTGGGGGTGAGGGGGTGGGGGTGCGTGGGGGTTGGGATGAGGCTGAAGGTGTGAGTTGGCGTGAGAGTGAGCGTAAGTGTGGGGTGTGGTGTGCGTTGGCGTGGGTGTGGGTTTGAGGTATCTGGTGGGGGTTAGGGTGAGGGTGAGAGTGAGGCTAAGGGTTGGGGTGGTGGTGAGGGTTAGGCTGAGGGTGAGAGTGAGGGTGACGGTGGGGGTGAGATTGAGTGTAAGGGTGTGGGTGAGGATGGGGGTGAGCGTGAGGATGAGGGTGAGGGTGGGTGTGGGGCTCACTGTGACGGTCAGGGTGAGGGTGAGGGTGGCGGTGGGGGTTAGGGTGAGGGTCAGGTTGGGGGTGGGGGTGAGGGTGAGTGTGGGCGTGGGGGTGAGGGTGAGGATGGGAGTTGGGGTGAGGGTGAGGATGAGGGTGAGGGTAGCGTTGGAGTGGGGTTGGGGGTGAGGGTGAGGGAGGGGGGGTGGGGTGGGGGCTACGGTGAGGATGGGGTGAGTGTGAAGGTGAGGGTGGGAGTGGGTGTGGGGGTGAGGGTGAGGATGAGGGTGAAGGTGAGTGTGGGGGTGGAGGTTAGGGTGATGGTAGGTGTGTGGGTTAGGGGGAGGGGGAGGATGTGGGTGGAGGTGGCGGTGAGGATGAGTGTGGGGGTGGTGGTGGTGGTGAGGGTGACGGTGAAGATGAGGGTGGGGTTGGGGTGGGGGTGGGGGTGAGGGTGAGGCTGATGGTGAGGTTGGGGGTGGGGGTGAGAGTCAGGTTAGGGGTGGATGTGGGGCTGAGTGTGAGGCTGATGGTGGGGGTGGGGATAAGGGTGAGGCAGAGGGTGATGGTTGGGGGTCGGGGTGGGGTTTGGGGTGAGGGTGAGGTTGGGGGTGAGGGTGAGAGTGGGCATGGGGGTTAGGGTGAGGATTAGGGTTAGGGTGGGGGTAGGGGTTGAGGTGGTGGTGAGGGTGAGGTTGGGGTATGAGGGTGGGTGTGAGCGTGAGGGTGGCGGTGGGGGTGAGGGTGAGGTTTAGCGTTACAGTGTGGGTTGGGGTGAGGGTGGGGTTGGGGTGTGGTTGGTGGTGAGGGTGAGGGTGACGGTGAGCATGGGGGTGAGGATCAGGGAGGGGGTGTGAGTGAGGGGGAGAGTGGGGGTTGTGGTGGGGGTGGTGGGGGGGAGGGTGAGCGTAAGGGTAGGGGTGGGGGTGGGGGTGGTCGTGGGCGCCAGTGTTGGGTTGAGCGTGAGGATGTGGGTGATGGTGAGGGTGAGGATGCGGGTGGGGGTGGGGGTTGGGGTGAGGGTGAGTGTGGGGGTGGGGGTGTGAGCATAATGGTGAGTGTTGGGGTGGGCGTGGGTGTCGGGTTGAGGGTGAGGGTGAGGGTGATTGTGGGCCTGGGGTAAGGGTGAGGGTGAGAGTGGGTACCGGGTTTCGGGTGCGGGTGAGGGTGGGGGTTGGGGTGTGAGTGAGGGTGGGAGTGGGGGTGGGGTGAGGGTGAGCATAAGGGTAGGGGTGGGGGAGGGGGTGTGAGTGAGGGTGGGAGTGGGGGTGGTGGTGGTGGTGGTTGGGGTGAGGGTGAGCGTAAGAGTAGGGGTGGGGGTGGGCGTGGGCGTGGGCGCTGGTGTTAAGCGTGAGGGTGTGGGTGATGGTGAGGGTGAGGATGCGGGTGGGGGTGTGAAAAGGGTTAGAGTGGGTGTGGGGTTGGGGTGAGGGAGAGGATAATGGTGGGTGTTGGGGTGGGCGTGGGTGTCGGGTTGAGTGTGAGGGTGAGGGTGATTGTGGGCCTGGGGTAAGGGTGAGGGTGAGAGTGGGTACCGGGTTTCGGGTGCGGGTGAGGGTGGGGGTTGGGGTGTGAGTGAGGGTGGGGGTGGGGGTGTGAGCATAATGGTGGGTGTTGGGGTGGGCGTGGGTGTCGGGTTGAGGGTGAGGGTGAGGGTGATTGTGGGCCTGGGGTAAGGGTGAGGGTGAGAGTGGGGTACCGGGTTTCGGGTGCGGGTGAGGGTGGGGTTGGGGTGTGAGTGAGGGTGGGAGAGGGGGTGGGGTGAGGGTGAGCATAAGGGTAGGGGTGGGGGAGGGGGTGTGACTGAGGGTGGGAGTGGGGGTGGTGGTGGTGGTGGTTGGGGTGAGGGTGAGCGTAAGAGTAGGGGTGGGGGTGGGCGTGGGCGTGGGCGCTGGTGTTGGGTTAAGCGTGAGGGTGTGGGTGATGGTGAGGGTGAGGATGCGGGTGGGGGTGTGAAAAGGGTTAGAGTGGGTGTGGGGTTGGGGTGAGGGAGAGCATAATGGTGGGTGTTGGGGTGGGCGTGGGTGTCGGGTTGAGTGTGAGGGTGAGGGTGATTGTGGGGCTGGGGTAAGGGTGAGGGTGAGAGTGGGTACCGGGTTTCGGGAGAGGGTGACGGTGGGGGTGGGGGGGTGGTGATAGTCAGAGTGGGGTGAGGGTGGGGGTGGGGGTAAGTGTGAGGGATGTGGTGGGGGTGAGGGTGGCGGTGGTGGTTTGGTGAGGGTGAGGGTGGGGGGTTGGGGAGGGGGTGAAGTTTAGGTTGGGTGTTGGGTAAGTGTCAGGGTCAGGGTAGGGGTGGATGTGGGGCTGAGGGTTCGGGTGAGGGTCATGGTTGGGGGTGAGTGTGAGGGTGGGCGTGGGGGTTAGGGTGGGGGTGAGGTTGGGGGTGGGGGTAGTGGATTGCGTGAAGGTGAGGATGGGGTGGGGTTAGGGTGAGGGTGAGGGTTAGGATGGGGGTTGGGGTTGGGGTGCTGGTGAGGGTGAGATTGGGGGTGGCGGTGAGGGTGAGGGTGAGGGTGGTGGTGCGGGTGAGGGTGGGGGTGGGGATAATGGTGAGGGTGAGGTTGGGGGTTGGGGTTGGTGTTAGGGTGAGTGTGATGGTGTGGGTGGGGGTTAAAGTGAGGGTTAGGGTGGGGTGGGGGTTGGAGTGGTGGTGACGGTGAGAGAGAGGGTGCTGTGGGGGTTGGGGCGAGGGTGAGGTGAAGTTGGGGATGGGGGTGACTTTGAGTGTGATGGTGGGTGTGGGGGTGAAGGTGGGGGTTTGGGAAACGGTGAGGGTGAGTGTGGGTGTGTGGTTGGGGGTGAGGGTGAGGGTGGGGGTGGGGGTGAGTTTGAGGGTAAGGGTGAATGTTTAGGGTTAGAGTTAGGATGAGGGTGAGGGTGAGGGTGGAGGTGGGATTGAGGGTGAAGGTGAGGGTTTGGGGTGGGGTTGGGGGATGGAGGTAGGGTGAGGGCTGGGGGTGGGGGTGGCGGTGGAGGTGAGGGTTAGGGTTTCGGGTTAGGATTACGGTGATGCTGATGAATTGCTGGGCTTTTGGTACAGATCGGTTAGTCAAAAATACTGAAAATGAGTATTCCAATCCCGTAAAGTAAGGGTGAGGGTGAGGTTGGGGGGAGGGTTTCGGGGTGAGGTGAGGGTAAGGGTGATGGTGATGGTGGAGTTTGGGGTGAGGGTGAGGGCGAGGGTTGGGGTGGGTTGAGGCTGTGAGTGAGTGTGAGGGTGAGTCTGGGGGTGGGTGTGAGCGTGAGGGTGGCGGTGGGGGCGAGGGTGAGGTTTAGCGTTACAGTGTGGGTTGGGGTGAGGGTGGGGTTGGGGTGTGGTTGGTGGTGAGGGTGAGGGTGACGGTGAGCATGGGGGTGAGGATCAGGGAGGGGGTGTGAGTGAGGGTGAGAGTGGGGGTTCTGGTGGGGGTGGTGGGGGTCAGGGTGAGCGTAAGGGTAGGGGTTGGGGTGCGGGTGGTCATGGGCGCGGGTGTTGGGTTGAGCGTGAGGGTGTGGGTGATGGTGAGGGTGAGGATGTGGGTGGGGGTGGGGGTTGGGGTGAGGGTGAGTGTGGGAGTGGGGGTGTGAGCATAAGGGTGGGTGTTGGGGTGGGCGTGGGTGTCGGGTTGAGGGTGAGGGTGAGGGTGATTGTGGGCCTGGGGTAAGGGTGAGGGTGAGAGTGGGTACCGGGTTTCGTGTGCGGGTGAGGGTGGGGGTTGGGGTGTGAGTTAGGGTGGGAGTGGGGGTGGGGTGAGGGTGAGCGTAAGGGTAGGGGTGGAGTGGGGGTGTGAGTGAGGGTGGGAGTGGGGTGGTGGTGGTGGTGGTGGGGGTGAGTGTGAGCGTAAGAGTAGGGGTGGGGGTGGGGGTGGGCGTGGGAGCTGTGTTGGGTTGAGCGTGAGGGTGTGGGTGATGGTGAGGGTGAGGATGCGGGTGGGGGTGGGGGTGGGGTTGGGGGTGAGGGAGAGCATAATGGTGGGTGTTGGGGTGGGCGTGGGTGTCGGGTTGAGTGTGAGAAGTGATTGTGGGGCTGGGATAAGGGTGAGGGTGAGAGTGGGTACCGGGTTTTGGGAGAGGGTGACGGTGGGGGTTGGGGGGTGTTGATGGTCAGAGTGGGGTGAGGGTGGGGGTGGGGGTTGGGGTGAGGTTGAGGGTGGGGGTGGGGTTGTGAATGAGGGTGAGGGTTTGGAATGGGGGTTGGGGGAGGGGGATCGTAAGGGTAGGGGTTGGGTGTGCATGGGTGTGTGTTGGGCTTTAAGGGTGAGGGTGATGGTGAAGGTTGGGTTTGGGATGAGGGTGACCATGAGGGTGAGGTTGGCTGTGGGGGTGGCGGTTGGGGTGAGGGTGAGGCTGAGGGTGAGAGTGAGGGTGAGGGTGAGTGTGGCGTTGGGGGGGTGAGGGTGAAGGTGAGGGTTGGGGTTGGGGTGAGCGTGGGGGTGAGGGTGAGGATGAGGGTGATGGTGGGGGTGAGGTTCAGCGTTACAGTGAGGGTGAGGGTGGGGGTGGTGGTGGGGTTGGGGGTAGGGTTGAGGGTGAGGGTGGGAGGGGAGTGGGGTGAGGATGAGGGTGGGAGTGGGGGTGGGGGTGGGGTAGGGCGTGAGGGTGAGGGTGAGTGTGGGGAATTGGTGGTGGAGGTGAGGTTGAGGGTGAGGGGTGGGGTTGGGGCTGGGTGTGAGGGTGATGGTGATGGTGGGCTTGCGGGTTAGGGTGAAGGTGTGGGTGAGGGTGAGCATGAGGGTGGGCGTGGGTGTTGGGGGTTGGGTGAGGGTGGAGTGGGGGTGGGGGTGGGGTAGGGCTTGAGGGTGAGGGTGAGTGTGGGGAATTGGTGGTGGAGGTGAGGTTGAGGGTGAGGGTGGGGTTGGGGCTGGGTGTGAGGGTGATGGTGATGGTGGGCTTGGGGTTAGGGTGAAGGTGTGGGTGAGGGTGAGCATGAGGGTGGGCGTGGGTGTTGGGGGTTGGGGTGAGGGTGAGAGTGAGAGTTAGGGTTAGTGTGGGGGGGTGGAGGTGAGGGTGGGGGTAGGGTGGGGGTGGGGTAGGGGTTAGGGTGAGGGTGAGGGTGAGGGTGGGGTGTGGTGGTTAGGGTGAGGGTGAGGGTGCGGGTGGGGGTGCGGGTGCGCGTTGGTGTAGGGCTGGGTTTAAGGATGAGGGTGAGTGTCATTGTGGGGGTTGGGGTAACTACCACCACACCCAGCTCCACCAGCACCCCCACCCCCACGCTCACCCTTACTGCATCCCCCGCCCCCCTCACCCTAACAGCAACCCCCGCCCCACCCCACCCCCACCGTCACCCTCACCCTCACGCTCACCCCCACCCTCACCCTCACCATCACTCTCACCCTCACCCAAACTCTAACCCTCACCCTCAACCCAACCCCACCCCCACCCCCACCCTCACCCTCACCCTCATCTTCACCCTAATCCCCAAGTTCACCATCACTGTCACAGTCACCCTCATCCGCACCCCACCCCTAACCTCACACTCACCCTCAACCCCACCCCCCCCACCCTCACTCTTTCCCTCATCCTCACGCCCCCTCCCACCCCACACCCACCCTCACCCTCATCCTCACCCCGACCCCCGCCCGGACCGTCATCCTCACCCTAGCCCTCATCCTCACCCCCACCCTCGCCCTCTCCCTCACCCTTACCCCTAGCCTGACGCTCACCCTCACACTTACCCCCACCCTCACGCCCACCCTCACCCCCATCCCCACCTCCACCCCCACTCCCAACATCACTCTGACCCCCACTCCCACCCTCACCCTAACCCTAACCCTCACCCTCACCCGGACCCCACCCCAATCCTCACACTCATCCTCACCCCCGCCCCCACACTCACCCTCATGCCCTCTCCCAATACACCCCTATCCTCACCCTGATCCTCACGCCACCCCCACCCTCGCCCTCACCCTCACTCCCAGCCTGACGCTCACCCTCACCCTTTCCCCCATTCTCAACTTCAGCCTCACCCTCACCCCCACCCTCACCCTCAAACTCACTGTAACGCTCAACCTCACCCCAACCCCCACCCCCATCATCACGCTCACCCTCACCCTCAGCCCCACACCCACCCTCACCCTTACCCTAAACCCAACCCCCGCACCCACCCCACCCCCACCGTCAACCTCACAGCCTCCAATTATGGTAAATTTAAGGAACTGGTTTTGAAACAGTTTCAGGTTACACCTGAAACCTACAGGGTTAAATTCAGGAGTCTTAAGAGGGGGGATGGATTAAGTAATGTGGCTTATGCAAATGAAATGACAGTTCTGGTAGATAAGTGGGTGAGGGGAAAAGACATTATAAGCTTTGAAGGGATGTGTGATTTGGTTGCTCAGGAACAATTCCTGAATATGTGCAGTGATGATGTAAAACAGTACTTGTGGGACAAACAGGTAAAAGCAGTTAGTGAATTAGCTGGGTTTGCAGACTCTTATGAGCAGGCGCAAGCTGCAATTAAGCATAAACCACTGGCAGAGGGGTACAGGGTTGAAGGAAAACAGAGTCACCGTGTTACCCCTGGGAAAAAGGAGGCTGGGCGCTCACCTCCCCATTCCCCTAGTACTCGTCCCAAATTCCCTGTACAATCAGAGGAGCCCAGGAGGTGCTATCAATGTAAGTCCACCGAGCACCTGAGAGATAAGTGTCCCCTGCTGAGTGAAAACAGGCATCAAGCGGCCCATGAAGCTGCTGCCTCTTTCCACACAGGGTTTGTGAAGTTGACTTCTACACCACCAAGCAGTGAGCATGTGCATGCTGTTAGACTGAATGGGAAGGTAATCACTGGGTTGAGAGATACAGGTGCTGAAATTTCTATAGTCAGGAGGGACCTGATCCAAGAGAAGGATTGGTTGCCGGGTAAAGTGGCGGAATTGGAGCTGGTGGGTGGCTACAAAGTCATTGCACCTCTGGCAAAAGTACACATGCAAACGGAAAACTTGCAGGCTAAGCTAACTGTGGCAACAGTGTCACACAATTTTGCACCGTTTCTACTGGGAAATGATTTCTTTGCTGTGGCAGAATCTGTCCCAGGGCTGGGTGTCAGCAAGCAGGAACCTGGTGCTGAAAACCCCAGAGGGGGGGGCGAAGTCACAGGGACTGCAGCTGTGGCGGCAGGGGTGGCTGTGGCCAGTTCCTGTCCTGTAATCATCTCCCCGGGGGAGGGGAATGTTCTACCTCATAGCAAGGGGGGAATTTTGCGGGCCACTGAAGGGTCTATCTTAGCTTGCAGCTGGGAGCCCACAGCTGCACCAGGGTCACCTTCTCTCCGGGGGGACACGGGAGTGTCTGGCCCAGATAGAGGCCCAGGGAGGGAAGGTGAGGGGGGGGCCGGAGAGCCCGCCAACCTTTTGTCAGGAGGATCTTGCCCAGGAGGAGGGTGAAAAGTCTGCATTTCAGATGCCAGACCCCTCTCCTGTGGATCAGGTTAGAAGGGAAAGCTGGGGGTCAGACCTCCTGGAGGGGGGAGTCCGTCCAGCTGACCTGTTGGGAACAGATACTGGGGTGTCCAAGAAAGAGGTTGTTCTTGCTACACGGGTAGGAGGTAAACCTCTCTCTTCAAAGCAGAAGGGAGTGAGCCTCTGCATGGGTGAAGCCACACAAGGGGATGGGAACCAGCCCAGAGAAATTCCAGAGGGAGGGGCCGAGGGCGGGCAGGCCGGGTTGCAGTACACCCTTTCCTTGCCAGAACCTCAAACCCATGCCGGATTCAGGAGCCTGCTCCAAAGAGGCAGAAGAATCTGCATCAGAGTGCCCACCAGGATACACAGACGGGTGGGTAATCCTGTGTCTTTCCCTACTTCATCTGTGGGTTATAACAAAGGAGTTAACACTGAGGGTCAACCCTTTCAAGATGGGGAACATACCTGATTGGTGGGAAAAACTGTTGTACATGCTTGGGATGGTGACTTCACGGTCATACAAACATGTTACCTGTCGGCCTATATCGGGTAACCGGCTGGAAGCTTGGCACAACAGCAAAAGCATAACAGGCCCAGGCTGCTGTGTGAAAGGGGAAACTGAGGCACGCCGCCTCATGGCACTGAGAGCTAAATGC
Source organism: Chelydra serpentina (assembly GCA_037349315.1). NCBI lineage: Eukaryota > Metazoa > Chordata > Testudines > Chelydridae > Chelydra > Chelydra serpentina. The sequence goes on from JBAIAC010000319.1 coordinate 795,382, forward strand.
CGAGGTTCCTACGCCTTAACAGGTATTGCTATCTGTATCCTGTTAGCAATACTACACCCCAACCCATTTTCAGGCGCCCGGGGACCAGGAACCTCGCATTTTGCTAAAACCATTACGAATGACACCATGTGGTGTGCCGGTACTGAAAAGGGGTGTGACCAAAGACAAACAGGGGCTTTATGTGTACTGCCTCCGCCATGGACAGTGTCCAAGTCTCTGGCAGTAAGTTCAGGAGGAGGGTGTGACGGTGTTCCCCATAAAACTTTATGGGGAGATGCTTATAAATGTATATATGTAACTAAAATATGTTTTATGCTACATGTGCCATGTAACATATCTCTGTGAAAGTTATGACCTACTGAATTTACTCCTCCTGTTTGTATGCATGTATCATTGTTGTAGTTGGAGTGATGAAGATTGGTTTTATATTTGCTGGTTTTGTACATAGCCTTTGTAAGTACATGGGATCATCTTTGGAGCAAAGAATGTGCCTGTTAAATGCGAGCACTTGACAGACAAAAGACGTTGCAGACCCCAATCCACATTGGGGCCGGGTCTGGAATGCAACTGGTTAGACTGGTTAGGGCGCATGGACAGGTGACTTGCCCATGTGATCCCAAAACTCCAGGGCAACTGGATCCTACGCAGGGAGAGGAAGAAAGGCTATAAAAGCCATTGCAAGACCCTTCCATTTTGTCTTCAGCTGGCTAAAGGGAGAGGCTCTCCACCCCCCCAAGGACTACTGTCATCGTCTCATATTACCTTGGCTCGTTGCCCCGTTCTAAATCCGGCCTCCCTGTTACCTGGGCCGGAAGATGGGGAGTCACATAACTGTGTATCTGTGACTTCCGTGCTTACCCGTCCAAGAGATGATTTAATGGACATGCCTTTTGAAAATTCTGGTCTTATTTACTTTGTGGATGGCTCCTGTTTGCGAGATTCTAAAGGCAAACTGGTTGCTGGTTATGCGGTGTGCTCTTCATATTCTGTTATTGAAAGTGCTTTTCTTCCCTCTGTGTTTTCAGCTCAGGTGGCTGAGCTTGTGGCTTTGACCCGAGCCTGCATTTTGGCTCGAAATCAAGCAGTTACTATCTATACAGATTCTCGCTATGCCTTTGGGGTGGTACATGATTATGGTCTACTTTGGAAGTACAGAGGATTTCTTACATCCACTGGATCTCCTATTAAGAATAGTAGGTACATGAAGCACTACCCAAGGATCCTGCACAACCCTGCCACTCCCTGGAACCAGGTGATTGGGTCTACATAAAGGTCCACCAACGAAAGACTGCTCTGGCTCCCCGCTTGAAAGGCCCTTACCAAGTTTTGCTGACCACCAACACCGCTGTGAAGTGCCAAGGACTGACTGCATGGACCCATGCTTCTCATTGCAAAAAGACCCCTGTGCCTCAAGATGATTCCACACCAGTTACTGATCAGCCTACTTCTTCTGGTGCTTCTATTTCTCCTCCTAAACGGCAGGAGAAATGGACATAGTGAAGTGCTAGTAACCTCTCCTTTGTCCACTGATGAGTTTATTCTGCCTTCACCATTTGCTACGGGAACCAAAGCACTACAGGGTGATGTGCTAGTAACCTCTCCCCTGTATGATGCTGATCTACAATTGTTCCAGAAAAGAAGGAAAAGAAATACTCGCTCTACCAAACCTGCCAAGGCCCAGGAGTTCTTAACCACAAAAGACATTGAGAACTGGCCCTGGTGGAAGAGGCGGAATATTATACACTGGCAAGGAGGAAGTTGTGGACTCTTTGCTTGGGAATGTGGTACTACTTGGTATTTGGGGTTTCTCCCGGGGGCTGCAGAATGTGCTATTGGACAAGTGCCCTGGGAATGTACTGCTCTCCCTAATTGGCTTTCAGATGAGGAATATAAAACACGCCTTATTACCACAAGCATTACCCCTACCATTACCTCCATTACAACTACCATCATTACCCCTGTCACATACCCAGATACAAAAAATCTATTATTTCTGATGAAACCCATTGGCCAAGACCGTCGCATGTTGGTGACCTATTTAAGTATTGTTTAGAAAATTTATTTTTTAAGGTTTTTAAATTTTATTTTTAAGGTTCACCACAGATCATATCACCGAACCATACAATGGACATTACGGGGTTTTGTAAAAATAGACTCATATGATATTACCAAAAGTGAGCCCCATAAGTACATATTTCTACTACAGAACTTACAAGACAAGAGGAACAGGGTGCAGTTGGATATGCTAGTTGTTCCTGGGACTTGTAGTATACTGGGAGAGAAGGGTACTTCTTGTTATTTAGTTACCCAATTAGTAAATAACCGGACTTATACCCAGAGACTTTGCTCTAAGACTGGGAAATGTAATTGTATTGAAATGGTCCCAATAACTAACAATGTAACTTGTACCATGTTACAATATACACCTTCCTATGCTATTGATGCTAATGTTTTTCACAAGAATTTGAAAATATTGAAACAACAAATGTGGTATAATACTATCCCCAAAAAGAGATGTATCAGGACATCGAATGACAATAGTGAATGCCACATTAGGGACCGTGAAATTTCCCTGCCCATATCTAGCTTCCAAATTACTTCTATATATCCAAATTGCTATTCGGCTAGCACAGCAAAAAGCATGGGTCTCCTCCTATCGGCAGAGAAGAGAGTTAACTGGACATTTATGGAACGGGGCCAATAGTGCAGCGGCCATTTGGAATATTTTTAAAAATCAAGAATATGATGAGAAATTAGGACAATTGGAAACGGCCACAGGCTTTATTTCTGGAGCAAAGCTGACTCAGGTACAGGCTGGAGTGGGTGAATTGTATGTTATTTCTGCTCTTAGTTCAATGACCCAGAAGCTGTTGACAGAGATGGTATTAAAATTCACTGAGGCAGGAAAGGCATTGCAGTGGGATCTAGCATGTTCAGAGATTCAGGACTTCCTGAATGACCAGCTAATAGCCATTCGGAATGATCTTGACCATCAAGCTTGCCCACTGCCCTTACTAGTGCTTCAGGTGTACCATCTGATTTGTGGCCATGGAGACAGACTTGGAGATTTTCAGGATGGATGTGTAAGTACTCGCAGTGCTCCTTCCAAGCATATGGGCCGGTTGGAGGGGTGTGGGCTCCCACATACCGTATCTTGCCGGGTCCATGGGGAGGATGCCTGTGGGACTGGATTATTCACCATGACATTTGGGAAATTAGACCACCTGGTATGCCTAGCCGATTTATTGTTAGTGCTCCTGGAATAACACCCGATATTTGGATTGGGATAGGGAATCAGTGGACATTATGGCCTTTGGAACCCCCCACAGCTTCAGTGCGTAAGGAAATTAAAGCAAGGAGAAGTTGTCACCGTTTTTGACAAAGTTTGTAGGGAAAGTATAGGACAAGGAACTACCCTGACAGGACAGTTACTATTCCAAGTTAATGATAGCTGTGTGTATATGCAGGCCACCACTCTACAAGACATTCATTTTAATCTCACCACAAACGCGGGAAATCGCATTATTTACTGGCCAGCAGATAAAACCCTACCTTTAGATCTTCGATATCAAATTTCTTTTAATTGACTAGTTTTATACCCGATCGATTCCAAAATTTACATTCACTTCTACCAAAGATTCAAAAGATTTCTGACTTACAAAGTCAGATCCATGTGTTACAGAATATATATCAGATTGAAACACATGCTTTCCATACAGCTTATAGAATGACTGCTTTATGTACTAAGTATGATGTATTGTGTTTTGTAACTAATATTGCACAACACCCCCATTATATTATTACGGTGGGAATGTTACTGCTTGTATTCTTGTTGTTTAGTTTAGGATTATGTTATTGTTGTTGTAAACAATGTGATAGTAAGAATATTTTCCATTTGCATACTAACCATGCTTTGTCATTGTCTCCAAGCAAAACCCCTCACGTTGAGGTATTTGATGGAGACTCTGTAATACGAGATCTAATGACAATTGAAATTTGAGATTGATAGTTGGGCTAGAATCACAAAAGGGGGGAGTGTGGAAGTCGGTAAAGGGAATTTGGATGCAGGCCTCTATATGAGCAAGAGTCAGGCTAACTCTAGCTGTAATAACGCGAGATTTGTAGAAGCGGGGACTCTGTGAGACAAGGGTAAAATAACTATGAGAGAGGTTACTGTAACCTTGTATTAGATAAGAATAGAATGTAGACCATAACAAAATTAATGAGGAAAACAAGATAACAAGAAAGAATATGTATAAACAAATTGCAGTTGTTGATCATTACTATATGTAACAAAAAGTATAAATGCTTGCCTTAATTGTTTATCTTTGAGAGACCTGCCTAGGAAGGGGAAAGCCTGTGTCCTCTCTCCTCTTTGCAATTGCTTAGGTTAATAAAGTGTATCTTGCCTTGCTGCACCCAAAATAAGAGTGAGAACTCTGTTTTTCTCCGACAGTTACGGTGAGGCTGAGGGTGAGGGTAAGGGTGCAGGTGAGGGTGAGGGTGGGGGTGGATGTGGGGTTGGAGGTACGGTTGAGTGTGAGGGTGAGGGTGGAGGTGGGAGTGGGGATGGGGTTGGGGGTGGGGGTGAGGGTGGGTTGAAGGTAAGGGTGAGGGTGAGGGTGAGGGCGGGGGTGGGGATGGGTGTGAGGATGTGGGCAAGGGTGAGGAGGAGGGTGGGGGTGGGGGTCAGGATGAGGGTGAGGGTGGGGGTGGGGGTAGAGGTGAGGGTGAGGGTGAGGGTGGGTGTGGTGGTGGGAGTGAGTGTGGGGGTGAGGGTCGTGGTGAAGGTGAGGTAGGGGTAAGGGTCAGGGTGAGGGTGAGCATCGGGCTGGGGGTGAAGGTGATGGCGAGGGTGGGGACGGGGGTGACGATAATGGTGAGGGTGAGGAGGAGGGTGAGTGTGGGGTGGTGGAGGTGGTGGTGAGGGTGAGGGTGGGGTTGGGGGTGGGGGTGAGGGTGATGGTGACGGTGGGTTTGGGGGTTAGGGTGAAGGTGAAGGTGAGGGTGAGCGTGAGGGTGGGGGTGGGGGTTGGGGTGAGGGTGAGGGCGAGGGTTAGGTTTAGTGTGAGGGGGTGGGGGTGAGGGTGAGGGTGGGCGTAGGGTAGGGATAGGTTTGAGGTTAGGGTGAGGGTGAGGTTGGAAGTGGTGGTTAGGGTGAGGGTGAGGGTTGGGGTGGGGGTGTGCCTTGGTGTGGGGGTGGGTTTGAGGATGAGGGTGAGTGTGATTGTGTGGGTTGGGGTAACAACCACCACCCCCACGCCCACCCTCACCCTAACCCCCACACCCACCCTCACTCTCATCCTCACCCTCACATTCACCCTAACCCACAAGTCCACCGTCACCAACACCCTCACACGCACCCCCACCCCCACCCTCACACTCACACTCACCCCACTCCCACCCCACTCCCACCCTCACCCTCACCCCCACCCCCACCCTGCTCCTCACCCTCGCCCCAATCCTCACCCCCACCCTCGCCCTCACCCTCACCCCCAGCCCGACGCTCACCCTCACCCTTACCCCCACCCTCACACTCACCCCCACCCTGTGACGAACTAGGACTGTTGTTAATGTTTTCCCTGAGTACTGTGTGGGTGCCTCGGTTTCCCTATGCAGTGCTTGAGTATTTAGGTGGTGGGACAAGGGTGAATGATTGTTACAGAGGCGCCTGGACACAGAGAAGGGCCGACACTCTGTATCCTAGCAACTGATTGCCCCGGCCCCTCCCCTGCAAAGGTGAGAGCTAAAGGTGTTCGAACAAAGGGATCAGGTGACCTCCTGGCCCAGGAAGGAGACAAAGGAGAGAGGAGGGGCTGGACAGTTTCAGTTTGGGGATGGCCGGAGAGGAGGGGAGAGGGGGAGACTGGGTCTGGCCTCCCTGCCCCCGTTTGGAGCTGTGGGGTGAAATGCAGGGAGCTCCGAGCTGGGGTCTAAGCTCCCTGCCCCCCGGAAGGGCCCGACTGAGGGGTCTTGGATGTACGGACAAGCTCTGGTTGGACTGTGTTCCTGGCATCTCTAATAAACCTTCTGTTCTACTGGCTGGCTGAGACTCCCAGTGAATCTGGGGAAGAGGGGTGCAGGCGCTGACTCCCCCACACTCTGTGACACACCCTCACCAACACGCTTACCCTCACCACCACCACCACCCCAACCCCCACTCCCAACATCACTCTGACCCCCACTCCCAACCCCACCCTCACCCTCACCCGCACCCTAAGCATCACCCGCACCATAACGCACAACCTCACCCCCACCCCCACCCCAACCCCGACTCCCAACATCACTCTGACCCCCACTCCCAACCCCACACTCACCCTCACCCGCACCCTAACCATCACCCGCACCGTAACGCACAACCTCACCCCCACCATCACGCTCACCCTGACCCTCACCCCCACACTCACCCTAACCCCAACGCCCACCCCTAGCCCACCATCACCCCCACCCTCTCCATCACTCTCACTCTATCCCTAACCCTAACTCTCATCCTCACCGTCACCCCAAACCCCACCCCCCCAACCTCACCCTCACACTCACCCTCACATTCACCCTAACCCCCAAGTCCACCATCACCATCACTCTCACCCGCACCCCCACCCCTACCCTCACCGTCACCCCCACCCAAAACCACACACTCACACTCACCCTCACGCTCTCTCCCACCCCCACCCCCACCCCCACCCTCACCCGCACCCTCACTCTAACCCGCACGATCACAGTAATGCTCAAAATCATCCATACCCCCAAACCCCAACCATCAGGCTCACCCTAACCCCCACCCCCACACTCACCCTCACCCACATATTCACCCTCCTCCACACCCCTACCCTCACCCTTACACTCACCCCACCCCCACCCCCAACCTCAACATCACCCTCACACTCACTTAAAACCCCACACCCACTCTCACCCTAATCCTAACCCCAACCCCCACCCCCACCACTCACCCACCCTCACCCTCATCCTCACCCCACCCCCACCATCACCCTCACTCTCACCCTCACCCTAACCCTAACCTTAACCCTAACCCTCACTCTCACCCAACCCCCACCCCACCCTCACCCTCACCTAAACACCCAAACCCACTGTCACCATCACCTTCACCTTCACCCTCACCCCCACACCCACCCCCACGATAACACTAAGCCTCACCCTCACACCCACACCCACGCCCACCCCCACCCCCACTCCGACCGTCACCCCCACCCTCACACTTGCCCACACCAACACCCCCACACTCACCCTCACTCTCACCCCCACCCCACACTCTCCCTCACCCTAACCCTCACCCCAACCGCCACCCCCACTCCCACCCTGACCCTCACCCCCACCCCCAACCTCACCCTCACCATCACCGTCAGCCTCACACTCACCCTCACACTTACTATAACCCTAGCCGCCACAACCACCCTCACCCTAATCCCCACCCCAACCCGCACCCTCTTCCTCACCCTCACCCTCACCCTCACCCCCACCTCCACCCCAACACCCACCCACACCGTCACCCTACCCCTAAACCTTAACCCCAACCCTAACATTAACCCTTACCCTCACCTCACCCGGATGCCCACCAGCAACCTCATCCTCACCCTCACCGTAACGCTCAACTCTCTAACCCCAACCACCACCCCTACACCACCCCACCTTCACCCTCACCCTCATTGCCAGCCCACCCTCACCCTCACTCTCACACACACCCTAAACCTAACCCTCACCCTCACCCTCACTCTCACCCCACCCCCACACTCACCCTCACCCCCACCACCACCCCACCACCACCTTCACCCTCACAACCACCCCAACCCGACCCCCACCCTCCTCCTCACCCTCACCCTCATCCTCACCCCCACCCCCACCCTTGACCTCACCCTCACCCTCACCACCGCACCCACGCCCAGCCTCACCCCCACTCCCACCGCCACCCTGACCCTCACCATCGCCCACACCGACACCCCCACCCTCACCCTCACTCTCTCCCCCACTCCAACCTCACCCTCACCTTCATCCCAACCCTCGCCCTCACTCCCACCCTTACACTCACCCCCACCCCGACCCTCACCCCCACCCCCACCCCCACTCTCACTCTCACCCTCACCCCAACCCCCAACCGCACCACCACCCCCACTTTCACCCTCACCCTCACCCCCCCAGACTCACCCTTACCCCCACCCCCACCCTGACCCTCACCCTCACCCTAACCTCGACCACACCCCACCCCCACCCCCACCTCCACTCCCACTCTCACCCTCACCCTCACCCTTACCCTCACCCTCAACATGAACCCAAACCCCGCCCTAACCATCACCCTCACCCTCACCCCTACCCCCACCCCCAAACTCACCATCACCCTCTCCCTTACAACAACACCCACAATCAAACTCACCCTCACCCACAAACCTATACCCATGCCGACGCACACCCCCAACCGCACCCTTACGCTCACCCTCATCCCCACACTCACTCACACCCCAACCCCCGCCCTCACCTTCACCCTCACCCTCATCCTCAACCCAACCCCACCATCACCCTAACCCACACCCTCACCACAACCCCCTCCACCACCGCCATGCCCCCACCCTCACCCACACCCTAACCCCAACACCCACCCCACGCCACCCCCACCCTCACCCTCATTGCCACACTTACCCTCACTCTCACCCTCACCCTAATCCTAACCCTAACCCTCACCCTCACCCCACCCCCACCCCCACCCTCACCGTCACCCCCACCCCACCCCACCCCCACCCCACCCCCACCCCCACTCTCACAATCACCCCTCATCCTAACCCCCACACCCACCCTCCTCCTCACCATCACCCTCATTATCACCCCCACCCTCGACCTCACACTCACCCTCACCCTCTCCCCCAGCCCGACGCTCACCGTAACCCTTACCACCACCCACACACCCACCCTCACACCCACCCTGAACCTCACCCCCATCCTCACCATCACACCACTCCCACCCCCACCCTCACCTGCACCCTCACCCTAACCCTCAGCCCCACCCCCAACCTCAACAACACCCTCACCCTCACCCCCACCCCCAGCCCCACCGATTCCCTCACCCTCACCCTAACCCCGACCAACACCCCCACACCCACCCTCACCCTCACTCCCACCCCCACCCTCACTCTCACTCTCACCCTAATCCCCACCGCCACCCTCACCCTCACCCCAACCGCCACCCCAAGCCCCCACCCTCACTGTCATCCTCACCCTAATCCCAAACCCCACCCTCACCATCTCACTCACCCTCACCTCCCCTCCCCCCTACACTCCCACCCTTACCCTCACCATCACCATTACCCTTACCCCAACCCCACGATCACCCTCACCCCACCCTCAACCCGACACCCATGCCCACACCTGCCCCACCCTTACGCTCAGCCTCACCCCCAACCCCACCCCAACTCTCACCCCCTCACACCGCCAACTCCACCCTCACCCTCACTCTGACCCCAACCCCCACTCCCACCGCCACCCTCACTCTCACCCTCACCATCACCCACACCCTCACACTCAACCCAACACCCACGCCCACCCCTACCCCCACCCCCAACCTTACTCTCACGCTCACCCCCACCCCTACCACCATTCCCATTCTCACCCTCACTCACACCCCCACACTGACCCTCAACCTCACCCTCACCATTACCCTCACCCTCACCACCACCACCACCCCACACCCACCCTCACGCTCACCCCAACCCCCACACCCACCCTCACCATCACCGTCAGCCTCACACCCACCCTTCCACTTCCTATAACCCTAACCCCCACCCCCACCCTCACCGTAATCCCCACCCTAACCCACACCCTCACCCTAACCCCCATGCTCACCCTCACGTTCACCCCCACCCCACCCTCACCCCCACCACAACCCCCACCCACACCATCACCCTTCCCCCAAACCTTAACCCCAACCCTAACCTTAACCCTTACCCTCACCGTCACCCGGATCCCCACCCTCACCCTCACCCTCACCCCCCACCAACACTCCCACCCTCACCGTCACCCTCACTCTCACCGCCACTCCCACCCCTTCCCTCACCCTCACCCTCAACATAACCCCCAACCCCACCCCCACCCCCACACTCACCCTCACCGTAATGCTAAACCATACCCTCGTCCCCACCCCCATTCTCACGCTCACCCCAAACCCCGACTCACCCTCACCCTCACCCACACCCTCACCCCAACCCCAACCCTCACCTTCACCCTCACCCCCAACCTCACCCTGACTCTCACCCTCACCCTCACCCAAATCCTGGCCCTCACCCTAAACCCGGCACCCACTCTCACCCTCACTCCAACCGCCACCCCCACCCCCAACCTCACCCTCACGGTCACCCTCATCCCAAACCCAACCCTCACCATCACCCTTAAAAGCCCAACACACACGTACGCACACCCCAACCCCTACCCTTATGATCACCCTCCTCCAACCCCCACTCCAAACCCTCACCATCATTCACACCCCACCCCCACCCTCAACCTCACCCCAACCCCCACCCCCACCCCCACCCTCACCCTCACCCCCACCCTCACCCTCACCAGAAACACGGCACCCACTCTCACCCTCACCCTTACCCCAGCCCCACAATCACCCTCACCCTCACCCTCAACCCGACACCCACGCCCACCCCCACACCCACCCTTATGCTCTCCCTCACCCCCAACCCCTCACCCACTCTCACCCTGCTCACACCCCCACCCCCCATCCCCACCCCCACCCACATCCTCACCATCACCCACACCCTCACGCTCAACCCAACACCCACGCCCACGCCCACCCCCACCCCCACCCCCACCCCTACCCTTACGATCACCCTCATCCCCATCACCACCACCACCACCTCCACTCTCACCCTCACTCACACCCCCACCCTGACCCTCACCCCCATGCTCACCGTCACCCTCAACCCTCACCCTCAGCCCCCAACCCCCACCCACACCCACACCCTCACCATCAATGTCAGCCTCACCCCCATCCTCACCCTTACTATAACCCTAACCCCCACACCCACCCTCACCCTCACCCTAACCCCCACCATCGCGTTCACCCACACCACACCCTCACCCACACCTCCATCCCCACCCCTCCCCAAACTCACCCTCACCCTAACTCCCACCCCAACCCCCCCCCACACCATTACCCTACCCCCAAACCTTAACTCTAAGCCTAACCCTCACCCTAGCCCTCACCCCCACCCTCACCCTCACTCTCACCCCCACCCTCACCCTCACCCTCAACCCACCCCAAACCCCAACCCCAACCCCCACCCTCACCATCACGCACACTGTAATGCTAAACCTCACCCACGCCCCCACCGCACCCTCACGCTCACACCCACCCCCAGACTCACCCTCGCCCTCACTCACAGCCTCAACCCACCCCAACCCTCACCCTCACTCCCACCACCACCCCCACCCCCAACCTCACCCTCACCCTCACACTAGCCCTCGCCCTCACCCTCAACCTCACCCTCACCCCAACCGCCACCCCCACCCTCACCCTCACCCTCACCCTTACCCTAAACCTCACCCTCACCATCACCCTTACCCTCACCCTCACCCCGAAACCCTCCCCCCAACCTCACCCTCACCCTCACCCTTACCCCAACCCCCGCAATCACCATCCCCCTCACTCTGAAACCCATACCCACACCCACGCACACCCCCACCCACACCCCTACCCTTATGTACACCCTCTCCCCCACCCCCACTCGAAACCCTCACCCTCACACACACCCCCACCCTGAACCTCACCCCAAACACCACCCTCACCCTCACTCTCACCCTCACCACCACCCCAACCCCCAACCTCACCACCATCCTCACCCTCACCGTCACCCTAACCCCGGCACCCACCCTCACCCTCATCCTTACCCCAAACCCACAATCACCCACACCCTCACCCTCAACCCGACACCCACCCGTGATGGTGAGGGTGAGGGTGGGCGTGGGGTGGTGGTGACCGTGAGGGTGAGGGACGTGGTAGGGGTGGGGGTTGGGGTGGGGGTGAGCGTCAGGGTGAGGGTGGGAAGGAGGTGAGGGTGAGGATGAGGGTGGCGGTGAGGATGGGTGTGGGGTGAGCGTGACCGTAAGGGTGGGGGTGAGGGTGATGGTGAGGGTGACAGTGAGGGTGAGGTTGGGGGTGGGGGTGAGGGTTCTCGTGGGGCTTGGGGGGGACGAGGTGGGTGTGTGTGGGGGGGGGTTGGGGTGAGGCTGAGGGTGTGAGTGGGGGTGAGGGTGAGCTTTAGTGTGGGGGTGTGCGTCGGCGTGTACAAAAAGGGCAGTTGCACATATAACTGGCGTTTCAAACAGTCTTCCAGGAATAATTTGGAAATTTGCAGTGAACAGGATTGAACTCTTCGTAGTGAGGTTTTCTCACGAACGGGTCTGTACCAAAATCGCAGCAGTACATTTACATAGTTTTTGGAGGAAGATTCCCAGAGCTAGTTGGCACTAGCACTGAACAGGATTGAAATGCTCATTGCAAAGAATGTTCACAAACCGATCTGTACTAAAACCCCAGCAGTGCATCAGCATGGCTTTTTCATGCGGATTCAATGAATACTTTGGCACTCGTTGAACAGAATTGAAATGCTCATTGTGAGGAATTTTCACTAACTGATCTCTATCAAAAGACTGGCAGAACAATCTAAAGAGCTTTTGGAGGAGGTTTCCTGGAGAAATATGGCACTAGCTGTGATAGAATTGAAAGGCTCAGTGTAAGGAATTTTCACGAATCCAGCATTACCTAAAGCTCAGCAGTGCATCATAAAGGCTTTTAGGAATAGGATTGCAGGAGAAATTTTGCAGTAGCAGTGAACAGGTTTTAATTGGTCATGGTGAGTTATTTTTACTAATCCATCACTGTCGAAAGCCCAGCAGTGCAGCATAATGGCTTTTCGAATAGGATTTCAGGAGAAATTTGAACAGCATTGAACAGGATTGAAAAGTTCATTGCGAGGTATTCTCACGAACAGATCTGTACGAAAAGCCAACCAGTGCAGTATAATGGCTTAAGGAGGAGGATTCCAGGTGAAATTTGTCTGTAGCAGTGAACAGAATTGAAATGCTCATTGTGAGGAATTTTCATAAACCGATCTCTACCAAAAGACTGGCAGAACAATCTAAAGAGCTTTTGGAGGAGGTTTCCCGGAGAAATATGGCACAAGCTGTGATAGAATTGAAAGGCTCAGTGTAAGGAAGTTTCACGAATCCAGCATTACCTGAAGCCCAACAGTGCATCATAATGGCATGTGGAGGAGGATTCCCTGAGAAATTTGGCCTTCGAGTGGAGAGGAATTAAATGCACATTGTAAGGAATTTTTACTAATCCATCACTGTCGAAAACCAGGCAGTGCAGCATAATGGCTTTTGGAATAGGATTAAAGGTGAAATTTGGTTGTAGCAGCGAACAAAATGCACATTGTGAGGAATTTTCTTGACCCAATGTGTACAAGAATCATAGAATATCAGGGTTGGAAGGGACCTTAGGTCATGTAGTCCAACCACCTGCTGAGAGCAGGACCAATCCCCAATTTTTACCCCAGATCCCTAAATGGCCCCCTCAGGGATTGAACTCACAAGCCTGGGTTTAGCAGGCCAAAACTCAAACCACTGAGCTATCCCACCCCCCGCAGCAGCTCTTCAAACTGGCGTTTGAAAGAGGATTCCAGGAAAAATTTGGAACTTGCAGCGAACGGGATTGGAATACTCATTTTCAGTATTTTTGACTAACCGAGCTCTACCAAAAGCCCAGGAATTCATCAGCATCACCCTAATCCTAACCCGAAACCCTAATCCTCACCGCCACCCCCACCCCCCACCCTCACCCTACCTCCATCCCCCAATCCCACCCCAAACCCTCACCTTCACCCTCAATCCCACTTCCACCCTCACCCTCACCCTCATCCTAACTCTAACCCTAAACATTCACCCTCACCCTCAACCTCACCCCCACCCCCACCCTCACGCTCAACCCAACCCCCACACCCACCCTCACCCTCACCCCCAACCACACACCCACACTCACCCTTTCCCAAACCCCCACCTTTACCCCCACACCCACCCTCACACTCAAGTCACCCTCACCCCCAACTTCACCTCACCCTTCGCCCCAACCACCACCCCACCCTCACCATCACCCTCACCATCACCACCACTCCAACAACCACCCCCACCCTAACCCTCAACTTAACCCACACCCCCACCTTCACCCTCACCCTAACACCAACCCCCACCCCCAACCTCACCCTCACCATTATCCTCACCCCCCACCCTCACCCGCACCACCACTCACACCCTCACCCTCACCGCCACCCCCAATCTCACCCTCACCAGCACCCCAACCCCAACCCCCATCCTAACCCTCACCCTCACCCTAACCCCACCCCATCCTCACCTTCACCCTCACCCTAACCCCCACGCCCACCCTCACCCTCACCCTCACCCATGACCCTCACCCTCAGCCCCACATCCACCCCTACCCTGACCCTCACCCTCACCAAACCCCACCGCCACCCTCACCCCGACCACATCCCTCACACTCACCCCCACCCCCAACATCACCCTCACCACCACCTCAACCCCTACCCCCACCCTAACCCTAATCCTCATCCTAACCCCCACGCCTACTCTCACCCTCACCCCCAACCTCACCCTCACCCCAAACCCCACCCCCACCCCCACCATCAGCCTCACACTCAGTCACACATCCACCCCTACCCTGACTCTCACCCCCACCCCCAACCTCACCGTCAACCTCACGCTCACACCCACCCCCAACCCCACCCTCATCTTCACACTCACCCTCACCACCACCCCCACACTCATCCTCACCCCCACCCCCACCATCACTGTCACCCTCACCCCCACCCACATCCTCACCGCCACCCTCATCCTCACTTCCACCCCCACCCCCACCCTCACTGCCACGCTCACCCCCACACCAACCCCAACCCCCACCACGTCCCTTACCCTCACCGTCACCCCCAACCGACGCCCCACCTCACCCCCACCATCACAGGGTGGTGGTGAGGGTGAGCGTGACGGTGAGTCTGGGGGTGAGGGTGAGGGTGGGGGTGGGGTTGAGGGTGAGGGTGAGGGAAAGTTTGTGGGTGGGAGTGGGGGTGAGAGTTATGGTGGGGGTGCGGGTGGGTGTGAGGTTGAGGGTGGGGGTAAGGGTGATGGTGAGGGTGAGCGTGATAGGGATGGTGAGGAGGAGGGTTGGTGCGTGGTTTGGGGTGAGGGTGATGGTGAGGGTGTGGGAGGGCGAGTGTGAGTGTGGGGCTGTGGGGGGGTGGAGGTGAAGGTGAGGGTGAGTTTGAGGGTGACGGTGGGGTAGGGGGTGGGGGTGGCCGTGTGTGGTTTTGTGGGTGAGGGTCAGGGTGATTGTGGGGGTTGGGGTAAGAGTGAGGGGGAAGATGAGGTTGGGGGAGCAGTTGGGGGTTCGGTTGAGAGTGAGGGTGAGTGTGAGGGTGGTGGTGGGAGTGGGGGTAAGGGTGAGGGTGGTGGTGGGGGTGAGGGTCAGGGTGGGAGTGGGGGAGCGGGTTGGGGTGAGGGTGAGGTTGAGGGAGAGGGTGGTGGTGGGGGTGAGGGTCAGGGTGGGAGTGGGGGAGCGGGTTGGGATGAGGGTGAGGGTGAGGGTGGGTGAGGGGTGGGAGTGGGGTTTTGGGTGAGGGCGAGGGTGGGGGTGGGTGTGAGGGTGAGGGTGAGGGTAAGGGTGGGGGTGAGGGTGAGGGTGAGGGTAAGAGTGGGGGTGATGGTATGGGTAAGTCTGGGGGTGAGGGTGAGGGTGGGGTTGGGGGTGCTGGTTGGGGTGAGGGTGCCAGTGAGGATGATGGTGAGGTTGGGCGTGGGAGTGAGAGTGATGGTGAGGGTGGGTGTGGTGGTTAGGGTGAGGATGAAGGTGAGGTTGGGGGTGGGGGTGAGGGGGTGCGTGGGGGTGGGTTTGAGGGTGAGGGTGAGGGTGATTGTGGAGGTTGGGTTAACCACCACCAACCACACCCTCACCCTCACCCTCACCCCCACCACCACTCTCACCCTCACTCCAACCCTCACCCTAACTCTAACCCGCAGCTTCACCCCAAAACCCAACACACAGCCTCACCCGAACCCTAACCCCAACACCCACCCCCAACCCGACCCTCACACTCACCCCCAGAAATACCCTCACCTCACCCCCACCCTCACCCTCACCCCCACCCCCACCCCCACCCTCACTGTCACTCAAAACCCCAGAGCCACCCAAACCACCGATCCCCACCACTCACCCACCCTCACCCTCATTCTCACTCTAACCCCCAAACCCACCATCACCATCACCCTCATCGTTAACCCCACACCAACCCCCACCACACGCCTCCCCACCCCCACCCTCACTCCCACCCCCATCCTCACTTTCACCCCTACCCCACCCTCTCCCTCAACCTCACCGCAAGCCCCTCCCCCACTCCCACCCTGAACCTCACCCCCAACCCCACCCTCACCCTCACCCCCCACTCCCAACCCCACCCTCACCCTCACTCTCAACCCAACCCCCAACCCCAACTCCACCCCTACCCTCACCCTCACCGTCACCCCCACCCACACCCCACCCTCAACCTCACCATACCCCTCATTCTTACCCCAACCCCCACAATCACCCTCACCCTCACCCACAAAACCACCCCCACGCCCACCCCCACCCCAACCACACCCATACGCTCACCCTCACCCCCAATCACACCCTCACCCTAACTCACACCCCAACCCGCACCCTCACCCTCACCCCAACTCCAACCCCCACCCCCACCCACACCCACACCCTCACCCTCACCCTAACCCCCACGCCCACCCACACTCTCACCCTCACTCACCTCCCCACCCCCAACCTCAGCCCCTCCCTCACCCCAAACCCCACACCCCACCCTCACCATCACCCACACTCTCAGCCTCAACCCAACACCCACACCCACGCCCACCCCCACCCTTAAGCTCACCCTCACCCCCCCACCACCCCCACTCTCACCTTCACTCAAACCACCACCCCCATCCTCACCCTCACCCTGACCCACACCACCCTCACCCCAACCCCCACCCCCAATACCACCATCACCATCACCGTGAGCCTCATCCCCACCCTCACCCTCACCCTAATCCCCACCCACAACCCGCACCTTCTCACTCACCCTTACTCCCACCCCACCCTCACCCTAACCACCACCCCCACCGCATCCATAACCCTCAACCTCACCCTCACCCCACCCGCCACACCCAACCCCACCACCAACCTCACCCTAACCTTCACCCTCCCCCCCACCCCAACCCAACCTCCAACCTCACCCTCACCCTTAACCCAACCCCCACAATCACCCTCACCCTCAATCCCAAACCCACTCCCATGGACACCCCAACTCCCTCCCCCACCCTTCCGCTCACCATCCACCCCACCCCCCACTCCAAACCCTCACCCTCACTCACACCCCCACCCTCACCCTCACTCCCACCCTCACCCCCACCCCCACCCCCACCGTAACCCTAACCCTAACCCACACCCTCATCCGAATCCTCAAATCCACCGTCAACCTTAACCCTCACCCTCACCCCAACCCTCCACACCCACGCCCACCCTCACCCTTACCCCAACCCCTACACTTACCCTCAGCCTCACCCTCACACCCACGCCCACCCTCACCCGCACTCCCACCCCCACCCTCTCCCTCACCCTCACCCTCACCCCCCTCCCAAACACTATCCTCACCCGAGCTCTCACCATTACAGTAACCCTTACCCACACACACACCCTCAACCTCACCACAACCCCCATCCCCACACCCACCGCCACTCTAACGCTCACCCCATCCCCACCCTCACCATCACACTCACCCTCACCCCACCCCCATCCCCACCCCTAACCTAACCGTCACCCTTACGCTTACCCCAACACCCACCATCACCGTCACCCTCAGCCTCTCCGCCACCAGCCACCCTCACCCTCACGCTCACCCTCGCCCTAATCCTAACCTTAACCCTAAACCTAACCCTTACCCTCAACCTCAATCTCTCCCCAAGGCCCACCCCCACCCCCACCCACACCCGCAGCCTCATTCTCACCCCCACACGCACGCCCAAATCCACCCTTACCATTACCCTCACTCTCAACCTCACCGCCAACCCAACCCCCAAGCCCAGCCTCAACCTCACCTTCACAATCACCCCCACCCTCAGCCTCACCCTCGCCCCAACCCTCACCCCCAGCCCCACCCTCTCCCTCACCCTCACTCACCCTCACCCTCACCCCCACCACCACTCTCACCCTCACTCCAACCCTCACCCTAACTCTAACCCGCAGCTTCACCCCAAAACCCAATACACAGCCTCACCCGAACCCTAACCCCAACACCCACCCCCAACCCGACCCTCACACTCACCCCCAGAAATACCCTCCACCTCACCCCCACCCTCACCCTCACCCCCACCCCACCCCCACCCTCACTGTCACTCAAAACCCCAGAGCCACCCAAACCACTGATCCCCACCACTCACCCACCCTCACCCTCATTCTCACTCTAACCCCCAAACCCACCATCACCATCACCCTCATCGTTAACCCCACACCAACCCCCACCACACGCCTCCCCACCCCCACCCTCACTCCCACCCCCATCCTCACTTTCACCCCTACCCCACCCTCTCCCTCAACCTCACCGCAAGCCCCTCCCCCACTCCCACCCTGAACCTCACCCCAACCCCACCCTCACCCTCACCCCCCACTCCCAACCCCACCCTCACCCTCACTCTCAACCCAACCCCCAACCCCAACTCCACCCCTACCCTCACCCTCACCGTCACCCCCACCCACACCCCACCCTCAACCTCACCATACCCCTCATACTTACCCCAACCCCCACAATCACCCTCACCCTCACCCACAAAACCACCCCCACGCCCACCCCCACCCCAACCACACCCATACGCTCACCCTCACCCCCAATCACACCCTCACCCTAACTCACACCCCAACCCGCACCCTCACCCTCACCCCAACTCCAACCCCCACCCCCACCCACACCCACACCCTCACCCTCACCCCCACGCCCACTCACACTCTCACCCTCACTCACCTCCCCACCCCCAACCTCAGCCCCTCCCTCACCCCAAACCCCACCCCCCACCCTCACCATCACCCACACTCTCAGCCTCAACCCAACACCCACCCCCACGCCCACCCCCACCCTTAAGCTCACCCTCACCCCCCCACCACCCCCACTCTCACCTTCACTCAAACCACCACCCCCATCCTCACCCTCACCCTGACCCACACCACCCTCACCCCAACCCCCACCCCAATACCACCATCACCATCACCATCACCGTGAGCCTCATCCCCACCCTCACCCTCACCCTAATCCCCACCCACAACCCGCACCTTCTCACTCACCCTTACTCCCACCCCACCCTCACCCTAACCACCACCCCCACCGCATCCATAACCCTCAACCTCACCCTCACCCCACCCGCCACACCCAACCCCACCACCAACCTCACCCTAACCTTCACCCTCCCCCCCACCCCCAACCCAACCTCCAACCTCACCCTCACCCTTAACCCAACCCCCACAATCACCCTCACCCTCAATCCCAAACCCACTCCCATGGACACCCCAACTCCCTCCCCCACCCTTCCGCTCACCATCCACCCCACCCCCCATTCCAAACCCTCACCCTCACTCACACCCCCACCCTCATCCTCACTCCCACCCTCACCCCCACCCCCCACCCCCACCGTAACCCTAACCCTAACCCACACCCTCATCCGAATCCTCAAATCCACCGTCAACCTTAACCCTCACCCTCACCCCAACCCTCCACACCCACGCCCACCCTCACCCTCACCCTTACCCCAACCCCTACACTTACCCTCAGCCTCACCCTCACACCCACGCCCACCCTCACCCGCACTCCCACCCCCACCCTCTCCCTCACCCTCACCCTCACCCCCTCCCAAACACTATCCTCACCCGAGCTCTCACCATTACAGTAACCCTTACCCACACACACACCCTCAACCTCACCACAACCCCCATCCCCACACCCACCGCCACTCTAACGCTCACCCCATCCCCACCCTCACCATCACACTCACCCTCACCCCACCCCCATCCCCACCCCTAACCTAACCGTCACCCTTACGCTTACCCCAACACCCACCATCACCGTCACCCTCAGCCTCTCCGCCACCAGCCACCCTCACCCTCACGCTCACTCTCGCCCTAATCCTAACCTTAACCCTAAACCTAACCCTTACCCTCAACCTCAATCTCTCCCCAAGGCCCACCCCCACCCCCACCCTCACCCACACCCGCAGCCTCATTCTCACCCCCACACGCACGCCCAAATCCACCCTTACCATTACCCTCACTCTCAACCTCACCGCCAACCCAACCCCCAAGCCCAGCCTCAACCTCACCCTCACCTTCACAATCACCCCCACCCTCAGCCTCACCCTCGCCCCAACCCTCACCCCCCAGCCCCACCCTCTCCCTCACCCTCACTCATCCTCACCCTCACACCCACTCTCACCCCCCACCCTCACCCTCACCCCCCACACTCAGCCTCACCCTCACCCCAACCACAATCTCACCCTCACTCCCACCCCCACCCCCACCCTCTCCCTCACCCTGACCACATGCCCCTCCCTCATTCTCACCCACACACCCACTCTCACCCGCTAGCCTCACCCTCACCCTCACCCCCCAACCTCACCCTAACCCCCACCCCGACGCTCATCCTCTCCCTGTAATGGTGGCGGTGAGGTGGGGCGGTTGGGTGGGGGTGACTGTGAGGGTAAAGGACGTGGTGGGGGTTTGTGCTTTTTAGATGTACTGCTGCGCTTTTGGTACAGATCCGTTCGGGCGAATACCTTACTATGAACAATTCAGTCCTGTTCACTGCAAGTTCCAAATTTCTCCTGGAGCCTCTTTGAAACGCCCGTTAGATGTTCTACTGCGGTTTTTAGTTGTTGAAAATTGCAAAATATTTCAACGCTGTTCACTGCTACAGACAAATTCCAAGTAGAATCGCCCTCAAAAGCTGTTATGCTGCACTGGTTGGCTTTTCGTACAGATCCGTTCGTAAGAATACGTTACAATGAACACTCAAACTTGTTCACAGCAAGTTCCACATCTCTCCTGGAATCCTCTTTAAAAAGCCAGTTAAATATGCTGCTGCGATTCTTGTACACATCGGTTCGTGAAAATTCCTCACAAAGAGCATTTCAATTTTTTCAGTGCTACAACTAAATTTCTCCTGAAAGCCGCCTCCAAAAGCAATTATGCTGCACTTGTGGGCAGATCCGTTCGTGAGAATACCTCGCAATGAACACTCAACCCTGTCACTGCTACGTTCAAATCTCTCTTGTAATCCTCATCCAAAAGTATTTAAAAGTACTACTACGATTTTGGTACATCCGATCGTGAGAATACCTCACAATGCTAAATTCAATCCTGTTCACAGCAAGTTCCAAATTTATCCTTGAATCCTCTTAAAAACGCAAGGTAGATGTGCTTAGGCGCTTCTTGTACACATCGGTTCGTGAAAATTCCTCAAAAGGAGCATTTCAATTTTTTCTCTGCTACTTCTAAATTTCTCCTGGAATCTTCCTGCAAAAGCTTTATCTTCTACTGGTTGGCTTTTCGCACAGATCCGTTCAAGAGACTACCTCAAAATGAACTACTAAATCCTGTTCACAGTAATTTCTAAATTTATGCTGGAATCCTCTTAAATACGGCAGTTTGATGTGCTGCTTCGCATCTTGTACATATAGGTTCGTGAAAATTACTCACAAAGAGTATTTCATTTTTTTCACTGCTACCACTAATTTTCTCCTGTAATCCTCCTCCAAAGGCAATTATGCTCTATTGATTGGCTTTTCGTACACGTCGGTTCCTGAAAATTCCTCTCAAAGAGCATTTCAATTTTTTCAATGCTACAACTAAATTTATCCTGGAATCCTCCTTAAACTGGAATTATGCCGCACTGGTTGGGTTTTCGTAGAAATCCGTTCGTAAGAATACGTCGCAATGAACAATTCAACCTAGTTCACCGTTACTGCCAAATGTCTCCTGTAAGTCTCCTCCAAAAGCCATTTAAATGTTCTGCTGCGATTTTGGTATAGATCCCTTCGAGAGAATACCTCAGTACGATCACTTCAATCTTGTTCACTGCAAGTTCCAAATTTCTCCGGCAGCTCTATGAAAAGCCCGTTAGATGTTCAATTGCGATTATTTCTTTTGAAAATTCCTCACAAAGCATTTCAATTCTGTTCTCTGCTACAGCCAAATTTCAACTGGCATCCTCCTCCAAAATCCGTTATGCTGCACTGGTTGGCTTTTCGCACAGATCTGTTCGTGAGAATACCTCAAAATGAACTATTTAATCCTGTTCACAGCAGGTTCCAATTTTTTCCTGGATTCGCATTAAAACCGCCAGTTTGATGTGCTGCTTCGCTTCTTGTACACATCGGTTCCTGAAAATTCCTCACAAAGAGCATTTCAATTTTTTTCAATGCTACAACTACATATCTCCTGGAATCCTCTTAAAAAAGCAATTATGCCGCACTGGTTGGGCTTTCGTAGAAATCCGTTCGTAAGAATACGTCGCAATGAACAGTTTAACCTTTTTCACTGCTACAGCCAAATCTCTCCTGTAATTCTCCTCCAAAAGCAATTTAAATGTAGGGCTCCGCTTTCGGAACAGATACGTTCGTGAGAAAACCTCACTACGATCAATTGAATTCTGTTCTCTCCTACTTCCAAATCTGTCCTGTAATAAACCTCCAAATGATTTTTTTAAATGCGCTGCAGCGATTTTGGCTAACATCCGTTAGTGAGAATACATCACTACAAGCAATTCAATCCTGTTCACTGCAAGTTTCAAATGCCCTTAGATGTTTTACTTCGTTTTTTGTACACATCAGTTTATGAAAATTCCTCACAAATCGTTTCAGTTCTGTTCACGGCTACAGAAAAATTTCTCCTGGAATCCGCCGCCTCCAAAACGAGGAGCACTTCAATCCTGGTCACTCCAAGTTCCACATTATTCCTGGAGCAGCTTTGAAACGCCCGTTAGATGTTCTAGTGCGGTTTTTTGTACCTTTTAGTTGTCCAAAATTCAAAACAAAGTATTTCAATCCTTTTCACAGCTACAGATAAATTTCAAGAAGAATCGCATTCCATAAGCCAATACGCTGCATTGGTCGGCTTTTCGTAAAGCTCCGTTCGTAAGAATACGTTACAATGAACAATACAATCCTGTTCACAGCAAGTTCCAAATTTATCCTGGAATCCTCTTAAAAAGGCCAGTTAAATGTGATGCTGCGCTTCTTGTACACATCGGTTCGTGAAAATTCATCACAAAGAGCATTTCAATTTTTTCACGGCTACAACTAAATTTCTCCTGAAATCCGCCTCCAAAAGCCATTTTGCTGCACTAGTGGGGTTTTCGTGAAGATCTGTTCGTGAGTATACCTCGCAATGAGAATACCTCAAAATGAACTATTTAATCCTGTTCACAGCAAGTTCCAATTTTTTCCTGGAATCCCCTTAAAAACGCCAGTTTGATGTGCTGCTTCGCTTCTTGTACACGTCGGTTCCTGAAAATTCCTCACAAAGAGCATTTCAATTTTTTCAATGCTACAACTAAATTTCTCCTGGAATCCTCCTTAAACAGGAATTATGCTGCACTGGTTGGGTTTTCGTAGAAATCCGTTCGTAAGAATACGTCGCAATGAACTATTCAACCCTTTTTACTGCTACAGCCAAATCTCTCCTGTAATTCTCCTCCAAAAGCAATTTAAATGTAGGGCTCCGCTTTCGGAACAGATACGTTCGTGAGAAAACCTCACTACGATCAATTGAATTCTGTTCTCTCCTACTTCCAAATCTGTCCTGTAATAAACCTCCAAATGATTTTTTTAAATGCGCTGCAGCGATTTTGGCTAACATCCGTTAGTGAGAATACATCACTACAAGCAATTCAATCCTGTTCACTGCAAGTTTCAAATGCCCTTAGATGTTTTACTTCGTTTTTTGTACACATCAGTTTATGAAAATTCCTCACAAATCGTTTCAGTTCTGTTCACGGCTACAGAAAAATTTCTCCTGGAATCCGCCGCCTCCAAAACGAGGAGCACTTCAATCCTGGTCACTCCAAGTTCCACATTATTCCTGGAGCAGCTTTGAAACGCCCGTTAGATGTTCTAGTGCGGTTTTTTGTACCTTTTAGTTGTCCAAAATTCAAAACAAAGTATTTCAATCCTTTTCACAGCTACAGATAAATTTCAAGAAGAATCGCATTCCATAAGCCAATACGCTGCATTGGTCGGCTTTTCGTAAAGCTCCGTTCGTAAGAATACGTTACAATGAACAATACAATCCTGTTCACAGCAAGTTCCAAATTTATCCTGGAATCCTCTTAAAAAGGCCAGTTAAATGTGATGCTGCGCTTCTTGTACACATCGGTTCGTGAAAATTCATCACAAAGAGCATTTCAATTTTTTCACGGCTATAACTAAATTTCTCCTGAAATCCGCCTCCAAAAGCCATTTTGCTGCACTAGTGGGGTTTTCGTGAAGATCTGTTCGTGAGAATACCTCGCAATGAACAATTCAACCCTGTTCCCTGCAACTTCCAAATGTCTCCTGTAATCCTCCTCCAAAAGTATTTATAAGTACTGCTACGATATTGGTACATCCGATCGTGAGAATACCTCACAATGGTAAATTCAATACTCTTCACAGCAATTTCCAAATTTGTCTGAATTTACCTGAATCCTCTTAAACACGCCAGTTAGTTGTGCTTCTGCGCTTCTTGTACACATCGGTTCGTGTAAATTCCTCACAAACATCATTTCAATTTTTTCTCCGCTACATCTAAATTTCTCTGGAATCTTCCTCCAAAAGCAATTATGCTCTACTGGTGGGCTTTTCGTACAGATCCGTTCGTATGAATACCTCGGAATGAACAATTAAACTCAGTTCCCTGCTACTGCGTAATCTCTCCTGTAATCCTCCTCCAAAAGCAATTTAAATGTATTGCTGCGATTTTGGTACAGATCCCTTCGAGAGAATACCTCAGTACGATCTCGTCAATCTTGTTCACTGCAAGTTCCAAATTTCTCCTGGAAGCCTGTAAGAAACGCCCGTTATATGTTATTGTGTACTTTTTGTACCTATTAGTTTTTGAAAATACTCACAAAGCTTTTCAAATCTGTTTATTGCTACAGCCAAATTTCACTTGGCATCACCCTCCGAAAGACGTTATGCTGCACTAGTTGGCTTTTCGCACAGATCCGTTCAAGAGAATACCTCAAAATAAACTACTAAATCCTGTTCACAGCAATTTCCTAATTTATGCTGGAATCCTCTTAAAAACGGCAGTTTGATGTGCTGCTTCGCTTCTTGTACATATCGGAGAGTGAAAATTCCTCACAAAGAGCATTTCAATTTTTTTCAATGCTACAACTACATATCTCCTGGAATCCTCTTAAAAAAGCAATTATGCCGCACTGGTTGGGCTTTCGTAGAAATCCGTTCGTAAGAATACGTCGCAATGAACAGTTTAATCCTTTTCACTGCTACAGCCAAATCTCTCCTGTAATCCTCCTCGAAGAGCTGTTTAAATGTACTGCTGCGATTTCAGTACAGATCCGTTCGTGAGAATACATCAGTACGATCAATTCAATACTGTCCACTGCAAGTTCCAAAATTGTCTTGGAAGCCTCTATGAAAGGCCCGTTAGCTGCTCAATTGGGCTTTTTGTAGATATTAGTTTTTGAAAATTTCTCATGAAGCATTTCAATTCTGTTCACTGCTACACACAAATTTTACTCGGCATCCTCCTCCAAAAGCCGTTCGTAAGAACTAAATTTCTCCTGAAAGCCGCCTCCAAAGGAATTATGCTGCAGATGTGGGCTTTTCGTGCAGATCCGTTCGTGAGAATACTTCGCAATGAACACTCAACCCTGTTCTCTGCTACGTCCAAATCTCGCCTGTAATCCTCCTCCAAAAGTATTTAAAAGTGCTGCTACGATTTTTGTACATCCGTTCGTGAGGATACCTCACAATGGTAAATTCAATCCTGTTCACATCAATTTCCAAATTTAGCCTTGAATCCTCATAAAACTCCTCACAAAGAGCATTTCAATTTTTTCTCTGCTACATCTAAATTTCTCCTGGAATCCTCCTCCAAAAGCAATTATGCTCTACTGGTTGGCTTTTCGTACAGATCCGTTCCTAGTTTACCAGGCAATGAACAATTCAACCTAGTTCGCTGCTACTGCCCAATCTCTCCAGTAAATCTCCTCCAAAAGCCATTAAAATGTAATGCTGCGATTTTGATACAGATCCCTTCGTGGGATTACCTCACTTCGATCAATTCAATCCTGTTCACTGCAGGGTCCAAATTTCTCCGGGACGCCTCTATGAAACGCCCGTTAGATATTCTACTCTGCTTTTTTACCAGTTTATGAAAATTCCTCACAAATTATATCAATTCTGTTCACTGCTACAGACAAATTTCATCTGGAATCCAAAAGCAATTATGCTGCACTGGTTGGGTTTTCGTGGAGATCCGAACACCCATTGACCAATTCAACCCTGTTCACTGCTACAGCCAAATCTCTCCTGTAATCCTCCTCAAAAAGTTATTTAAATGTACTGCTGCGTTTTTGGTATAGATCCGTTCGTGAGAATACCTCCATACGATCAATTCAATCCAGGTCACTACAAGTTCCAAAATTTTCCTGCAAACCTCTTTGAAACGCCATTTAGATGTGCAAAGGATGTTTTTGTACACATCGGTTTATGTAAATTCCACACGAAGCATATCAATTCTGTTCACTGCTACAGACAAATTTAAACTGGAATCCTCCTCCAAAAGCTATTTAGCTGTACTGCTGATCTTCTGGTACAGATCCCAAACCCCCACCCCCCACCCTCACCCTAATCCCACCGGCACCCTCACCCCTACAACCATCCTCACACCCAGCCTCACCCTCCATCTCACCCACACCGTCACCCTCACCCTAACCCCCACCCCAACCCAACCCTCACCCTCACTGTAACCCCCACGTGGTTCGTGTGCGGGTGAGAGTGAGGGTGATGGTGGGGGTGAGTGTGGGGGTGGGATGGGGTAAAGGGTCGGGATTAGGGTGGGGGGGAGGGTGGGGGTGGTGGTTAGGGTGGGAGTGGGCGTTGGACTGAGGGAGAGGGTGAGGGAAGGGGTGGGGCTGAGGGTGAGGGTGAAGGAGGCGGTGGTGTTGTGCTTGGGCGTGGGTGTGGGTTTGAGGTTGAGGGTGAGGGTGATTGTGGTGGTTGGTGTAAGTGTGAAGGTAAGGTTGAGGGTGGGGATGGGGTGGTGGTAAAGGTAAGGGTGTTGGTGAGGGTGGGGTTTGGGTGAGGATGGGAGAGGGGGTGGGTTGGGGGTTGGGTTGATGGTGAGGATGAGGGTGAGAGTGGCGGTGGGAGTGGGGGTGAGGGTGGGGCTGGAGGTGAAGATCAAGGAGGGAGTGGGGGTTGGGGTGACGATGAGAGTGAGGGTGAGGATGGGGGTCGGGGTGGGGTCTAGGTTGAGGGTGGGGGTGGGGTTGGGGTTATGCATCTATCTGGGGGTGAGGAGGAGGCTGAGGTTTATTGTAGGGGTTGGGTAATGGTGAGGGTGAGGAAAGGGGTATGGGTGGGGTTTTGGGTGGGGGTGAGGGTGAGGGTGGGGGTGGGAGTGAGGGTGAGGGTGAGTGTGGGGGTGGGGTTGGGATTGATGGTGGGGGTGAGGGTGGAGGTGGGATTGGGGATTGAGGTGAGGGTGAGGGTGAGGATAGGGGGTGGGGGTGTGAGTGAGGGTGAGCGTGGTATTGGGGATGGGGGTGAGGGTGAGCGTAAGGGTGGGCGTGGGAGTTTGCGTGGATGTGGGTATGGGTTTGACGGTGAGGGTGAGGGTGATTTTGGGGTTTGGGGTAAGGGTGAGGTAGGTTGGGGTTGGGGGTGAGGGTTAGGGTGATGCTAAGGGTGACGTTTGGGTTGAGGGTGAGGGAAAGGGTGAGGTTGGGTGTTGTTGTGGGGATGAGGTGTGGGGATGAGGTTTGGGGTGAGGGTGAGTGTCAGGATTAGTTTTAGGGTGAGGGTGAGAGTGAGGGTAAGGGTGGGGGTTTGGGTGTGGGTGAGTGTGAGGGTGAGTGTGGGGGTGGGGGTGAGGGTGAGCGTAAGGCTGTGGGTGTGGGTGTGCGTGGGAGTGGGTGTGGGTTTGACGGTGAGGGTGAGGGCGATATTGTGGGTTGGGGTAAGGGTGAGGGTGAGGGTGTGGGTGGGGGGGTGAGGTTGAGGCTGAGCATTACGGTGAGGGTGCGGGTGAGGGTGAGAGTGGGGGTGGAGGTTTGTTGGTTGTTGGGTTGAGAGTGAGGGTGAGGGTGAGGGTGGAGGTGGGTTTGAGGGTCGGGGTGGGAGTTGGAGTGGGGGTTTGGGTGATGGTGAGAATGAGGGAGAGGGTGGGGTGGGGGAGGGAGTGACGGTGTGGGTGGGAGTTGAGGTGACGGTGAGGGTGGTTGTGGGGGATGAGGCTGGGGGTGTTGGTGATGGTGAGCGTGGGGGTGGGGATGAGACTGAGGGCGACGGTGAGAAGGAGGTTGAGGGCGATGCTGTGGGTGAGAGTGAGGGTGAGGGTGGGGGTGAGGGTGAGGGTGGGGGTGGGGGTTATGGTGTGGGTGAGGGTGAGAGTGAGGGCGAGGGTGAGGCTGGCGGTGCGGGAGGGGGTGAGGTTGAGGGTGAGGGGGGATGGGTGACGGTGAGGGTTGGGGATGGGGAGGGGGTGGGGGTTAGGGTGAGTTTGGGGGTTGGGGTTGTGGTGTGAGTTAGGGTGAGGGTGTGATTGGGGGTGAGGGTGAGAGTAAGGGTGTGGTTGGCGTGGGCGTGGGTGTGGTTTTGTGGTTGAGGGTCAGGGTGATTGTGGGGGTTGGGGGAAGAATGAGGGGGATGGTGAGGTTGAGGCTGGGGTGTGGGTGGAGGTGACGGTCAGGGTGGGGGTGGGGTGGGGTTGGGGGTTGGGTTGAGAGTGAGGGTGAGGGTGGGGTTGGGAGTGGGGGGTGAGGGTGAGGGTGCGATAGGGGGTGAGTTTCAGGGTGGTAGTGGGGGAGAGGCCAGCGGTGAGGTTGAGGGAGAGGGTGGGGTGGGGGTGGGAGTGAGGGTGGGGGTGGGGGAGGTGTGGGGGGGTTGGTGTGGGGTTCACGGTGAGGGTGATGGTGACGGTGGGTTTGGGGGTTAGAGTGAGAGTGAGGGTGAGGGTGCGTGAGTGGTGGGGATCGGTGGTTTGGGTGGGTGTGGGTTTTTGAGTGAGAGTGAGCGTGAGGGTGGTGGTGAGGGTGACGGTGCGTCTGGGGCTGAGGGTGGGGTGGGCATGGGGGTGGGGGTGAGGTTGAGCGTTACGGTGAGGGTGAGGGTGATGGTGTGGGTGAGGGTGAGGGTGAGGTTGGGGGTGGGGTTGGGGGTAGGTTTGAGGGTGAGGGTGGGTGAGGGGTGGGGGTGGGGGTTTGGTTTAGGGTGAGGGTTAGGGTGGGTGTGGGGTTTTGGGTGAGGGTGAGGGTGATGGTGGGGGTTGGGGTCACCACCAGCAACACCACCCTAACCCTCACCCTAAACCAAACCCGCACCCCCACCCCTCACCCACCCTCACCCTCAAACCTACCCCCAACCCCACCCCCAACCCCACCCTCACCCTCAGACTCAGACTCACTCAAAACCCAACAGCCTCCCTCAATCTCACCCTCACCCAACCCCCACCCCCAACCTCACCCTCACCCTTAGCCCACCACCCACAACAACACTCAGCCTGACGCTCACCCCCACTCCCATGCCCACCCCACCCCCACTCCCATCCCCACCCTCATGCTAACCCCCAAATCCACCGTCAACATCACCTTCACCCTCACCCCCACACCCCTCCTCACCCTCACCGCCACCCCCACACTCACCCCTACCGTCACACTCATCCTCATCATAACTGTAACCCTCACCCTCACCCTCATCCTCACCACCACCCCAACCCTCACCCAAACCCCAACCCCCAACCCCTCCTCACCTCCACCCTAACCCCCGAACCCACCGTCACCATCACCCTCACCCCCATCTCCACCCCCACCCTCACCCGCACTCTCACCTTCACCCTAACCATAACCCTCACCCTCACCCCATCCCCCACCCCCACCCCCTCCCCCACCCTCACCCTCAAACACACCCTCACCCTAATGGCCAAAGCCACCGTCACCCTCACCCTCACCCCTATCCCAACCACCACTCCCACCCCCACCCTCACCCTCAGCCTTACCCCAACCCGTACACTAACCCTCAGCCTCACCCTCACCCACACTCCCACGCCCACCCCCTTCCCCACCACCACCTTCACCCTCACTCCCACACCACCCCCACCCCCTCCCTCACCCTCACCCCAAACCCCAACCCTACTCCCACCCTGACCCTCACTCCACCCCCACCCGCACTCCCAATCCCAACCTCACCCTAACCCCCAAACCTACCTTCAACCCCCCCACCCTCACCCGCACTCTCACCGTAACCCTCACCCTTACCCCCACCCCACCCCCACCATCACCCTCACCTAACCCTAATCCTCACCCAGACACATACCCTCAACCTCACCCTCATCCCAAACCCTATCCCCGCACCCACCGCCACTCTCATCCTCATCCTCACCCCAAACCCCACACTCACCCTCATCCCCACCCCCATCCACACCCCCAACCTCAAAATTACCCTCACCCTTACCCCAGCACGAAAAATCACCCTTACCCTCGCCCTCAAACCCACACCCACGCACAACCCCACCGACAGACCCACCCTTACGCTCACTCTCACCACAACCCCCACTCACACCCCCAACCCCACCCCCACCCCCACCCCCACCCTCACCCTTACCCTCACTCCAACGCCCACCCCCACTCCCACTCTCACCCTCACCCTCACCCCCACCCCACACTCGCCTCAGCCTCAACCCCACCCCCACCCCCACCCTGACCCTCGCCCTCACCCTCACCCTAACCCCAACCCCCACCCCACCCCCACCACACCTCAACCCTAACCCTCACTCCAATACCAACCCTCACCCTCACTCTCACCCTCACCCTAACCGTAACCCTATCCCTCACCCTTAACCTGACCCTCACCCCAACCCCCACGCCTACCCCCACACCCACCCTCACCCTCACCATCACCCTCACCCCAATCCCCACCCTCACTATCACCCTCACCATTACACCAACTCCCAGAATCACGCTCACCCTCACCCAGAAACCCATACCGAAGCAACGCACAACCCCACCCCCACCCCAACCCTTACGCTCACCCTAACCGCCACCCCCACTCACACCCTCACCCTCACTCACACCCCAACCCCCCACCCTCACCCTCAACCTCACCACCCCCCCATGCACACGCCCACGCCCACCCTCACCAGCACCCCAACCCCCACCCCCACTCCCAACCTGACCATTACCCCCACCCCCACCTCCACCCCCAACCTCACCACCACCCTCACCCCCAACCCAACCCCCAACCGACACCCCACCCTCACCCTCACCCTCACTCGCACCCTCACCGTAAGGCTCAACCTCACCCTTACCCCCACCTCACGCTCACCCTAACCCTAACCCTCACCCACAGACTCACCCTAAACCTCACCCTCACTCCAACCCCCATCCCCACAGCCACCCCAAATCTCACCCTCACCCAAACCCCACCCTCACCCTCACGCTCACCTCCACCCCCATCCCCACCTCCAACCACACCGTCACCCTCACCCTTACCGCAACACCCACAATCACCCTCACCCTCACACCCACCCCCACGCACACCCCCACCCACAGCCCCACACTTATGCTCACTCGCACCCCCAACCCCACCCTCTCCCTCACCCTCACAACCTCCCCCTCAGCCTCACTCCCACCCACTCCACCTATCCTCAATCTCACCCTCACCCTAAAAACCACCCCTACCTCCACCCTAACCCTCACCCTCACCCAAAACCCCCCACACACCCTAAGCCTCACCCAAACCCAAACCCCCACTCCCACCCCTCACCCACCCTCACCCTCACCCCAACCCACCCACCCTCTCCCTCAACCTCACCCTCACCCCAACCCGCTCCCCCACTCCCACCCTGACCCTGACCCTCACCCCCACCACCCTCACCCTCACCCCCACTCCCACCACCACCCTCACACTCACGCTAACTCTCAACCCAACCCCCAATCCCACCCCCAAACTCACCTTCCCCCTCACTCTTACCCCAACCCCCACAATCACCCTGACCCTCACCCACAAAACCACACACGTCCACCCCCACCCCCTATCCCAACCTCATCCTCACCCTCACCCCCAAACTCACCCTCACCTTCACCTCCACCACCTCCACAGCCCCGCACTCACCCTGACCCCCACCCCCACCCTCCTCCTCACACTCACTCTCATACTCACCCACACCACCACCCTCGCCCTCACCCTCACCCCCAGCCTGACGCTCACCCTCACCCTAACTCTCACCCTTACCCTTACA
The DNA here is from genome assembly GCA_037349315.1 of Chelydra serpentina. NCBI lineage: Eukaryota > Metazoa > Chordata > Testudines > Chelydridae > Chelydra > Chelydra serpentina. Next base: position 827,990 of record JBAIAC010000319.1, read on the forward strand.
CCCACCCTCACCCTCACCCACACCCTCACCCACACCCTCACCCACATCCCCACCCTCACCCTCAACCCCACCCCTACTCCCACCCTCACCCCCACCCCCAACCCCACCCTCACCCGCACCCTCATGTTCAGCCATACCAGCAGACTCACCCTCACCCGCACACTCACACTCACTCTCAGGCCCACCCCCACCCCAGCCCCACAATCACCCTCACTCCGACGCCCACCCTCCTCCTCACCCTCGCCCTCAACACCACTCCCACCCTCACCCTCACCCTCACCGTAATGCTCAACCTCACCCCCACCCTCTCCCCGACCCTCACCCTAACCCCGACTGAGACCCTCACCCCCACCCCCACACTCACCATCACCTGCACAATCACCCTCACTCTCACCCTCACGGGCCACCCCAACCCCCACCCACACCCTCACCGTAACTCCAAACCCCACCCTCACCGTCTCCCTCACCCTCACCCTCACCCCCACCCCCACTCCCACCCTCACCCTCACCGTAACCACAACCCCAACCAGCACTTCCCTCTCACCCCAACCCCCATCATCACCCTCAGTCTCACCCTCACCCTAACCCGCACGATCCCCCTCACCCTCACACACACCCCCACACTCACCCTCGCCCTCACGCCCTCCCACAGCCTCCCACACCCTCACCATCACCCTCACCCAAAACCACGCACCAACCGTCCTGCTCACCATCCCTATCACGCTCACCATCACCATCACCCTTACCCCCTCCCTCACCCTCACCACCTCCCTCACCCTGACCACCACCCTCACCCCACCCTCAACCTCACACCCACCCCCACTCCCACCATAACTCCCACCCCCACTACCACCCACAAACTTTCCCTCACCCTCACCCTCAACCCTGCCACCAACCCCAACCCCACCCCCACCCTCACCATCTGCCGCACCCTCACCCTCACCATAATGCTCAACCTCACCCCCATCCCCACCATCCCCCTCACCCTCACCCTCAACCCCACCCCCACCCTCACCCTCACCCCCAGACTCACCATCACGCTCACCCTCACCACCACCCTGTGATGGTGGGGGTGAGGTGGGGCGTGGGTTGGGGGTGACGGTGAGGGTAAGGGATGTGGTGGGGGTTGGGGTTGGTGTGGGAGTGAGCGTGACAGTGAGGGTGGGGTGGGGGTGGGAGTGAGGATGAGGGTGGCAGTGAGGATGGGGCTGGGGTGAGGGTGAGGGTGGCGGTGGGGGTTAGGGTGAGGGTCAGGTTGGGGGTGGGGGTGAGGGTGAGTGTGGGCGTGGGGGTGAGGGTGAGGGTGGGAGTTGGGGTGAGGGTGAGGATGAGGGTGAGGGTAGCGTTGGAGTGGGGTTGGGGGTGAGGGTGAGGGTGGGGGTGAGGGTGGGGGTGGGGGCTACGGTGAGGATGGGGTGAGTATGAAGGTGAGGGTGGGAGTGGGTGTGGGGTTGAGGGTGAGGATGAGGGTGAAGGTGAGTGTGGGGGTGGGGGTTAGGGTGATGGTAGGCGTGAGGGTGAGGGTGTGGGTTAGGGTGAGGGTGAGGGGGAGGATGTGGGTGGGGGTGGCGGTGAGGATGAGTGTGGGGGTGGTGGTGGTGGTGAGGGTGACGGTGAAGATGAGGCTGGGGTTGGGGTGGGGGTGGGTGTGAGGGAGAGCCTGATGGTGAGGTTGGGGGTGGGGGTGAGCGTCAGGTTAGGGGTGGATGTGGGGCTGAGTGTGAGGCTGATGGTGGGGGTAAGGGTGAGGGGAGAGGGTGATGGTTGGGGGTCGGGGTGGGGTTTGGGGTGAGGGTGAGGTTGGGGGTGAGGGTGAGAATGGGCGTGGGGGTTAGGGTGACGATTAGGGTTAGGGTGGGGGTAGGGGTTGAGGTGGTGGTGAGGGTGAGGTTGGGGTGGGGGTGAGTGTGAGGGATGTGGTGGGGGTGAGGGTGGCGGTGGTGGTTTGGTGAGGGTGAGGGTGGGGGTGGAGGTGGGGGTTGGGGAGGGGGTGAACATGAGGTTGGGGGTTGGGTAAGGGTCAGGGTCAGGGTAGCGGTGGATGTGGGGCTGAGGTTTCGGGTGAGGGTCATGGTTGGGGGTGAGGGTGAGGTTGGGGTGGGGGTAGTGGATTGCGTGAAGGTGAGGATGGGGTGGGGTTAGGGTGAGGGTGAGGGTTAGGATGGGGGTTGGGGTTGGGGTGCTGGTGAGGGTGAGATTGGGGGTGGCGGTGAGGGTGGGGGTGGGGGTGAGGATAATGGTGAGGGTGAGGTTGGTTGTGGGGGTTGGTGTTAGGGTGAGGGTGAGGGTGGGGGTGGGGGTTAAAGTGAGGGTTAGGGTGGGGTGGGGGTTGGAGTGGTGGTGACGGTGAGGGTGAGGGTGCGGTGGGGGTTGGGGCGAGGGTGAGGTGAAGTTGGGGGTGGGGGTGACTTTGAGTGTGATGGTGGGTGTGGGGGTGAAGGTGGGGGTTTGGGAAAGGGTGAGGGTGAGTGTGGGTGTGTGGTTGGGGGTGAGGGTGAGGGTGGGGGTGGGGGTGAGTTTGAGGGTGAGGTTGAATGTTTAGGGTTAGAGTTAGGATGAGGGTGAGGGTGAGGGTGGAGGTGGGATTGAGGGTGAAGGTGAGGGTTTGGGGTGGGGTTGGGGGATGGAGGTAGGGTGAGGTCGGGGGTGGGGGTGGTGGTGGGGGTGAGGGTTAGGGTTTCGGGTTAGGATTAGGGTGATGCTGATGAATTGCTGGGCTTTTGGTACAGATCGGTTAGTCAAAAATACTGAAAATGAGTATTCCAATCCCGTAAAGTAAGGGTGAGTGTTAGGGTGAGGTTGGGGGGAGGGTTTGGGGTGAGGTGAGGGTAAGGGTGATGGTGATGGTGGAGTTTGGGGTGAGGGTGAGGGCGAGGGTTAGGGTGAGGGTGAGGTTGGGGGTAGGGGTGGTGGTGGGAGTGAGGGTGAGGGTTGGGGTGGGTTGAGGCTGTGAGTGAGTGTGAGTGTGAGTCTGGGGGTGGGTGTGAGCGTGAGGGTGGCGGTGGGGGCGAGGGTGAGGTTTAGCCTTACAGTGTGGGTTGGGGTGAGGGTGGGGTTGGGGTGTGGTTGGTGGTGAGGGTGAGGGTGACGGTGAGCATGGGGGTGAGGATCAGGGAGGGGGTGTGAGTGAGGGTGAGAGTGGGGGTTCTGGTGGGGGTGGTGGGGGTGAGGGTGAGCGTAAGGGTAGGGGTGGGGGTGGGGGTGGTCGTGGGCGCCAGTGTTGGGTTGAGCGTGAGGATGTGGGTGATGGTGAGGGTGAGGATGCGGGTGGGGGTGGGGGTTGGGGTGAGGGTGAGGGTGGGGGTGGGGGTGTGAGCATAATGGTGGGTGTTGGGGTGGGCGTGGGTGTCGGGTTGAGGGTGAGGGTGAGGGTGATTGTGGGCCTGGGGTAAGGGTGAGGGTGAGTGTGAGGTCGAGGGTGGGGGTGATAATGAGGGTGAGGGTGAGGAGGAGGGTGGGGGTGGGGGTGAGGATGAGGGTGATTGTGAGGGTGTGGGTGGGGGTGGGGTGGTGGTGGGGGTGACGGTGAGGGTGGGGGTGGGGTGAGGGTTAGGATTAGGGTGAGGGTGAGAGTTAGGGAAAGTGTGGCAATGAGGGTGAGGGTGAGGGTGTGGGTGGCGTGGGGTGGGTGTTGGGGTTAGGGTGTGGGTGAGGGTGGGGGCGTGGCGGTGGGGGTGGGGGTTGTGGTGAGGGTGAGGGTTAGGGTGATGGTGGGGGTTGGGTTGAGGATGAGGGTGAGGGTGAAGGTGAGGGTGGGGGTTGGGGTGTGAGTGAGTGTGGGGATGAGGGTGAGCGTAAGGGTGCGGTTGGGGGTGTGCGTCGGCATGGGTATAGGTTTGTGGGTGAGGGTGAGTTTGATTGTGGGTGTTGTTGTAAGGGAGAGGGTGATGGTGAGTTTGGGGGTGGGGTAGGGGTGAGGGTGAGGGTGATGGTTAGGGCGGGGTTTGGGTTCATGTTGAGGGTGAGGGTAAGGGTGAGGGTGAGAGTGGGAGTGGATGTGGGGGTGGGGGTGGGGTGTGGGTCGAGGTTAGGGTGAGGGTGAGGGTCAGGGTGGGGGTGGGGGTAAGGGTGAGTCTGGGGGGGTGAGGGTGAGGGTGAAAGTGGGGGTGGTGGTGCGGTTGGGGGTTGGGGTGAGGGTGAGAGTGAGAGTGGGGGTGGGGGTGGGGGTGGGGGTGAGGGTCGGGGTGGGGGTGAGTGTAAGGGTGGGAGTGAGGGCGAGGGTTGGGATGAAGGTGAGGGTGAGGGTGGAGTGGGGGAGAGAGTGAGGGTGAGGGTGGGGGTGTCAGTGTGGGCGATGGTGAGGGTTAGGGTGGCGGTGGGAGTGGGGGTGAGGCTGGGAGTGGGTGCGGTGGTGATGGTGAGGGTGAGGTCAAGGGTGGGGGTGGGGGTGAGGATGAGGGTGAGGGTGAGGAGGAGGGTGGGGGTCGGGGTTGGGGTGGTTGTGAGGGTGAGGGTGAGTGTGGGGGTGGGGTGAGAATGAGGGTAAGGGTGAGGGTGAGGGTTAGGTTTAGGGTGTGTGTGAGAGTGAGGGTGAGGGTGGGGTGGCAATGAGGGTGAGGGTGAAGGTGGGGGTGGTGTAAGGGTGGTGGTTGGGGTTAGAGAGTTGAGCGTTACGGTGAGGGTGAGGATGAGGTTGCTGGTGGGGATCCGGGTGATGGTGAGGGTAAGGGTTAATGTTAGGGTTGGGGTTAAGGTTTAGGGGTAGGGTGACGGTGTGGGTGGGTGTTGGGGTGGAGGTGGGGGTGAGGGTGAGGGTGAGGGTGAGGAAGAGGGTGCGGGTTGGGGTGGGGATTAGTGTGAGGGTGGGTGTGGCGGCTAGGGTTATAGTAAGTGTGAGGGTGAGTGTGAGGCTGACGGTGATGGTGAGCGTGAGGGTGGGGGTGGGAGTGGGGGTGAGGGTGAGGTTGGGGGTGGGGGTGAGGGTCAGGGTGGGAGTGGGGGTGGCGGTTGCGGTGAGGGTTAGGGTGAGGGAGAGTGTGGGGTGGGGGTGAGAGTGAGGGTGAGTGTGGGGGTGTTGGTGTGGGCAAGTGTGAGGGTGGGGTGACGGTCGGAGTGGGGGTGGGGGTGGGCATGGGTGTGGGTGTGAGGGTGAGGCTTAGTGTTATCGTGGGGGTGGGTGTGGGGGTGAGGGTGAAGGTGATGGTGACAGTGGGTTTGGGTGTTTAGGTGAGGATGAGGGTGGGGGTGGGGTTGGGTGAGGGTGAGAGTGAGGGTTAGGGTTAAGGTTAGGGTTAGGGTGAGGGTGAGAGTGAGGGTGATGGTGGGGGTGGGGGTGAGGATGAGGGTGAGGGTGGGTGAGTGGTGGGGATGGGGGTTGGGGTTAGGGTTAGGGTGAGAGTGGGTGTGGGGTTTTAAGTGAGTGTGAGGGTGATGTTGAGGTTGGGGGTGGGGGTGGGGGTGAGTGTAAGGGTGAGGGTGGGGGTGTGGAGGAGGGTAAATATGTGGGTGAGGGTGAGTGTGGGGGTGGGGGTGAGGGTTAGTCTGATGGTGGGGTTTGGGGGTATGGATGATTTTGAGCATTACTGTGATCGTGCGGGTTAGGGTGAGGGTGCGGGTGAGGGTGGGGGTGGGAGAGAGCGTGAGGGTGAGTGTGAGTGCGTGCTTTTGGGTGGGGGTGACGGTGAGGGTAGGGGTGGGGGTGTGGGTGAGAGTGATGGTGATGGTGGACTTGGGGGTTAGGGTGAATGTGAGGGTGAGTGTGAGGGTGAGGTTGGGGGGGTGGGGTTTGGGGTGACGGTGAGGATGAGAGTTAAGGTTAGGGATAGAGTGAGAGTGATGGAGAGGGTGGGGGTGATGGTGGGCTAGGGGTGGGCGTTGGGGTTAGGGTGAGTGTGGGGGTGAGGGTCAGGGTGAGCGTGATGGTGGGGGTGAGGTTGTGCGTTACGGTGCGGGTGATGGTTAGGGTGCGGGTGAGGGTGAGTGTGGGGTTGGGAGTGGGGGTCAGAGTGATGTTGGGAGTGGGTGTTGGGGTGGGGGTGGGGGTGAGGTTGTGCGTTATGGTGCGGGTGATGCTTAGGGTGAGGGTGAGGGTGGGGTTGGGAGTGGGGGTCAGAGTGATGTTGGGAGTGGGGGTTGGGGGGTGGTGGTCGTGGTGAGGATAAGCGTGTTGGTGAGGGTGTGTCACAGAGTGTGGGGGAGTCAGCGCCTGCACCCCTCTTCCCCGGATTGACTGGGAGTCACAGCCAGTAGAACAGAAGGTTTATTAGAGATGCCAGGAACACAGTCCAACCAGAGCTTGTCCGTACATCCAAGACCCCTCAGTCGGGCCCTTCCGGGGGGCAGGGAGCTTAGACCCCAGCTCGGAGCTCCCTGCATTTCACCCCACAGCTCCAAACGGGGGCAGGGAGGCCAGACCCAGTCTCCCCCTCTCCCCTCCTCTCCGGCCATCCCCAAACTGAAACTGTCCAGCCCCTCCTCTCTCCTTTGTCTCCTTCCCGGGCCAGGAGGTCACCTGATCCCTTTGTTCGAACACCTTTAGCTCTCACCTTTGCAGGGGAGGGGCCGGGGCAATCAGTTGCTAGGATACAGAGTGTCGGCCCTTCTCTGTGTCCAGGCGCCTCTGTAACAATCATTCACCCTTGTCCCACCACCTAAATACTCAAGCACTGCATAGGGAAACCGAGGCACCCACACAGTACTCAGGGAAAACATTAACAACAGTCCTAGTTCGTCACAGGGTGGGGGTGAGTGTGAGGGTGGGGGTAAGGGTGAGGGTGAGCGTCAGGCTGGGGGTGAGGGTGAGGGCGAGGGTGGGGGTGAGGATTGGGGCTAGGGTGAGGAGCAGGGTGGGGGTGGGGGTGAGGGTGAGGGTGGGAGTGGGGTGGGAGTGGGTGAGTGTGGGGGTGTGTGTGAGTGTGAGGGTGGGGGTGGGGGTGCGGGTGAGGGTGTTGGTGACGGTGGACTTGTGGGTTAGGGTGAATGTGAGGGTGAGGATGAGAGTGAGGGTGGGTGTGGGGGTTAGGGTGAGGGTGGGCGTGGGGGTGGTGGTTGTTACCCCAACCCACACAATCACACTCACCCTCATCCTCAAACCCACCCCCACACCAAGGCACACCCCCACCCCAACCCTCACCCTCACCCTAACCACCACTTCCAACCTCACCCTCACCCTAACCTCAAACCTATCCCTACCCTACGCCCACCCTCACCCTCACCCCCACCCCCTCACACTAAACCTAACCCTCGCCCTCACCCTCACCCCAACCCCCACCCCCACCCTCACGCTCACCCTCACCTTCACCTTCACCCTAACCCCCAAACCCACCGTCACCATCACCCTCACCCCCACCCCCAACCCCACCCTCACCCTCACCACCACCTCCACCACCCCACACTCACCCTCCTCCTCACCCTCACCATTATCGTCACCCCCGTCCCCACCCTCGCCATCACCTTCACCCCCAGCCCGATGCTCACCCTCACCCTGACCCTTACCCCTACCTCACCTTCACCACGACCCTCACCCCCACACTCACTCCCACCACCACACCCACCCTCACCCTCACCTCTACCCCCACCCCCACCCTCACCCTCATCCTGACCCCCACCCCCACCCTCCTCCTCACCCTTGCCCACATCCTCACACCCATCCCCACCCCCGCCCTCACCCTCACCCTCACCCTTACCTTCAACCCACCCTCACCCCCACCCCCAACCCCATCCCCACTCCCACCTCCACCCTCACCCTCACACTCAACCGTACCTCCAACCCCACATCCACCCCCACCCCCACCCTCACCTGCACCCTTACCCTCACCCTCAGCCTCACCGTAACTGTCGGAGAAAAACAGAGTTCTCACTCTTATTTTGGGTGCAGCAAGGCAAGATACACTTTATTAACCTAAGCAATTGCAAAGAGGAGAGAGGACACAGGCTTCCCCTTCCTAGGCAGGTCTCTCAAAGATAAACAATTAAGGCAAGCATTTATACTTTTTGGTTACATATAGTAATGATCAACAACTGCAATTTGTTTATACATATTCTTTCTTGTTATCTTGTTTTCCTCATTAATTTTGTTATGGTCTACATTCTATTCTTATCTAATACAAGGTTACAGTAACCTCTCTCATAGTTATTTTACCCTTGTCTCACAGAGTCCCCGCTTCTACAAATCTCGCGTTATTACAGCTAGAGTTAGCCTGACTCTTGCTCATATAGAGGCCTGCATCCAAATTCCCTTTACCGACTTCCACACTCCCCCCTTTTGTGATTCTAGCCCAACTATCAATCTCAAATTTCAATTGTCATTAGATCTCGTATTACAGAGTCTCCATCAAATACCTCAACGTGAGGGGTTTTGCTTGGAGACAATGACAAAGCATGGTTAGTATGCAAATGGAAAATATTCTTACTATCACATTGTTTACAACAACAATAACATAATCCTAAACTAAACAACAAGAATACAAGCAGTAACATTCCCACCGTAATAATATAATGGGGGTGTTGTGCAATATTAGTTACAAAACACAATACATCATACTTAGTACATAAAGCAGTCATTCTATAAGCTGTATGGAAAGCATGTGTTTCAATCTGATATATATTCTGTAACACATGGATCTGACTTTGTAAGTCAGAAATCTTTTGAATCTTTGGTAGAAGTGAATGTAAATTTTGGAATCGATCGGGTATAAAACTAGTCCAATTAAAAGAAATTTGATATCGAAGATCTAAAGGTAGGGTTTTATCTGCTGGCCAGTAAATAATGCGATTTCCCGCGTTTGTGGTGAGATTAAAATGAATGTCTTGTAGAGTGGTGGCCTGCATATACACACAGCTATCATTAACTTGGAATAGTAACTGTCCTGTCAGGGTAGTTCCTTGTCCTATACCTTCCCTACAAACTTTGTCAAAAACGGTGACAACTTCTCCTTGCTTTAATTTCCTTACGCACTGAAGCTGTGGGGGTTCCAAAGGCCATAATGTCCACTGATTCCCTATCCCAATCCAAATATCGGGTGTTATTCCAGGAGCACTAACAATAAATCGGCTAGGCATACCAGGTGGTCTAATTTCCCAAATGTCATGGTGAATAATCCAGTCCCACAGGCATCCTCCCCATGGACCCGGCAAGATACGGTATGTGGGAGCCCACACCCCTCCAACCGGCCCATATGCTTGGAAGGAGCACTGCGAGTACTTACATATCCATCCTGAAAATCTCCAAGTCTGTCTCCATGGCCACAAATCAGATGGTACACCTGAAGCACTAGTAAGGGCAGTGGGCCAAGCTTGATGGTCAAGATCATTCCGAATGGCTATTAGCTGGTCATTCAGGAAGTCCTGAATCTCTGAACATGCTAGATCCCACTGCAATGCCTTTCCTGCCTCAGTGAATTTTAATACCATCTCTGTCAACAGCTTCTGGGTCATTGAACTAAGAGCAGAAATAACATACAATTCACCCACTCCAGCCTGTACCTGAGTCAGCTGTGCTCCAGAAATAAAGCCTGTGGCCGTTTCCAATTGTCCTAATTTCTCATCATATTCTTGATTTTTAAAAATATTCCAAATGGCCGCTGCACTATTGGCCCCGTTCCATAAATGTCCAGTTAACTCTCTTCTCTGCCGATAGGAGGAGACCCATGCTTTTTGCTGTGCTAGCCGAATAGCAATTTGGATATATAGAAGTAATTTGGAAGCTAGATATGGGCAGGGTAAATTTCACGGTCCCTAATGTGGCATTCACTATTGTCATTCGATGTCCTGATACATCTCTTTTGGGGATAGTATTATACCACATTTGTTGTTTCAATATTTTCAAATTCTTGTGAAAAACATTAGCATCAATAGCATAGGAAGGTGTATATTGTAACATGGTACAAGTTACATTGTTAGTTTATTGGGACCATTTCAATACAATTACATTTCCCAGTCTTAGAGCAAAGTCTCTGGGTATAAGTCCGGTTATTTACTAATTGGGTAACTAAATAACAAGAAGTACCCTTCTCTCCCAGTATACTACAAGTCCCAGGAACAACTAGCATATCCAACTGCACCCTGTTCCTCTTGTCTTGTAAGTTCTGTAGTAGAAATATGTACTTATGGGGCTCACTTTTGGTAATATCATATGAGTCTATTTTTACAAAACCCCGTAATGTCCATTGTATGGTTCGGTGATATGATCTGTGGTGAACCTTAAAAATAAAATTTAAAAACCTTAAAAAATAAATTTTCTAAACAATACTTAAATAGGTCACCAACATGCGACGGTCTTGGCCAATGGGTTTCATCAGAAATAATAGATTTTTTGTATCTGGGTATGTGACAGGGGTAATGATGGTAGTTGTAATGGAGGTAATGGTAGGGGTAATGCTTGTGGTAATAAGGCGTGTTTTATATTCCTCATCTGAAAGCCAATTAGGGAGAGCAGTACATTCCCAGGGCACTTGTCCAATAGCACATTCTGCAGCCCCCGGGAGAAACCCCAAATACCAAGTAGTACCACATTCCCAAGCAAAGAGTCCACAACTTCCTCCTTGCCAGTGTATAATATTCCGCCTCTTCCACCAGGGCCAGTTCTCAATGTCTTTTGTGGTTAAGAACTCCTGGGCCTTGGCAGGTTTGGTAGAGCGAGTATTTCTTTTCCTTCTTTTCTGGAACAATTGTAGATCAGCATCATACAGGGGAGAGGTTACTAGCACATCACCCTGTAGTGCTTTGGTTCCCGTAGCAAATGGTGAAGGCAGAATAAACTCATCAGTGGACAAAGGAGAGGTTACTAGCACTTCACTTTGTCCATTTCTCCTGCCGTTTAGGAGGAGAAATAGAAGCACCAGAAGAAGTAGGCTGATCAGTAACTGGTGTGGAATCATCTTGAGGCACAGGGGTCTTTTTGCAATGAGAAGCATGGGTCCATGCAGTCAGTCCTTGGCACTTCACAGCGGTGTTGGTGGTCAGCAAAACTTGGTAAGGGCCTTTCCAGCGGGGAGCCAGAGCAGTCTTTCGTTGGTGGACCTTTATGTAGACCCAATCACCTGGTTCCAGGGAGTGGCAGGGTTGTGCAGGATCCTTGGGTAGTGCTTCATGTACCTACTATTCTTAATAGGAGATCCAGTGGATGTAAGAAATCCTCTGTACTTCCAAAGTAGACCATAATCATGTACCACTCCAAAGGCATAGCGAGAATCTGTATAGATAGTAACTGCTTGATTTCGAGCCAAAATGCAGGCTCGGGTCAAAGCCACAAGCTCAGCCACCTGAGCTGAAAACACAGAGGGAAGAAAAGCACTTTCAATAACAGAATATGAAGAGCACACCGCATAACCAGCAACCAGTTTGCCTTTAGAATCTCGCAAACAGGAGCCATCCACAAAGTAAATAAGACCAGAATTTTCAAAAGGCATGTCCATTAAATCATCTCTTGGACGGGTAAGCACGGAAGTCACAGATACACAGTTATGTGACTCCCCATCTTCCGGCCCAGGTAACAGGGAGGCCGGATTTAGAACGGGGCAACGAGCCAAGGTAATATGAGACGATGACAGTAGTCCTTGGGGGGGTGGAGAGCCTCTCCCTTTAGCCAGCTGAAGACAAAATGGAAGGGTCTTGCAATGGCTTTTATAGCCTTTCTTCCTCTCCCTGCGTAGGATCCAGTTGCCCTGGAGTTTTGGGATCACATGGGCAAGTCACCTGTCCATGCGCCCTAACCAGTCTAACCAGTTGCATTCCAGACCCGGCCCCAATGTGGATTGGGGTCTGCAACGTCTTTTGTCTGTCAAGTGCTCGCATTTAACAGGCACATTCTTTGCTCCAAAGATGATCCCATGTACTTACAAAGGCTATGTACAAAACCAGCAAATATAAAACCAATCTTCATCACTCCAACTACAACAATGATACATGCATACAAACAGGAGGAGTAAATTCAGTAGGTCATAACTTTCACAGAGATATGTTACATGGCACATGTAGCATAAAACATATTTTAGTTACATATATACATTTATAAGCATCTCCCCATAAAGTTTTATGGGGAACACCGTCACACCCTCCTCCTGAACTTACTGCCAGAGACTTGGACACTGTCCATGGCGGAGGCAGTACACATAAAGCCCCTGTTTGTCTTTGGTCACACCCCTTTTCAGTACCGGCACACCACATGGTGTCATTCGTAATGGTTTTAGCAAAATGCGAGGTTCCTGGTCCCCGGGCGCCTGAAAATGGGTTGGGGTGTAGTATTGCTAACAGGATACAGATAGCAATACCTGCTAAGGCGTAGGAACCTCGGCATTTAGCTCTCAGTGCCATGAGGAGTGCCTCAGTTTCCCCTTTCACACAGCAGCCTGGGCCTGTTATGCTTTTGCTGTTGTGCCAAGCTTCCAGCCGGTTACCCGATATAGGCCGACAGGTAACATGTTTGTATGACCGTGAAGTCACCATCCCAAGCATGTACAACAGTTTTTCCCACCAATCAGGTATGTTCCCCATCTTGAAAGGGTTGACCCTCAGTGTTAACTCCTTTGTTATAACCCACAGATGAAGTAGGGAAAGACACAGGATTACCCACCCGTCTGTGTATCCTGGTGGGCACTCTGATGCAGATTCTTCTGCCTCTTTGGAGCAGGCTCCTGAATCCGGCATGGGTTTGAGGTTCTGGCAAGGAAAGGGTGTACTGCAACCCGGCCTGCCCTCGGCCCCTCCCTCTGGAATTTCTCTGGGCTGGTTCCCATCCCCTTGTGTGGCTTCACCCATGCAGAGGCTCACTCCCTTCTGCTTTGAAGAGAGAGGTTTACCTCCTACCCGTGTAGCAAGAACAACCTCTTTCTTGGACACCCCAGTATCTGTTCCCAACAGGTCAGCTGGACGGACTCCCCCCTCCAGGAGGTCTGACCCCCAGCTTTCCCTTCTAACCTGATCCACAGGAGAGGGGTCTGGCATCTGAAATGCAGACTTTTCACCCTCCTCCTGGGCAAGATCCTCCTGACAAAAGGTTGGCGGGCTCTCCGGCCCCCCCTCACCTTCCCTCCCTGGGCCTCTATCTGGGCCAGACACTCCCGTGTCCCCCCGGAGAGAAGGTGACCCTGGTGCACTGTGGGCTCCCAGCTGCAAGCTAAGATAGACCCTTCAGTGGCCCGCAAAATTCCCCCCTTGCTATGAGGTAGAACATTCCCCTCCCCCGGGGAGATGATTACAGGACAGGAACTGGCCACAGCCACCCCTGCCGCCACAGCTGCAGTCCCTGTGACTTCGCCCCCCCCTCTGGGGTTTTCAGCACCAGGTTCCTGCTTGCTGACACCCAGCCCTGGGACAGATTCTGCCACAGCAAAGAAATCATTTCCCAGTAGAAACGGTGCAAAATTGTGTGACACTGTTGCCACAGTTAGCTTAGCCTGCAAGTTTTCCGTTTGCATGTGTACTTTTGCCAGAGGTGCAATGACTTTGTAGCCACCCACCAGCTCCAATTCCGCCACTTTACCCGGCAACCAATCCTTCTCTTGGATCAGGTCCCTCCTGACTATAGAAATTTCAGCACCTGTAGCTCTCAACCCAGTGATTACCTTCCCATTCAGTCTAACAGCATGCACATGCTCACTGCTTGGTGGTGTAGAAGTCAACTTCACAAACCCTGTGTGGAAAGAGGCAGCAGCTTCATGGGCCGCTTGATGCCTGTTTTCACTCAGCAGGGGACACTTATCTCTCAGGTGCTCGGTGGACTTACATTGATAGCACCTCCTGGGCTCCTCTGATTGTACAGGGAATTTGGGACGAGTACTAGGGGAATGGGAGGTGAGCGCCCAGCCTCCTTTTTCCCAGGGGTAACACGGTGACTCTGTTTTCCTTCAACCCTGTACCCCTCTGCCAGTGGTTTATGCTTAATTGCAGCTTGCGCCTGCTCATAAGAGTCTGCAAACCCAGCTAATTCACTAACTGCTTTTACCTGTTTGTCCCACAAGTACTGTTTTACATCATCACTGCACATATTCAGGAATTGTTCCTGAGCAACCAAATCACACATCCCTTCAAAGCTTATAATGTCTTTTCCCCTCACCCACTTATCTACCAGAACTGTCATTTCATTTGCATAAGCCACATTACTTAATCCATCCCCCCTCTTAAGACTCCTGAATTTAACCCTGTAGGTTTCAGGTGTAACCTGAAACTGTTTCAAAACCAGTTCCTTAAATTTACCATAATTGGAGGCTGTGAGGTTGACGGTGGGGGTGGGGTGGGTGCGGGGGTTGGGTTTAGGGTAAGGGTGAGGGTGGGTGTGGGGCTGAGGGTGAGGGTGAGCGTGATGATGGGGGTGGGGGTTGGGGTGAGGTTGAGCGTTACAGTGAGTTTGAGGGTGAGGGTGGGGGTGAGGGTGAGGCTGAAGTTGAGAATGGGGGAAAGGGTGAGGGTGAGCGTCAGGCTGGGAGTGAGGGTGAGGGCGAGGGTGGGGGTGGCGTGAGGATCAGGGTGAGGGTAGGGGTGTATTGGGAGAGGGCATGAGGGTGAGTGTGGGGGCGGGGGTGAGGATGAGTGTGAGGATTGGGGTGGGGTCCGGGTGAGGGTGAGGGTTAGGGTGAGGGTGGGAGTGGGGGTCAGAGTGATGTTGGGAGTGGGGGTGGAGGTGGGGATGGGGGTGAGGGTGGGCGTGAGGGTGGGGGTAAGTGTGAGGGTGAGCGTCAGGCTAGGGGTAAGGGTGAGGGAGAGGGCGAGGGTGGGGGTGAGGATGAGGGCTAGGGTGAGGATGACGGTCCGGGCGGGGGTCGGGGTGAGGATGAGGGTGAGGGTGGGTGTGGGGTGGGAGGGGGGGTGAGGATGAGGGAAAGAGTGAGGGTGGGGGTGGGGGTGGGGGTGAGGGTGAGTGTGAGGTTAGGGGTGGGGTGCGGATGAGGGTGACTGTGACAGTGATGGTGAACTTGGGGATTAGGGTGAAGATGAGGGTGAGGGTGAGGGTGGGGGTGGGGGTGGGGTTTGGGTTGAGGGTGAGGGTTAGAGTTTGGGTGAGGGTGAGAGTGATGGTGAGGGTGAGGGTGGGGGTGAGCGTGAGGGTGAGGGTGACGGTGGGGGTGGGGTGGGGGCGGGGGTTGCTGTTAGGGTGAGGGGGGCGGGGGATGCAGTAAGGGTGAGCGTGGGGGTGGGGGTGCTGGTGGAGCTGGGTGTGGTGGTAGTTACCCCAACCCCCACAATCACACTCACCCTCATCCTTAAACCCAGCCCTACACCAACGCGCACCCGCACCCCCACCCGCACCCTCACCCTCACCCTAACCACCACACCCACCCTCACCCTCACCCTCACCCTAACCCCTACCCCACCCCCACCCTACCCCCACCCTCACCTCCAACCCCCCACACTAACCCTAACTCTCACTCTCACCCTCACCCCAACCCCCAACACCCACGCCCACCCTCATGCTCACCCTCACCCACACCTTCACCCTAACCCCCAAGCCCACCATCACCATCACCCTCACACCCAGCCCCAACCCCACCCTCACCCTCAACCTCACCTCCACCACCAATTCCCCACACTCACCCTCACCCTCAAGCCCTACCCCACCCCCACCCCCACTCCCACCCTCACCCCAACCCCCAACACCCACGCCCACCCTCATGCTCACCCTCACCCACACCTTCACCCTAACCCGCAAGCCCACCATCACCATCACCCTCACACCCAGCCCCAACCCCACCCTCACCCTCAACCTCACCTCCACCACCAATTCCCCACACTCACACTCATGCCCTACCCCACCCCCACCCCACTCCCACCCTCATCCTCACCCCCACTCCCACTCCCACCCTCACCCTCAACCCTACCCCCATCCCCACCACCAACCCCACCCTCACCCTCACCTGGACCCTCACCCTCACCCTCACTGTAACGCTCAACCTCACCCCCACCATCACCCTCATCCTCACCCTCACCCCCACGCTCACCCTAACCCCAACCCTCACCTTCACCCTCACCCCCAACGCCACACTCACCCTCACACTCACCCTCACCCTCACTCTCACACTCACCCAAACCCTGGCCCTCACCCTAAACACGGCACCCACTCTAACCCGCACCCTCACCCTCACCCCAACCGCCACCCCCACTGCCAACCTCACCCTCATGGTCACCCTCATCCCAAACCCAACCTTCACCATCACCCTCACCCTTAAAGCCCAACACACACCCATGCACGCCCCAACCCGTACCCTTACGATCCCCCTCCCCAACCCCCATTCCAAACCCTCACCCTCATTCACACCCCCACCCCCACCCTCAACCTCACCCCAACCCCCACCCCCACCCTCACCCCACTCTGACCATCAACACCCCCCCAACCCCCACCGTCACCATCTCCCGAAACCCGGTACCCACTCTCACCCTCACCCTTACCCCAGCCCCACAATCACCCTCACACTCAACCCGACACCCACGCCCACCCCAACACCCACCATTATGCTCTCCCTCACCCCCAACCCCACACCCACTCTAACCCTGCTCACCCCCCCACCCCCACACTCACCTTCACCCTCACCCTCACACCCACCCCCACCCCCACCCGCATCCTCACCCTCACCATCACCCACACCCTCACGCTCAACCCAACACCAGCGCCCACCCCCACCCCCACCCCCACCCCTACTCTTACGCTCACCCTCACCCCCCCCACCACCACCCCCACTCCCACCCTCACTCACACCTCCACTCCCACCCCTACCCTTACGCTCACCCTCACCCCACCCCCACTCCCACCCTCACTCACACCCCAACCCCCACCCTCACCCGCACCCGAAACCCGGTACCCACTCTCACCCTCACCCTTACCCCAGGCCCACAATCACCCGCACCCTCAACCCGACACCCACGCCCACCCCAACACCCACCCTTATGCTCACACCCCCACCCCCACACTCACCCTCACCCCAACCCCCACCCGCATCCTCACCCTCACCATCAGCCACACCCTCACGCTCAACCCAACACTGGCGCCCACGACCACCCCCACCCCCACCCCTACCCTTACGCTCACCCTCACCCCCACCACCCCCACCACAACCCCCACTCTCACCCTCACTCACACCCCCTCCCTGATCCTCACCCCCATGCTCACCGTCACCCTCACCCTCACCACCAACCAAACCCCAACCCCACCCTCACCCCAACCCACACTGTAACGCTAAACCTCACCCTCGCCCCCACCGCCACCCTCACGCTCACACCCACCCCCAGACTCACCCTCACACTCACTCACAGCCTCAACCCACCCCAACCCTCACCCTCACTCCCACCACCACCCCTACCCCAAACCTCACCCTAACCCTCGCCCTCACCCTCACCCCAAACTCCACCATCACCATCACCCTTACCCTCACCTCACCCCAAAACCCTCCCCCCAACCTCACCCTCACCCTCACCCTTACTTTACAGGATTGGAATACTCATTTTCAGTATTTTTGACTAACCGATCTGTACCAAAAGCCCAGCAATTCATAAGCATAACCCTCATCCTCACCCTCACCCCCACGCTCACCCCAACCCCAACCCCAACCCTCACCTTCACCCTCACCCCCAATGCCACACTCACCCTCACCCTCACCCTCACTCTCACACTCACGCAAACCCTGGCCCTCACCCTAAACACGGCACCCACTCTCACCCTCACCCTCACCCCAACCGCCACCCCCACAGCCAACCTCACCCTCATGGTCACCCTCATCCCAAACCCAACCTTCACCATCACCCTCACCCTTAAAGCCCAACACACACCCATGCACACCCCAACCCCTACCCTTACGATCCCCCTCCCCCAACCCCCATTCCAAACCCTCACCCTCATTCACACCCCCACCCCCACCCTCAACCACACCCCAACCCCCACCCCCACCCTCACCCCACTCTGACCATCAACACCCCCCCAACCCCCACCGTCACCCTCTCCCGAAACCCATTACCCACTCTCACCCTCACTCTTACCCCAGCTCCACAATCACCCTCACACTCAACCCAACTCCCATGCCCACCCCAACACCCACCATTATGCTCTCCCTCACCCCCAACCCCACACCCACTCTAACCCTGCTCACACCCCCACCCCCACACTCACCTTCACCCTCACCCTCACCCCCACCCCCACCCCCACCCGCATCCTGACCCTCACCATCACCCACACCCTCACGCTCAACCCAACACCAGCGCCCACGCCCACCCCCACCCCTACTCTTACGCTCACCCTCACCCCCACCACCACCACCACCCCCCCCACTCCCACCCTCACTCACACCCCCACTCCCACCCCTACCCTTACGCTCACCCTCACCCCAACCCCACACCCACCGTCACTCACACCCCAACCCTCACCCGCACCCGAAACCCGGTACCCACTCTCATCCTCACCCTTACCCCAGGCCCACAATCACCCTCACCCTCACCCTCAACCCGACACCCACGCCCACCCCAACACCCACCATTATGCTCACACCCCCACCCCCACAATCACCCTCACCCCAACCCCCACCCCCACCCGCATCCTCACCATCACCCACACCCTCACACTCAACCCAACACTGGTGCCCACGACCACACCCACCCCTACCCTTACGCTCACCCTCACCCCCACCACCCCCACCACAACCCCCACTCTCACCCTCACTCACACCCCCTCCCTGATCCTCACCCCCATGCTCACCGTCACCCTCACCCTCACCACCAACCAAACCCCAACCCCACCCTCACCCCAACCCACACTGTAACGCTAAACCTCACCCTCGCCCCCACCGCCACCCTCACGATCACACCCACCCCCAGACTCACCCTCACACTCACTCACAGCCTCAACCAACCCCAACCCTCACCCTCACCCTCACTCCCACCACCACCTCTACCCCCGACCTGACCCTCACCCTAACCCTCGCCCTCACCCTCACCCCAAACTCCACCATCACCAAAACCCTTACCCTCACCTCACCCCGAAACCCTCCCCCCAACCTCACCCTCACCCTCACCCTTACTTTACGGGATTGGAATACTCATTTTCAGTATTTTTGACTAACCGATCTGTACCAAAAGCCCAGCAATTCATCAGCATCACCCTAATCCTAACCCGAAACCCTAACCCTCACCTCCACCGCCACCCCCACCCCCCGCCTTCACCCTACCTCCATCCCCCAACCCCACCCCAAACCCTCACCTTCACCTCAATCCCACCTCCACCCTCACCCTCACCCTCATCCTAACTCTAACCCTAAACATTCACCCTCACCCTCAACCTCACCCCCACCCCCACCCTCACCCCCAACCACACACCCACACTCACCCTCACCCTTTCCCAAACCCCCACCTTCACCCACACACCCACCATCACACTCAAAGTCACCCCCACCCCGAACTTCACATCACCCTCGCCCCAACCCCCACCACACCCTCACTCTCACCATCACCACCACTCCAACCCCCACCCCACTCTAACCCTCACTTTAAACCCCACCCCCACCATCACCCTCACCCTAACACCAACCCCCACCCCCAACCTCACCCTCACCATTATCCCCAGCCCCACCCTTACCCGCACCACCACCCTCACCCTCACCCTCACCGCCACCCCCAATCTCACCCTCACCAGCACCCCAACCCCAACCCCCATCCTAACCCTCACCCTCACCCTAACCCCACCGCATCCTCAACTTCACACAATCCACTACCCCCACCCCCAACCTCACCCTCACCCTAACCCCCACGCCCACCCTCACCCTCACCCCCAACCATGACCCTCACCCGAACCCTCAGCCCCACATCCACCCCTACCCTGACCCTGACACTTACCCAACACCAAACCTCATCTTCACCCGCTCCCCAAACCCCACCCCCACCCCCACCCTCACCCTCACCAAACCACCACCGCCCCCCTCACCCCCACCACATCCCTCACACTTACCCCCACCCCCACCCTCAAGCCACTCTGACTATCACCACGCCCCCCACCCCCACCGTCACCCTCTCCCGAAACCCAGTACCCACTCTCACCCTCACCCTTACCCCAGCCCCACAATCACCCTCACCCTCACACTCAACCCGACACCCACGCCCACCCCAACACCCACCATTATCCTCTCCCTCACCCCCAAACCCACACCCACTCTAACCCTGCTCACACCCCCACCCGCATCCTCACCCTCACCATCACCCACACCCTCACGCTCAACCCAACACCAGCGCCCACCCCCACCCCCACCCCTACTCTTACGCTCACCCTCACCCCCACCACCACCACCACAACCCCCACTCCCACCCTCACTCACACCCCCTCCCCCATCCCTACCCTTACGCTAGCCCTCACCCCACCCCCACTCCCACCCTCACTCACACCCCAACCCCCACCCTCACCCGCACCCGAAACCCGGTACCCACTCTCACCCTCACCCTTACCCCAGGCCCACAATCACCCTCACCCTCACCCTCAAACCGACACCCACGCCCACCCCAACACCCACCATTATGCTCACACCCCCACCCCCACACTCACCCTCACCCCAACCCCCACCCCCACCCGCATCCTCACCCTCACCATCACCCACACCCTCACGCTCAACCCAACACCAGCGCCCACGCCCACCCCCACCCCCACCCCCACCCCTACTCTTACGCTCACCCTCACCCCCACCACCACAACCCCCACTCCCACCCTCACTCACACCCCCTCCCCCATACCTACCCTTACGCTCACCCTCACCCCACCCCCACTCCCACCCTCACTCACACCCCAACCCCCACCCTCACCCGCACCCGAAACCCGGTACCCACTCTCACCCTCACCCTTACCCCAGGCCCACAATCACCCTCACCCTCACCCTCAACCCGACACCCACGCCCACCCCAACACCCACCATTATGCTCACACCCCCACCCCCACCCTCACCCTCACCCCAACCCCCACCCCCACCCGCATCCTCACCCTCACCATCACCCACATCCTCACGCTCAACCCAACACTGGCGCCCACGACCACCCCCACCCCTACCCTTACGTTCACCATCACCCCCACCACCCCCACCAGAACCC
The DNA here is from genome assembly GCA_037349315.1 of Chelydra serpentina. Lineage (NCBI taxonomy): Eukaryota > Metazoa > Chordata > Testudines > Chelydridae > Chelydra > Chelydra serpentina. Next base: position 848,972 of record JBAIAC010000319.1, read on the forward strand.
CCACTCTCACCCTCACTCACACCCCCTCCCTGATCCTCACCCCCATGCTCACCGTCACCCTCACCCTCACCACCAACCACACCCCAACCCCACCCTCACCCCAACCCACACTGTAAGGCTAAACCTCACCCTCGCCCCCACCGCCACCCTCACGCTCACACCCACCCCCAGACTCACACTCACACTCACTCACAGCCTCAACCCACCCCAACCCTCACCCTCACTCCCACCACCACCCCTACCCCCAACCTCACCCTCACCCTAACCCTCGCCCTCGCCCTCACCCCAAACTCCACCATCACCATCACCCTTACCCTCACCTCACCCCGAAACCCTCCCCCCAACCTCACCCTAACACTCACCCTTACTTTACGGGATTGGAATACTCATTTTCAGTATTTTTGACTAACCGATCTGTACCAAAAGCCCAGCAATTCATCAGCATCACCCTAATCCTAACCCGAAACCCTAACCCTCACCCCCACCGCCACCCCCACCCCCCGACCTCACCCTACCTCCATCCCCCAACCCCACCCCAAACCCTCACCTTCACCCTCAATCCCACCTCCACCCTCACCCTCACCCTCATCCTAACTCTAACCCTAAACATTCACCCTCACCCTCAAACTCACCCCCACCCCCACCCTCACCCTCACCCCCAACCACACACCCACACTCACCCTCACCCTTTCCCAAACCCCCACCTTCACCCCCACACCCACCATCACACTCAAAGTCACCCCCACCCCCAACTTCACCTCACCCTCGCCCCAACCCCCACCGCACCCTCACCCTCACCGTCACCACCACTCCAACCCCCACCCCACCCTAACCCTCACTTTAACCCCCACCCCCACCCTCACCCTCACCCTAACACCAACCCCCACAACCAACCTCACCCTCACCATTATCCTCACCCCCACCCCCACCCTCACCGCCACCCCCAATCTCACCCTCACCAGCACCCCAACCCCAACCCCCATCCTAACCCTCACCCTCACCCTAACCCCACCCCATCCTCACCTTCACGCAATCCACTACCCCCACCCCCAACCTCACCCTCACCCTAACCCCCACGCCCACCCTCACCCTCACCCCCAACCATGACCCTCACCCGAAACCTCAGCCCCACATCCACCGCTACCCTGACCCTGACCCTTACCCAACCCCCAACCTCATGTTCACCCCCTCCCCAACCCCCACCTCCACCCCCACCCTCACCCTCACCAAACCACCACCGCCACCCTCACCCCCACCACATCCCTCACACTCACCCCCACCCCAACCTCACCCTCACCACCACCTCAACCCCTACCCCCACCCTAACCCTAATCGTCACCCTAACCCCCACGCCCATTCTCACCCTCACCCCCAACCTCACCCTCACCCCAAACCCCACCCCGACCCCCAACCATCACCCTCTCCCTCACCCTTACCCCCACCATCAGCCTCACACTCAGCCCCACATCCACCCCTAACCTGACGCTCACCCCCACCCCCAACCTCACCATCAGGCTCTCCCTCACACCCACCCCCACCCCAACCCCAGCCTCATCTTCACCGTCACCCTCACCACCACCACCACCCCCACACTCATCCTCACCGCCACCCCCACCCACATCCTCCCCCTCACCCTCACCCTAACCCACACCCTCACCCTCACGCCTACCATCACCCTAACCCCCACCCCCACACTCACCTTCACCCTCATCCTCACCCTCAACCCCACACCCACTCCCACCCTCACCTTCATACTCACCCCATCCTCACCGTAGCCCCCACCCCCACCCTCACCCCCACCCTCACCCTCACCAACAACCCCACTCCAACGCTACCCTCACCCTCATCCTCACCCTCACCCCAACTCCCACCCTCACCCTCACCCCCACGCCCACACTCACCCTCACCCCCACCCCCAACCTGACCCTCACCCTAACCCCCACCGCCACCCTCACCCTCACCCCAGCCCCATCCTCACTGCCACCCTCATCCTCACTCCCACCCCCACCCCACCCTCACTGTCACGCTCACTCCCACACCAACCCCAACCCCCACCACATCCCTTACCCTCACCGTCACCCCCAACCCACGCCCCACCTCACCCCCACCATCACAGGGTGGTGGTGAGGGTGAGCGTGATGGTGAGTCTGGGGGTGAGGGTGAGGGTGGGGGTGGGGTTGAGGGTGAGGGGGATGGTGGGGATGGGGGTGAGGTTGAGCATTATGGTGAGGGTGAGGGTGCGGCAGATGGTGAGGGTGGGGGTGGGGTTGGGGTTGGGGGCAGGGTTGAGGGTGAGGGTGAGGGAAAGTTTGTGGGTGGTAGTGGGGGTGGGAGTTATGGTGGGAGTGGGGGTGGGTGTGAGGTTGAGGGTGGGGTGAGGGTGGTGGTCAGGGTGAGGGAGGTGGTGAGGGTGAGGGAGGCTGTGGGAGGGCGTGAGGGCGAGGGTGAGTGTGGGGGTGTGTATGAGGGCGAGGGGGATCGTGGGGGTTAGGGTGAGGGTGAGACTGAGGGTGATGATGGGGGTTGGGGTGAGAGGGAAGTGCTGGTTGGGGTTGTGGTTACGGTGAGGGTGAGGGTGGGAGTGGGGGTGGGGGTGAGGGTGAGGGTGAGGGAGACGGTGAGGGTAGGGTTTGGAGTTACGGTGAGGGTGTGGGTGGGGGTTGGGGTGGCCCGTGAGGGTGAGAGTGAGGGTGATTGTGCAGGTGATGGTGAGTGTGGGGGTGGGGGTGAGGGTCTCAGTCGGGGTTAGGGTGAGGGTCGGGGAGAGGGTGGGGGTGAGGTTGAGCATTACGGTGAGGGTGAGGGTGAGGGTGGGAGTGGTGTTGAGGGCGAGGGTCAGGAGGAGGGTGGGCGTCGGAGTGAGGGTGATTGTGGGGCTGGGGTGGGGGTGGGCCTGAGAGTGAGTGTGAGTGTGCGGGTGAGGGTGAGTCTGCTAGTATGGCTGAACATGAGGGTGCGGGTGAGGGTGGGGTTGGGGGTGGGGGTGAGGGTGAGGGTGGGAGTAGGGGTGGGGTTGAGGGTGAGGGTGGGGATGTGGGTGAGGGTGTGGGTGAGGGTGTGGGTATGGGTGAGGGTGGGTGTAAGGGTAAGGGTGAGGGTTAGGGTGAGGGTGAGGGTGAGCGTCAGGCTGGGGGTGAGGGTGAGGGCGAGGGTGGTGGTTTGGGTGAGTATGAGAGTGAGTGTGAGGAGGAGGGTGGGGGTGGGGGTCAGGGTGAGTGCGGGGCTGTGGAGGTGGTGGAGGTGAAGGTGAGGGTGAGTTTGGGGGTGAGGGTGAGGATGAGGTTGGGATAGGGGGTGGGGGTGGACGTGTGTGGTTTTGTGGGTGAGGGTCAGGGTGATTGTGGGGGTTGGGGTAAGAGTGAGGGGGAAGGTGAGGTTGGGGGTGGGATTGGGGGTTGGGTTGAGAGTTAGCGTGAGTGTGAGGGTGGTGGTGGGAGTGGGGGTGAGGGTGAGGGTGGTGGGGGTGAGGGTCAGGGTCAGGGTGGGAGTGGGGGAGCGGGTTGGGGTGAGGGTGAGGTTGAGGGAGAGGGTGGGTGGGTTGGGGTGAGGGTGAGGGTGGGTGAGGGGTGGGAGTGGGGGTTTGGGTTTGGGTGAGGCTTAGGGTGTGTGGGGGGTTTTGGGTGAGGGTGAGGGTTAGGGTGGAGGTAGGGGTGGTTTTTAGGGTGAGGGTGAGATTGAGGATAGGTGGAGTGGGTGGGAGTGAGGCTGAGGGGGAGGTTGTGAGGGTGAGGGAGAGGGTGGGGTTGGGGGTGCGAGTGAGCATAAGTGTGGGGCTGTGGGTGGGGGTGTGCGTGGGGGTGGGTGTGAGGGTGAGGGTGATTGTGGGTGTTGCGGTAAGGGTGAGGGTGACGGTGTGGTTGGAGGTGGGGATGGGGGTGGAGGTGAGCGTGAGGGTGAGGGTGGGGTTTGGGTGAGGGTGAGATTTGGGGTGGCTGTGGGGATGGGGGTTGGAGTGAGGGTGAGGTTTAGGGTGAGTCTGTGGGTGAGGGTTAGGGTTAGGGTGAGCGTGAGGGTGGGGGTTGGGTGGGGGTAAGGGTGAGGTTGAGCCTTACGGTGAGGGTGCGAGTGAGGGTGAGGGTGGGGTGTCGGTTGGGGGTTGGGTTGGGGGTGAGGGTGGTGGTGAGGTTGGGGGTGGAGGTGGGGGTGGGGGTAAGGGTCAGGTTGGGAGTGGGGATGGGGGTTGGAGTGCTGGTGAGGGTGGGCGTGGGGGTGTGCATGGGGGTGGTGGTGAGGTTGAGGGTGAGGGTGGGGGTTGGGGTGTGAGTGAGGGTGAGGGTGTGAGTGGGGGTGGCGGTTAGGGTGAGCGTAAGGGTGGGGGTGGGGGTGGGGTTGTGCGTTGGCTTCGGTATGGGTTTCTGGGTGAGGGTGAGCGTGATTCTGGGAGTTGGTGTAATGGTGAGGGTGATAGTGAGGTTGGGGTGGGGGTGAGAGTGATGGTGAGGGTGGGGATTGGGGTGAGGGTGATGGTGAGGGTGAGGGTGGGTGTGGGGGTAGGCGTGGGGGTTGGGGTGAGGGTCAGGTTAAGGGTGAGGGATAGGGTTACGGTTAGGGTGAGGGTGAGAGTGAGGGTGAGGGTTGGTATTGGAGTGAGGGTTAGGGTTGAGGTGTGGTGGGGGTGGGGTGGGGGTTGGGGTTAGGGTGAGGGTGAGGGCGAGGGTCAGGGTGGGGGTGGGGGTGGGGTTGAGGCTGAGGGCGAGTGTGGGGGTGAGGGTGAGGGTGAGAGTGGGAGTGGGGGTGGGCGTTGGAGTGAGGGTAAGGGTGAGGGTGGGGGTGGGGGTGGGGTTGGGGGTGTGAGTGGGGGTTGTGGTGAGAGTGAGCGTAAGGGTGGGTCTGTCAGTGGGGTTGTGCGTGGGTGTGGGTTTGAGGGCGAGGGTAAGGGTGATTTTGCGTGCTGGGGTAAGGGTGAGGGTAATTTTGAGGTTGGGGGTGTGGATGGGGGTGCGGATGAGGGTGAGTGTGGGGTTTGGGGTGAGGATGAGGATGAGAGTGGCGGTGGGTGCGGGGATAGGGTTTGGGATGAGGGTGAGGTTGAGGGTATGTGTCTGGGTGAGGATTAGGGTTAGGTGAGGGTGATGGTGGGGGTGGGGTGGGGGTAAGGGTGAGGGTTACGGTGAGAGTGCGGGTGAGGGTGGGGGGGTTGAAGGTAGGTTTGGGGGTTAGGGTGAGGTTGGGATTGGGAGTGCGGGTGGGGGTGGGAGTGAGGGTCAGGGTGGGAGTAGGGTTGGGGTTTGGGGTGAGGGTGAGGGAGGGGGTGGGGGTGGTGTGGGAGTGAGGGTGAAGGTGGTGGTGGGGAAGGGGGTGGGCGTGGGAGTGTGGGTGAGGGTGAGGCTGAGGGTTAGTGTACGGGTTGGGGTAAGGCTGAGGGTGAGGGTGGGGGTGGGAGTGGTGGTTGGGATAGGGGTGAGGGTGAGGGTGACGGTGGCTTTGGCCATTAGGGTGAGGGTGTGTTTGAGGGTGAGGGTGGGGGAGGGGGTGGGGGTGGGGGATGGGGTGAGGGTGAGGGTTATGGTTAGGGTGAAGGTGAGAGTGCGGGTGAGGGTGGGGGTGGAGATGGGGGTGAGGGTGATGGTGACGGTGGGTTCGGGGGTTAGGGTGGGGGTGAGGAGGGGTTGGGGGTTGGGGTCTGGGTGAGGGTTGGGGTGGTGGTGAGGATGAGGGTGAGGGTTACAGTTATGATGAGGATGAGTGTGACGGTAGGGGTGAGTGTGGGGGTGGCGGTGAGGGTGAGGAGGGGTGTGGGGGTGAGGGTGAAGGTGATGTTGACGGTGGATTTGGGGGTTAGCATGAGGGTGGGGATGGGAGTGGGGGTGGGGTGGGCATGGGAGTGGGGGTGAGCGTCAGGCTGAGTGTTGTTGTGGGTGGTGGGCTAAGGGTGAGGGTGAGGTTGGGGGTGGGGGTTGGGTGAGGGTGAGAGTGAGGGAGGCTGTTGGGTTTTGAGTGAGTCTGAGTCTGAGGGTGAGGGTGGGGTTGGGGGTGGGGTTGGGGGTAGGTTTGAGGGTGAGGGTGGCTGAGGGGTGGGGGTGGGGGTTTGGTTTAGGGTGAGGGTTAGGGTGGTGTTGCTGGTGGTGACCCCAACCCCCACCATCACCCTCACCCTCACCCAAAACCCCACACCCACCCTAACCCTCACCCTAAACCAAACCCCCACCCCCACCCCTCACCCACCCCCACCCTCACCCTCACCCCCAACCCCACTCCAACGCTACCCTCACCCTCATCCTCACCCTCACCCCAACTCCCACCCTCACCCTCACCCCCACGCCCACACTCACCCTCACCCCCACCCCCAACCTGACCCTCACCCTAACCCCCACCGCCACCCTCACCCTCACCCCAGCCCCATCCTCACTGCCACCCTCATCCTCACTCCCACCCCCACCCCACCCTCACTGTCACGCTCACTCCCACACCAACCCCAACCCCCACCACATCCCTTACCCTCACCGTCACCCCCAACCCACGCCCCACCTCACCCCCACCATCACAGGGTGGTGGTGAGGGTGAGCGTGATGGTGAGTCTGGGGGTGAGGGTGAGGGTGGGGGTGGGGTTGAGGGTGAGGGGGATGGTGGGGATGGGGGTGAGGTTGAGCATTATGGTGAGGGTGAGGGTGCGGCAGATGGTGAGGGTGGGGGTGGGGTTGGGGTTGGGGGCAGGGTTGAGGGTGAGGGTGAGGGAAAGTTTGTGGGTGGTAGTGGGGGTGGGAGTTATGGTGGGAGTGGGGGTGGGTGTGAGGTTGAGGGTGGGGTGAGGGTGGTGGTCAGGGTGAGGGAGGTGGTGAGGGTGAGGGAGGCTGTGGGAGGGCGTGAGGGCGAGGGTGAGTGTGGGGGTGTGTATGAGGGCGAGGGGGATCGTGGGGGTTAGGGTGAGGGTGAGACTGAGGGTGATGATGGGGGTTGGGGTGAGAGGGAAGTGCTGGTTGGGGTTGTGGTTACGGTGAGGGTGAGGGTGGGAGTGGGGGTGGGGGTGAGGGTGAGGGTGAGGGAGACGGTGAGGGTAGGGTTTGGAGTTACGGTGAGGGTGTGGGTGGGGGTTGGGGTGGCCCGTGAGGGTGAGAGTGAGGGTGATTGTGCAGGTGATGGTGAGTGTGGGGGTGGGGGTGAGGGTCTCAGTCGGGGTTAGGGTGAGGGTCGGGGAGAGGGTGGGGGTGAGGTTGAGCATTACGGTGAGGGTGAGGGTGAGGGTGGGAGTGGTGTTGAGGGCGAGGGTGAGGAGGAGGGTGGGCGTCGGAGTGAGGGTGATTGTGGGGCTGGGGTGGGGGTGGGCCTGAGAGTGAGTGTGAGTGTGCGGGTGAGGGTGAGTCTGCTGGTATGGCTGAACATGAGGGTGCGGGTGAGGGTGGGGTTGGGGGTGGGGTTGGGGGTAGGTTTGAGGGTGAGGGTGGCTGAGGGGTGGGGGTGGGGGTTTGGTTTAGGGTGAGGGTTAGGGTGGTGTTGCTGGTGGTGACCCCAACCCCCACCATCACCCTCACCCTCACCCAAAACCCCACACCCACCCTAACCCTCACCCTAAACCAAACCCCCACCCCCACCCCTCACCCACCCCCACCCTCACCCTCACCCCCAACCCCACTCCAACGCTACCCTCACCCTCATCCTCACCCTCACCCCAACTCCCACCCTCACCCTCACCCCCACGCCCACACTCACCCTCACCCCCACCCCCAACCTGACCCTCACCCTAACCCCCACCGCCACCCTCACCCTCACCCCAGCCCCATCCTCACTGCCACCCTCATCCTCACTCCCACCCCCACCCCACCCTCACTGTCACGCTCACTCCCACACCAACCCCAACCCCCACCACATCCCTTACCCTCACCGTCACCCCCAACCCACGCCCCACCTCACCCCCACCATCACAGGGTGGTGGTGAGGGTGAGCGTGATGGTGAGTCTGGGGGTGAGGGTGAGGGTGGGGGTGGGGTTGAGGGTGAGGGGGATGGTGGGGATGGGGGTGAGGTTGAGCATTATGGTGAGGGTGAGGGTGCGGCAGATGGTGAGGGTGGGGTGGGGTTGGGGTTGGGGGCAGGGTTGAGGGTGAGGGTGAGGGAAAGTTTGTGGGTGGTAGTGGGGGTGGGAGTTATGGTGGGAGTGGGGGTGGGTGTGAGGTTGAGGGTGGGGTGAGGGTGGTGGTCAGGGTGAGGGAGGTGGTGAGGGTGAGGGAGGCTGTGGGAGGGCGTGAGGGCGAGGGTGAGTGTGGGGGTGTGTATGAGGGCGAGGGGGATCGTGGGGGTTAGGGTGAGGGTGAGACTGAGGGTGATGATGGGGGTTGGGGTGAGAGGGAAGTGCTGGTTGGGGTTGTGGTTACGGTGAGGGTGAGGGTGGGAGTGGGGGTGGGGGTGAGGGTGAGGGTGAGGGAGACGGTGAGGGTAGGGTTTGGAGTTACGGTGAGGGTGTGGGTGGGGGTTGGGGTGGCCCGTGAGGGTGAGAGTGAGGGTGATTGTGCAGGTGATGGTGAGTGTGGGGGTGGGGGTGAGGGTCTCAGTCGGGGTTAGGGTGAGGGTCGGGGAGAGGGTGGGGGTGAGGTTGAGCATTACGGTGAGGGTGAGGGTGAGGGTGGGAGTGGTGTTGAGGGCGAGGGTGAGGAGGAGGGTGGGCGTCGGAGTGAGGGTGATTGTGGGGCTGGGGTGGGGGTGGGCCTGAGAGTGAGTGTGAGTGTGCGGGTGAGGGTGAGTCTGCTGGTATGGCTGAACATGAGGGTGCGGGTGAGGGTGGGGTTGGGGGTGGGGGTGAGGGTGAGGGTGGGAGTAGGGGTGGGGTTGAGGGTGAGGGTGGGGATGTGGGTGAGGGTGTGGGTGAGGGTGTGGGTGAGGGTGTGGGTATGGGTGAGGGTGGGTGTAAGGGTAAGGGTGAGGGTTAGGGTGAGGGTGAGGGTGAGCGTCAGGCTGGGGGTGAGGGTGAGGGCGAGGGTGGTGGTTTGGGTGAGTATGAGAGTGAGTGTGAGGAGGAGGGTGGGGGTGGGGGTCAGGGTGAGTGCGGGGCTGTGGAGGTGGTGGAGGTGAAGGTGAGGGTGAGTTTGGGGGTGAGGGTGAGGATGAGGTTGGGATAGGGGGTGGGGGTGGACGTGTGTGGTTTTGTGGGTGAGGGTCAGGGTGATTGTGGGGGTTGGGGTAAGAGTGAGGGGGAAGGTGAGGTTGGGGGTGGGATTGGGGGTTGGGTTGAGAGTTAGCGTGAGTGTGAGGGTGGTGGTGGGAGTGGGGGTGAGGGTGAGGGTGGTGGGGGTGAGGGTCAGGGTCAGGGTGGGAGTGGGGGAGCGGGTTGGGGTGAGGGTGAGGTTGAGGGAGAGGGTGGGTGGGTTGGGGTGAGGGTGAGGGTGGGTGAGGGGTGGGAGTGGGGGTTTGGGTTTGGGTGAGGCTTAGGGTGTGTGGGGGGTTTTGGGTGAGGGTGAGGGTTAGGGTGGAGGTAGGGGTGGTTTTTAGGGTGAGGGTGAGATTGAGGATAGGTGGAGTGGGTGGGAGTGAGGCTGAGGGGGAGGTTGTGAGGGTGAGGGAGAGGGTGGGGTTGGGGGTGCGAGTGAGCATAAGTGTGGGGCTGTGGGTGGGGGTGTGCGTGGGGGTGGGTGTGAGGGTGAGGGTGATTGTGGGTGTTGCGGTAAGGGTGAGGGTGACGGTGTGGTTGGAGGTGGGGATGGGGGTGGAGGTGAGCGTGAGGGTGAGGGTGGGGTTTGGGTGAGGGTGAGATTTGGGGTGGCTGTGGGGATGGGGGTTGGAGTGAGGGTGAGGTTTAGGGTGAGTCTGTGGGTGAGGGTTAGGGTTAGGGTGAGCGTGAGGGTGGGGGTTGGGTGGGGGTAAGGGTGAGGTTGAGCCTTACGGTGAGGGTGCGAGTGAGGGTGAGGGTGGGGTGTCGGTTGGGGGTTGGGTTGGGGGTGAGGGTGGTGGTGAGGTTGGGGGTGGAGGTGGGGGTGGGGGTAAGGGTCAGGTTGGGAGTGGGGATGGGGGTTGGAGTGCTGGTGAGGGTGGGCGTGGGGGTGTGCATGGGGGTGGTGGTGAGGTTGAGGGTGAGGGTGGGGGTTGGGGTGTGAGTGAGGGTGAGGGTGTGAGTGGGGGTGGCGGTTAGGGTGAGCGTAAGGGTGGGGGTGGGGGTGGGGTTGTGCGTTGGCTTCGGTATGGGTTTCTGGGTGAGGGTGAGCGTGATTCTGGGAGTTGGTGTAATGGTGAGGGTGATAGTGAGGTTGGGGTGGGGGTGAGAGTGATGGTGAGGGTGGGGATTGGGGTGAGGGTGATGGTGTGGGTGAGGGTGGGTGTGGGGGTAGGCGTGGGGGTTGGGGTGAGGGTCAGGTTAAGGGTGAGGGATAGGGTTACGGTTAGGGTGAGGGTGAGAGTGAGGGTGAGGGTTGGTATTGGAGTGAGGGTTAGGGTTGAGGTGTGGTGGGGGTGGGGTGGGGGTTGGGGTTAGGGTGAGGGTGAGGGCGAGGGTCAGGGTGGGGGTGGGGGTGGGGTTGAGGCTGAGGGCGAGTGTGGGGGTGAGGGTGAGGGTGAGAGTGGGAGTGGGGGTGGGCGTTGGAGTGAGGGTAAGGGTGAGGGTGGGGGTGGGGGTGGGGTTGGGGGTGTGAGTGGGGGTTGTGGTGAGAGTGAGCGTAAGGGTGGGTCTGTCGGTGGGGTTGTGCGTGGGTGTGGGTTTGAGGGCGAGGGTAAGGGTGATTTTGCGTGCTGGGGTAAGGGTGAGGGTAATTTTGAGGTTGGGGGTGTGGATGGGGGTGCGGATGAGGGTGAGTGTGGGGTTTGGGGTGAGGATGAGGATGAGAGTGGCGGTGGGTGCGGGGATAGGGTTTGGGATGAGGGTGAGGTTGAGGGTATGTGTCTGGGTGAGGATTAGGGTTAGGTGAGGGTGATGGTGGGGGTGGGGTGGGGGTAAGGGTGAGGGTTACGGTGAGAGTGCGGGTGAGGGTGGGGGGGTTGAAGGTAGGTTTGGGGGTTAGGGTGAGGTTGGGATTGGGAGTGCGGGTGGGGGTGGGAGTGAGGGTCAGGGTGGGAGTAGGGTTGGGGTTTGGGGTGAGGGTGAGGGAGGGGGTGGGGGTGGTGTGGGAGTGAGGGTGAAGGTGGTGGTGGGGAAGGGGGTGGGCGTGGGAGTGTGGGTGAGGGTGAGGCTGAGGGTTAGTGTACGGGTTGGGGTAAGGGTGAGGGTGAGGGTGGGGGTGGGAGTGGTGGTTGGGATAGGGGTGAGGGTGAGGGTGACGGTGGCTTTGGCCATTAGGGTGAGGGTGTGTTTGAGGGTGAGGGTGGGGGAGGGGGTGGGGGTGGGGGATGGGGTGAGGGTGAGGGTTATGGTTAGGGTGAAGGTGAGAGTGCGGGTGAGGGTGGGGGTGGAGATGGGGGTGAGGGTGATGGTGACGGTGGGTTCGGGGGTTAGGGTGGGGGTGAGGAGGGGTTGGGGGTTGGGGTTTGGGTGAGGGTTGGGGTGGTGGTGAGGATGAGGGTGAGGGTTACAGTTATGATGAGGATGAGTGTGACGGTAGGGGTGAGTGTGGGGGTGGCGGTGAGGGTGAGGAGGGGTGTGGGGGTGAGGGTGAAGGTGATGTTGACGGTGGATTTGGGGGTTAGCATGAGGGTGGGGATGGGAGTGGGGGTGGGGTGGGCATGGGAGTGGGGGTGAGCGTCAGGCTGAGTGTTGTTGTGGGTGGTGGGCTAAGGGTGAGGGTGAGGTTGGGGGTGGGGGTTGGGTGAGGGTGAGAGTGAGGGAGGCTGTTGGGTTTTGAGTGAGTCTGAGTCTGAGGGTGAGGGTGGGGTTGGGGGTGGGGTTGGGGGTAGGTTTGAGGGTGAGGGTGGCTGAGGGGTGGGGGTGGGGTTTGGTTTAGGGTGAGGGTTAGGGTGGTGTTGCTGGTGGTGACCCCAACCCCCACCATCACCCTCACCCTCACCCAAAACCCCACACCCACCCTAACCCTCACCCTAAACCAAACCCCCACCCCCACCCCTCACCCACCCTCACCCTCAAACCTACCCCCAACCCCACCCCCAACCTCACCCTCACCCTCACCCACACCATCACCCTCACCCTCACCGTAACGCTCAACCTCACCCCCACCCCCATGCCCACCCCACCCTCAGCCCCAGACGCACCGTCACCCTCACCACCACCCTCACGCTCACTCTCACTCAAAAACCCACACCCACCCAAACCACCGATCCCCACCACTCACGCACCCTCACCCTCACTCTCACTCTAACCCCCAAACCCACCGTCACCATCACCCTCACCGTGAACCCCACACCAACCCCCCCACACCTCCCCCACCCCCACCCTCACTCCCACCCCCACCCTCTCCCTCAACCTCACCGCTGGCCTCTCCCCCACTACCACCCTGAAACTCACCCCCTATCGCACCCTCACCCTCACCCCCCACTCCCAACCCCACCCTCACCCTCACTCTCAACCCAACCCCCAACCCCACCCCACCCCCACCCTGACCGTCACCTCCACCCACACCCCAGCCTCAACCTCACCATCCCCCTCATTCTTCCCCCAACCCCCACAATCACCCTGACCCTCACCCACAAAACCACACCCACGCCCACGCCAACCACACCCTTACTCTCACCCTCACCCCCAATCACACCCTCACCCTAACTCACACCACAACCCCAACCCCCAAACTCACCCTAACCCCCACCCCCTCCCCATCCCCAACCCTCACCGTCACCCATCCCCCCTCACCCTCAACCTCACCCCCTCCCGCACCGCCAGCCTCACCCTCGCCCTCACTCTCACCCTCACCCACACCATAACCCCCACCCCCACCCTCACCCTCACCCCCACCCCCACCCTCACCCTCACTCTCACCCACAGCATCGCCCTCAACCTCCTTCTCACCGTCGCCCTCAGTCTCATCCCCACCCCCACGCTCACCATCACAACACCCCCAGCCTCATCCCCCACAACCACCCTCACCGTCACCTCAACTCCCACCCACACCGTCACTCCCTCCCCCACCCCACCCTCTCCCTCATTCTCACCATCACCCAAACCCCCACTCCAACTCCCACCCCGACCCTCAAACCCACCTCCACCCTCACCCTCACCCTCACCCTCACCCTCACCCTCACCCTCACTCTCAACCCAACAACCAACAAACCTCCACCCCCACTCTCACCCTCACCCGCACCCTCACCGTAATGCTCAGCCTCAACCTCACCCCCCCACCCACACCCTCACCCTCACCCTTACCCCAACCCACAATATCGCCCTCACCCTCACCGTCAAACCCACACCCACTCCCACGCACACCCACACCCACAGCCTTACGCTCACCCTCACCCCCACCCCCACACTCACCCTCACACTCACCCACACCCCCACCCTTACCCTCACTCTCACCCTCACCCTAACACTAATCCTGACACTCACCCTCACCCCAAACCTCATCCCCACAACAACACCCAACCTCACCCTTTCCCTCACCCTCAACCCAAACGTCACCCTTAGCATCACCCTAACCCTCACCCCCAACCCCAACCTACCTCACCCTTACCCCAAACCCCAAAATCACCCTCACCCTCACCGTCAAACCCATACCCACATCCACGCAAACTCCCACGCCCACCCTTACGCTCACCCTCACCCCCATCCCCAATACCACGCTCACCCTCACTCACACCCCCACCCCCTATCCTCACCCTCACCCTCACCTCAATCCCCAACCCCACCTCCACCCTCACCCCCACCATCAATCCCAACCCCACCCCCACACTCACCCTCACCCTCACTCCCACCCCCACCCTCACCCTCACCCCCACCCAAAACCCCACCCATACCCCTTTCCTCACCCTCACCATTACCCAACCCCTACAATAAACCTCAGCCTCCTCCTCACCCCCAGATAGACGCATAACCCCAACCCCACCCCCACCCTCAACCTAGACCCCACCCCGACCCCCATCCTCACCCTCACTCTCATCGTCACCCCAACCCCCACTCCCTCCTTGATCTTCACCTCCAGCCCCACCCTCACCCCCACTCCCACCGCCACTCTCACCCTCATCCTCACCCTCAACCCCCAACCCACCCCCTCTCCCATCCTCACCCAAACCCCACCCTCACCAACACCCTTACCTTTACCACAACCCCATCCTTACACCAACCACCACAATCACCCTCACCCTCAACCTCAAACCCACACCCACGCCCAAGCACAACACCACCGCCTCCTTCACCCTCACCCTCAGCCCCACCCCTTCCCTCACCCTCTCCCTCAGCCCAACGCCCACTCCCACCCTCACCCTAACCACCACCCCCACCCTCCCCCCCACCCTAATCCCGACCCTTTACCCCACCCCACCCCCACACTCACCCCCACCATCACCCTCACTCTCACCCGCACACGAACCACGTGGGGGTTACAGTGAGGGTGAGGGTTGGGTTGGGGTGGGGGTTAGGGTGAGGGTGACGGTGTGGGTGAGATGGAGGGTGAGGCTGGGTGTGAGGATGGTGGTAGGGGTGAGGGTGCCGGTGGGATTAGGGTGAGGGTGGGGGTGGGGGTTTGGGATCTGTACCAGAAGATCAGCAGTACAGCTAAATAGCTTTTGGAGGAGGATTCCAGTTTAAATTTGTCTGTAGCAGTGAACAGAATTGATATGCTTCGTGTGGAATTTACATAAACCGATGTGTACAAAAACATCCTTTGCACATCTAAATGGCGTTTCAAAGAGGTTTGCAGGAAAATTTTGGAACTTGTAGTGACCTGGATTGAATTGATCGTATGGAGGTATTCTCACGAACGGATCTATACCAAAAACGCAGCAGTACATTTAAATAACTTTTTGAGGAGGATTACAGGAGAGATTTGGCTGTAGCAGTGAACAGGGTTGAATTGGTCAATGGGTGTTCGGATCTCCACGAAAACCCAACCAGTGCAGCATAATTGCTTTTGGATTCCAGATGAAATTTGTCTGTAGCAGTGAACAGAATTGATATAATTTGTGAGGAATTTTCATAAACTGGTAAAAAAGCAGAGTAGAATATCTAACGGGCGTTTCATAGAGGCGTCCCGGAGAAATTTGGACCCTGCAGTGAACAGGATTGAATTGATCGAAGTGAGGTAATCCCACGAAGGGATCTGTATCAAAATCGCAGCATTACATTTTAATGGCTTTTGGAGGAGATTTACTGGAGAGATTGGGCAGTAGCAGCGAACTAGGTTGAATTGTTCATTGCCTGGTAAACTAGGAACGGATCTGTACGAAAAGCCAACCAGTAGAGCATAATTGCTTTTGGAGGAGGATTCCAGGAGAAATTTAGATGTAGCAGAGAAAAAATTGAAATGCTCTTTGTGAGGAGTTTTCACAAACCGATGTGTACAAGAAGCGCAGAAGCACATCTAACTGGCGTTTTTACGAGGATTCAAGGCTAAATTTGGAAATTGATGTGAACAGGATTGAATTTACCATTGTGAGGTATCCTCACGAACGGATGTACAAAAATCGTAGCAGCACTTTTAAATACTTTTGGAGGAGGATTACAGGCGAGATTTGGACGTAGCAGAGAACAGGGTTGAGTGTTCATTGCGAAGTATTCTCACGAACGGATCTGCACGAAAAGCCCACATCTGCAGCATAATTCCTTTGGAGGCGGCTTTCAGGAGAAATTTAGTTCTTACGAACGGCTTTTGGAGGAGGATGCCGAGTAAAATTTGTGTGTAGCAGTGAACAGAATTGAAATGCTTCATGAGAAATTTTCAAAAACTAATATCTACAAAAAGCCCAATTGAGCAGCTAACGGGCCTTTCATAGAGGCTTCCAAGACAATTTTGGACCTTGCAGTGGACAGTATTGAATTGATCGTACTGATGTATTCTCACGAACGGATCTGTACTGAAATCGCAGCAGTACATTTAAACAGCTCTTCGAGGAGGATTACAGGAGAAATTTGGCTGTAGCAGTGAACTGTGTTGAATTGTTCATTGCGACGTTTTCTTACGAACGAATCAGTACGAAAAGCCAATCAATAGAGCATAATTGCGGTTGGAGGAGGATTACAGGAGAAAATTAGTGGTAGCATTGAAAAAAATTAAATTCTCTTTGTGAGTAATTTTCACGAACCGATATGTACAAGAAGCGAAGCAGCACATCAAACTGCCGTTTTTAAGAGGATTCCAGCATAAATTAGGAAATTGCTGTGAACAGGATTTAGTAGTTCATTTTGAGGTATTCTCTTAAACGGATCTGTGCGAAAAGCCAACTAGTGCAGCATAATGTCTTTTGGAGGGTGATGCCAAGTGAAATTTGGCTGTAGCAATAAACAGATTTGAAAAGCTTTGTGAGTATTTTCAAAAACTAATAGGTACAAAAAGTACACATAAAAGTACACAATAACATATAACGGGCGTTTCTTACAGGCTTCCAGGAGAAATTTGGAACTTGCAGTGAACAAGATTGACGTGGTCGTACTGAGGTATTCTCTCGAAGGGATCTGTACCAAAATCGCAGTAATACATTTAAATTGCTTTTGGAGGAGGATTACAGGAGAGATTATGCAGTAGCAGGGAACTGAGTTTAATTGTTCATTCCGAGGTATTCATACGAACGGATCTGTACGAAAAGCCCACCAGTAGAGCATAATTGCTTTTGGAGGAGATACCAGAGAAATTTAGATGTAGCGGAGAAAAAATTGAAATGATGTTTGTGAGGAATTTACACGAACCGATGTGTACAAGAAGCGCAGAAGCACAACTAACTGGCGTGTTTAAGAGGATTCAGGTAAATTCAGACAAATTTGGAAATTGCTGTGAAGAGTATTGAATTTACCATTGTGAGGTATTCTCACGATCGGATGTACCAATATCGTAGCAGTACTTATAAATACTTTTGGAGGAGGATTACAGGAGACATTTGGAAGTTGCAGGGAACAGGGTTGAATTGTTCATTGCGAGGTATTCTCACGAACAGATCTTCACGAAAACCCCACTAGTGCAGCAAAATGGCTTTTGGAGGCGGATTTCAGGAGAAATTTAGTTGTAACAGTGAAAAAAATTGAAATGCTCTTTGTGATGAATTTTCACGAACCGATGTGTACAAGAAGCGAAGCAGAACATCAAACTGGCGTTTTTAAGGGGAATCCAGGATAAATTTGGAACTTGCTGTGAACAGGATTGTATTCATTGTAAAAATGAATTGTAAAAAAAATCATTTGGAGGTTTATTACAGGACAGATTTGGAAGTAGGAGAGAACAGAATTCAATTGATCGTAGTGAGGTTTTCTCACGAACGTATCTGTTCCGAAAGCGGAGCCCTACATTTAAATTGCTTTTGGAGGAGAATTACAGGAGAGATTTGGCTGTAGCAGTAGAAAGGGTTGAATTGTTCATTGCGACGTATTCTTACGAACGGATTTCTACGAAAACCCAACCAGTGCAGCATAATTCCTGTTTAAGGAGGATTCCAGGAGAAATTTAGTTGTAGCATTGAAAAAATTGAAATGCTCTTTGTGAGGAATTTCCAGGAACCGACGTGTACAAGAAGCGAAGCAGAACATCAAACTGGCGTTTTTAAGGGGATTCCAGGAAAAATTTTGGAACTTGCTGTGAACAGGATTAAATAGTTCATTTTGAGGTATTCTCATTGCGAGGTATACTCACGAACAGATCTTCACGAAACCCCACTAGTGCAGCAAAATGGCTTTTGGAGGCGGATTTCAGGAGAAATTTAGTTGTAGCCGTGAAAAAATTGAAATGCTCTTTGTGATGAATTTTCACGAACCGATGTGTACAAGAAGCGCAGCATCACATTTAACTGGCCTTTTTAAGAGGATTCCAGGATAAAATTTGGAACTTGCTGTGAACAGGATTGTATTGTTCATTGTAACGTATTCTTACGAACGGAGCTTTACGAAAAGCCGACCAATGCAGCATATTGGCTTATGGAATGCGATTCTTCTTGAAATTTGTCTTTAGCTGTGAAAAGGATTGAAATACTTTGTTTTGAATTTTGGACAACTAAAAGGTACAAAAAACCGCACTAGAACATCTAACGGGCGTTTCAAAGCGGCTCCAGGAAAAATGTGGAACTTGGAGTGACCAGGATTGAAGTGTTCCTCGTTTTGGAGGCGGCGGATTCCAGGAGAAATTTTTCTGTAGCCGTGAACAGAACTGAAACGCTTTGTGAGGAATTTTCATAAACTGATGTGTACAAAAAACGAAGTAAAACATCTAAGGACATTTGAAACTTGCAGTGAACAGGATTGAATTGCTTGTAGTGATGTATTCTCACTAACGGATGTTAGCCAAAATCGCTGCAGCGCATTTAAAAAAATCATTTGGAGGTTTATTACAGGACAGATTTGGAAGTAGGAGAGAACAGAATTCAATTGATCGTAGTGAGGTTTTCTCACGAACGTATCTGTTCCGAAAGCGGAGCCCTACATTTAAATTGCTTTTGGAGGAGAATTACAGGAGAGATTTGGCTGTAGCAGTGAAAAAGGGGTTAAACTGTTCATTGCGACGTATTCTTACGAACGGATTTCTACGAAAGCCCAACCAGTGCGGCATAATTGCTTTTTTAAGAGGATTCCAGGAGATATGTAGTTGTAGCATTGAAAAAAATTGAAATGCTCTTTGTGAGGAATTTTCAGGAACCGATGTGTACAAGAAGCGAAGCAGCACATCAAACTGGCGGTTTTAATGCGAATCCAGGAAAAAATTGGAACCTGCTGTGAACAGGATTAAATAGTTCATTTTGAGGTATTCTCACGAACAGATCTGTGCGAAAAGCCAACCAGTGCAGCATAACGGATTTTGGAGGAGGGATGCCAGTTGAAATTTGGCTGTAGCAGAGAACAGAATTGAAATGCTTTGTGAGGAATTTTCAAAAACAAATAATCGCAGTAGAACATCTAACGGGCTTTTCATAGAGCTGCCGGAGAAATTTGGAACTTGCAGTGAACAAGATTGAAGTGATCGTACTGAGGTATTCTCTCGAAGGGATCTATACCAAAATCGCAGCAGAACATTTAAATGGCTTTTGGAGGAGACTTACAGGAGACATTTGGCAGTAACGGTGAACTAGGTTGAATTGTTCATTGCGACGTATTCTTACGAACGGATTTCTACGAAAACCGAACCAGTGCGGCATAATTCCAGTTTAAGGAGGATTCCAGGATAAATTTAGTTGTAGCATTGAAAAAATTGAAATGCTCTTTGAGAGGAATTTTCAGGAACCGACGTGTACGAAAAGCCAATCAACAGAGAATAATTGCCTTTGGAGGAGGATTACAGGAGAAAATTAGTGGTAGCAGTGAAAAAAATGAAATACTCTTTGTGAGTAATTTTCACGAACCTATATGTACAAGATGCGAAGCAGCACATCAAACTGCCGTATTTAAGAGGATTCCAGCATAAATTTGGAAATTACTGTGAACAGGATTTAGTAGTTCATTTTGCGGTAGTCTCTTGAACGGATCTGTGCGAAAAGCCAACCAGTAGAAGATAAAGCTTTTGCAGGAAGATTCCAGGAGAAATTTAGAAGTAGCAGAGAAAAAATTGAAATGCTCCTTTTGAGGAATTTTCACGAACCGATGTGTACAAGAAGCGCCTAAGCACATCTACCTTGCGTTTTTAAGAGGATTCAAGGATAAATTTGGAACTTGCTGTGAACAGGATTGAATTTAGCATTGTGAGGTATTCTCACGATCGGATGTACCAAAATCGTAGTAGTACTTTTAAATACTTTTGGATGAGGATTACAAGAGAGATTTGAACGTAGCAGTGACAGGGTTGAGTGTTCATTGCGAGGTATTCTCACGAACGGATCTGCCCACAAGTGCAGCATAATTGCTTTTGGAGGCGGCTTTCAGGAGAAATTTAGTTGTAGCACTGAAAAAATTGAAATGCTCTTTGTGAGGAATTTTCACGAACCGATGTGTACAAGAATCGCAGCAGCATATTTAACTGGCTTTTTAAAGAGGATTCCAGGAGAGATGTGGAACTTGCTGTGAACAGGTTTGAGTGTTCATTGTAACGTACTCTTACGAACGGATCTGTACGAAAAGCCAACCAGTGCAGCATAACAGCTTTTGAGGGCGATTCTACTTGGAATTTGTCTGTAGCAGTGAACAGCGTTGAAATATTTTGCAATTTTCAACAACTAAAAACCGCAGTAGAACATCTAACGGGCGTTTCAAAGAGGCTCCAGGAGAAATTTGGAACTTGCAGTGAACAGGATTGAATTGTTCATAGTAAGGTATTCGCCCGAACGGATCTGTACCAAAAGCGCAGCAGTACATCTAAAAAGCGCAAACCCCCACCACGTCCTTTACCCTCACAGTCACCCCCACCCAACCGCCCCACCTCACCGCCACCATTACAGGGAGAGGATGAGCGTGGGGGTGGGGGTTAGGGTGAGGTTGGGGGTGAGGGTGAGGGTGAGGCTAGCGGGTGAGAGTGGGTGTGTGGGTGAGGATGAGGGAGGGGCATGTGGTCAGGGTGAGGGAGAGGGTGGGGGTGGGAGTGAGGGTGAGATTGTGGTTGGGGTGAGGGTGAGGCTGAGTGTGGGGGGTGAGGGTGAGGGTGGGGGGGTGAGAGTGGGTGTGAGGGTGAGGATGAGTGAGGGTGAGGGAGAGGGTGGGGCTGGGGGTGAGGGTTGGGGCGAGGGTGAGGCTGAGGGTGGGGGTGATTGTGAAGGTGAGGGTGAGGTTGAGGCTGGGCTTGGGGGGTTGGGTTGGCGGTGAGGTTGAGAGTGAGGGTAATGGTAAGGGTGGATTTGGGCGTGCGTGTGGGGGTGAGAATGAGGCTGCGGGTGTGGGTGAGGGTGGGGGTGGGGGTGGGCCTTGGGGAGAGATTGAGGTTGAGGGTAAGGGTTAGGTTTAGGGTTAAGGTTAGGATTAGGGCGAGGGTGAGCGTGAGGGTGAGGGTGGCTGGTGGCGGAGAGGCTGAGGGTGACGGTGATGGTGGGTGTTGGGGTAAGCGTAAGGGTGACGGTTAGGTTAGGGGTGGGGATGGGGGTGGGTGAGGGTGAGTGTGATGGTGGGGATGGGGTGAGCGTTAGAGTGGCGGTGGGTTTGGGGATGGGGGTTGTGGTGAGGTTGAGGGTGTGTGTGTGGGTAAGGGTTACTGTAATGGTGAGAGCTCGGGTGAGGATAGTGTTTGGGAGGGGGGTGAGGGTGAGGGAGAGGGTGGGGTGGGAGGTGCGGGTGAGGGTGGGCGTGGGTGTGAGGGTGAGGCTGAGGGTAAGTGTAGGGGTTGGGGTAAGGGTGAGGGTGAGGGTGGGCGTGGGTGTGGAGGGTTGGGGTGAGGGTTAAGGTTGACGGTGGATTTGAGGATTCGGATGAGGGTGTGGGTTAGGGTTAGGGTTACGGTGGGGGTGGGGGTGGGGGTGAGTGTGGGAGTGAGGGTGAGGGTGGGGTGTGAGTGAGGGTGTGGGTTTGGAGTGGGGGGTGGGGTGGATGGTGAGCGGAAGGGTGGGGGAGGGAGTTGGGGTGTCCATGGGAGTGGGTTTGGGATTGAGGGTGAGGGTGATTGTGGGGGTTGGGTTAAGGGTGAGGGTGAGGTTGGAGGTTGGGTTGGGGTGGGGGGGAGGGTGAAGGTTAGGGTGAGGTTGGTGGTGGGGTTGGGTGTGGCGGGTGGGGTGAGGGTGAGGTTGAGGGTTATGGATGCGGTGGGGGTGGTGGTTAGGGTGAGGGTGGGGTGGGAGTAAGGGTGAGTGAGAAGGTGCGGGTTGTGGGTGGGGATTAGGGTGAGGGTGAGGGTGGGGATGAGGCTCACGGTGATGGTGATGGTGGTATTGGGGGTGGGGGTTGGGGTGAGGGTGGTGTGGGTCAGGGTGAGGGTGAGGATGGGGGTGGTGGTTTGAGTGAAGGTGAGAGTGGGGGTGGTGGGGGGGTGAGGGTGAGCTTAAGGGTGGGGGTGGGCGTGGGTGTGGGTGTTGGGTTGAGGCTGAGAGTGTGGGTGATGGTGAGGGTGGGGGGTGGGGTTTGGGGTGAGGGAGGGGCTGAGGTTGGGGGTGGGAGGTGAGTGAGGGTGAGAGTGTGGGTGGGCGTGGGGGTTAGGGTGAGGGTGAGGGTGTGGGTGTGGGTGGGGGTGGGGGTTGGAGTTGGGGTGAGGGTGAGGGTGCGGGTTGGGGTGTGAGTTAGGGTGAGGGTGTGATTGGGGGTGAGGGTGAGCGTACGGGTGTGGTTGGGGTGGGGGTGGGCGTGGGGGTGGTTTTGTGGGTGAGGGTGAGGGTGATTGTGGGGGTTGGGGTAAGAATGAGGGGTATGGTGAGGTTGAGGGTGGGGTGTGGGTGGGGGTGACGGTGAGGGTGAGGGTAGGGGTGGAGTTGGGGTTGGGGGTTGGGCTGAGAGTGAGGGTGAGGGTGGGGTTGGGAGTGGGGGGTGAGGGTGAGGGTGGGGTTGGGGGTGAGGTTCAGGGTGGGAGTGGGGGAGGGGCTTGCGGTGAGGTTGAGGGAGAGGGTGGGGTAGGGGTGAAAGTGAGGATGGGGGTGGGAGTGAGGGTGGGGGTGGGGAGGCGTGTGGTGGGGGTTGGTGTGGGGTTAACGATGAGGGTGATGGTGATGGTGGGTTTGGGGGTTAGAGTGAGAATGAGGGTGAGGGTGGGTGAGTGGTGGGGATCGGTGGTTTGGGTGGCTCTGGGGTTTTGAGTGACAGTGAGGGTGGGGGTGGGGGTGGGGGTGAGGGTGAGGGTGGGGGTGAGGTGAGGGTATTTCTGGGGGTGAGTGTGAGGGTCGGGTTGGGGGTGGGTGTTGGGGTTAGGGTTCGGGTGAGGCTGTGTGTTGGGTTTTGGGGTGAAGCTGCGGGTTAGAGTTAGGGTGAGGGTTGGAGTGAGGGTGAGAGTGGTGGTGGGGGTGAGGGTGAGCGTGAGGGTGTGGTTGGTGGTGGTTAACCCAACCTCCACAATCACCCTCACCCTCACCCTCAAACCCACCCCCACGCACCCCCTCACCCCCACCCCCAACCTCACCTTCATCCTCACCCTAACCACCACACCCACCCTCACCATCACTCTCACTCCCATGCCCAACCTCACCATCATCCTCACTGGCACCCTCACCCCAACCAGCACCCCCAACCCCACCCTCACCCTCACCCCCAGACTTACCCTTACCATCACCCCCACTCTTACCCTCACCCTCACCCTCACCCCCACCCTTACCCTCACCCTCACCCTCACACCCACCCTCACCCTCACCCTCATCCCAACCCGCTCCCCCACTCCCACCCTGACCCTCACCCCCACCACCACCCTCTCCCTCAACCTCACCCTCACCCCAACCCGCTCCCCCACTCCCACCCTGACCCTCACCCCCACCACCACCCTCACCCTTACCCCCACTCCCACCACCACCCTCACACTCACCCTCACTCTCAACCGAACCCCCAACTACTCCCCCAACCTCACCTTCCCCCTCACTCTTACCCCAACCCCCACAATCACCCTGACACTCACCCACAAAACCACACACGGCCACCCCCACCCCCTACCCCACCCTCACCCTCAAACTCACCCTCACCTTCACCTCCACCCCCCCACAGCCCCACACTCAGCCTCACCCTGACCCCCACCCCCACCCTCCTCCTCACACTCACCCTCAACCCCACCCCTACTCCCGCCCTCACCCTCACCCCCAACCCCACCCTCACACGCACACTCATCTTCAGCCATACCAGCAGACTCACCCTCACCCTCAGACTCACACTCACTCTCAGACCCACCCCCACCCCAGCCCCACACTCACCCTCACTCCGATGCCCACCCTCCTCCTCACCCTCGCCCTCAACACCATTCCCACCCTCACCCTCATCCTCACCCTGACCGTAACGCTCAACCTCACCCCCACCCCCACCCCCACCCTCACCCTCACCCCCACCCTCTCCCCGACCCTCACCCTCACCCTCACCCCGACCGAGACCCTCACCCCCACCCCCACACTCACCCTCACCTGCACAATCATCCTCACTCTCACCCTCACCCTCACCGCCCACCCAACCCCCCACCCTCACACTCACCGTAACCCCAAACCCCACCCTTACCTTCTCCCTCACCCTCACCCCCACCCCCACTCCCACCCTCACCGTACCCACAACCCTAACCCGCACTTCCCTCTCACCCCAACCCCCATCATCACCCTCAGTCTCACCCTCACCCTCACCCTAACCCCCACGATCCCCCTCACACTCTCCCCCACCCCCACCCCCACACTCACCCTCGCCCTCCCACACCCTCACCATCACCCTCACCCCAAACCACGCACCAACCCTCCTCCTCACCATCCCTATCACGCTCACCCTCACCATCACCCTTACCCCCACCCTCAACCTCACACCCACCCGCACCCCCACCATAACTCTCACCCCCACTCCCACCCACAAACTTTCCCTCACCCTCACCCTCAACCCCACCCCCACCCTCACCCTCACCCCCAGACTCACCGTCACGCTCACCCTCACCACCACCCTGTGATGGTGGGGGTGAGGTGGGGCGTCGGTTGGGGGTGACGGTGAGGGTAAGGGACGTGGTGGGGGTTGGGGTTGGTGTGGGGTGAGCGTGGCAGTGAGGGTGGGGGTGGGGGTGGAAGTGAGGATGAGGGTGCCGGTGAGGATGTGGGTGGGGGTGAGGGTGACAGTGATGGTGGGGGTGGGGGTGAGGATGAGTGTGGGGGTGGTGGTGAGGGTGAGTGTGAAGATGAGGGTGGGGTTGGGGGTGGGTGTGAGCGTGAGGTTGACGGTGAGGTTGGGGGTGGGGGTGAGAGTCAGGGTAGGGGTGGATGTGTGGCTGAGTGTGAGGCTGATGGTGGGGGTGGGGGTGGGGTTTGGGGTGAGGGTGAGGTTGGGGGTGAGGGTGAGGGTGAGGGTGAGGGTGAGGGTGGGCGTGGGGGTTAGGGTGAGGGTGAAGGTGAGGATGGGGTGGGGTTAGGGTTAGGATGGGGGTTGGGGTTGGGGTGCTGGTGAGGGTGAGATTGGGGTTGGCGGTGAGGGTGAGGGTGAGAGTGGTGGTGCGGGTGAGGGTGGGGGGTGAGGATAATGGTGAGGGTGAGGTTGGGGGTGGGGGTTGGTGTTAGGGTGAGGGTGAAGGTGGGGGTGTGGGTTAAGTTGAGGGTTAGGGTGGGGGTGGTTGTTGGAGTGGTGGTGATGGTGAGGGTGAGGGTGGGGTGGTGGTTGGGGCGAAGGGTGAGGTGAAGTTTGGGGTGAGGGTGACTTGAGTGTGATGGTGGGTGTGGGGGTGAAGGTGGGGGTTTGGGAAAGGGTGAGTGTGGGTGTGTGGTTGGGGGTGAGGTGAGGGTGGGTGTGGGGGTTGGGTTGAGCGTGAGGGTGGGGGTGGGGGTGAGGTTGAGGGTGAGGGTGAATGTTTAGGGTTAGAGTTAGGATGAGGGTGAGGGTGAGGGTGGAAGTGGGATTGAGGGTGAAGGTGAGGGTTTGGGGTGGGATTGGGGGATGGAGGTAGGGTGAGGGTGGGGGGTGGGGGTGGCGGTGAGGATTAGGGTTTCGGGTTAGGATTAGGGTGATGCTGATGAATTCCTGGGCTTTTGGTAGAGCTCGGTTAGTCAAAAATACTGAAAATGAGTATTCCAATCCCGTTCGCTGCAAGTTCCAAATTTTTCCTGGAATCCTCTTTCAAACGCCAGTTTGAAGAGCTGCTGCGGGGGGTGGGATAGCTCAGTGGTTTGAGCTTTGGCCTGCTAAACCCAGGCTTGTGAGTTCAATCCCTGAGGGGGCCATTTAGGGATCTGGGGTAAAAATTGGGGATTGGTCCTGCTCTCAGCAGGTGGTTGGACTACATGACCTAAGGTCCCTTCCAACCCTGATATTCTATGATTCTTGTACACATTGGGTCAAGAAAATTCCTCACAATGTGCATTTTGTTCGCTGCTACAACCAAATTTCACCTTTAATCCTATTCCAAAAGCCATTATGCTGCACTGCCTGGTTTTCGACAGTGATGGATTAGTAAAAATTCCTTACAATGTGCATTTAATTCCTCTCCACTCGAAGGCCAAATTTCTCAGGGAATCCTCCTCCACATGCCATTATGATGCACTGTTGGGCTTCAGGTAATGCTGGATTCGTGAAACTTCCTTACACTGAGCCTTTCAATTCTATCACAGCTTGTGCCATATTTCTCCGGGAAACCTCCTCCAAAAGCTCTTTAGATTGTTCTGCCAGTCTGCCAGAGATCGGTTTATGAAAATTCCTCACTATGAGCATTTCAATTCTGTTCACTGCTACAGACAAATTTCACCTGGAATCCTCCTCCTTAAGCCATTATACTGCACTGGTTGGCTTTTCGTACAGATCTGTTCGTGAGAATACCTCGCAATGAACTTTTCAATCCTGTTCAATGCTGTTCAAATTTCTCCTGAAATCCTATTCGAAAAGCCATTATGCTGCACTGCTGGGCTTTCGACAGTGATGGATTAGTAAAAATAACTCACCATGACCAATTAAAACCTGTTCACTGCTACTGCAAAATTTCTCCTGCAATCCTATTCCTAAAAGCCTTTATGATGCACTGCTGGGCTTTAGGTAATGCTGGATTCGTGAAAATTCCTCACACTGAGCCTTTCAATTCTATCACAGCTAGTGCCATATTTCTCCGGGAAACCTCCTCCAAAAGCTCTTTAGATTGTTCTGCCAGTCTTTTGATAGAGATCAGTTAGTGAAAATTCCTCACAATGAGCATTTCAATTCTGTTCAACGAGTGCCAAAGTATTCATTGAATCCGCATGAAAAAGCCATGCTGATGCACTGCTGGGGTTTTAGTACAGATCGGTTTGTGAACATTCTTTGCAATGAGCATTTCAATCCTGTTCAGTGCTAGTGCCAACTAGCTCTGGGAATCTTCCTCCAAAAACTATGTAAATGTACTGCTGCGATTTTGGTACAGACCCGTTCGTGAGAAAACCTCACTACGAAGAGTTCAATCCTGTTCACTGCAAATTTCCAAATTATTCCTGGAAGACTGTTTGAAACGCCAGTTATATGTGCAACTGCCCTTTTGTACACGCCGACGCACACCCCCACACTAAAGCTCACCCTCACCCCCACTCACACCCTCAGCCTCACCCCAACCCCCCCACACACACACCCACCTCGTCCCCCCCAAGCCCCACGAGAACCCTCACCCCCACCCCCAACCTCACCCTCACTGTCACCCTCACCATCACCCTCACCCCCACCCTTACGGTCACGCTCACCCCACACCCATCCTCACCGCCACCCTCATCCTCCCCCCCACCTCCTTCCCACCCTCACCCTGACGCTCACCCCCCACCCCAACCCCCACTCCTACCACGTCCCTCACCCTCACGGTCACCACCACCCCACGCCCACCCTCACCCTCACCATCACGGGTGGGTGTCGGGTTGAGGGTGAGGGTGTGGGTGATTGTGGGTTTGGGGTAAGGATGAGGGTGAGGGTGGGTGCCGGGGTTAGGGTGACGGTGAGGGTGAGGATGGTGGTGAGGTTGGGGGTTGGGGTGGTGGTGAGGGTGAGAGTGAGGGTGAGGGTGGTGTTTGGGGTGAGGTTCAGGGGTGGGGGTGTGTGTGAGGGTGAGGGTTTCGAGTGGGGGTGGGGGAGAGGGTGTACATAAGGGTAGGGGTGTGGGTGGGGGTGTGCGTGGGTGTGGGTATGGGTTTCAGAGTGAGGGGGATGGTGATTGCGGGGGTTGGGGTAAGGGTGAGGGTGAGGTTGGGGGGAGGGTTTCGGGGTGAGGGTGAGGGTAAGGGTGATGGTGAGGGTGAGGTTTAGGGTAAGGGTGAGGGTGAGGGTGAGGGTGGGGGTGGCGGTTGGGGTGAGGGTGAGGGTTGAGGGTGAGGGCGAGGGCTAGTGTGAGGGTGAGGGTGAGGTTGGGGGTGGGGGTGGTGGTGGGAGTGAGGGTGAGGGTTGGGGTGGGTTGAGGCTGTGAGTGAGGGCGAGGGTGAGTCTGGGGGTGGGTGTGAGCGTGAGGGTGTGGTGGGGGCGTGGGTGAGGTTTAGCATTACAGTGTGCATGATGGTGAGGGGTGGGGGTTGGGGTGGGGTTTGGGGTTGGGTTGAGGGTGAGGGGTGAGGGTGGGGGTGAGAGTGAGGGTGAGGGTGGGGGTGAGGGCTAGGGTTAGGGTTAGGCTTAGAGTTAAGGTTTGGGGGTAGGGTAATGGTGTGTGTGGGGGTTGGGGTGGGAGTTAGGGTGAGGGTGAGTTTGGGGAGGGGTGGGGATGGAGGTGTGGGTGAGGGTGGGGTGTGGGTGAAGGTGATGGTGGGAGTTAGGGTGAGGGTGAGGGTGGGTGTGGGGGTTAGGGTTATAGTAAGGGTGAGGATGGGGGTGAGGCTGACATTGATAGTGAGGGTGTGGGTGTGGGTGGGGGTTGGGGTGAGGGTGAGGGTGAGGGTGACGGTGAGCATGGGGGTGAGGGTCAGGGTGGGGGTGTGAGTGAGGGTGAGAGTGGAGGTGGTGGTGGTGGTGATGGGGATGAGGGTGATCGTAAGGGTAGGGGTGGGGGTGGGGGTGGGGGTGGGCGTGGGCGGGTGTTGGGTTGAGCGTGAGGGTGTGGGTGATGGTGAGGATGTGGGTGGGGGTGGGGATGGGGGGTGGGGGTGGGGGTGTGAGCAGGGTGAGAGTGGGTGAGGGGTTGGGGGTGAGGAGAGCATAAGGGTGGGTGTGGGTGTGGGCGTGGGTGTCGGGTTGAGGGTGAGGGTGAGGGTGATTGTGGGGCTGGGGTAAGGGTGAGGGTGAGAGTGGGTGCCGTGTTTCTGGTGAGGGTGAGGGTGGGGTGGGGGTTGGGGTGAGGTTGAGGGTGGGGGTGGGGTGTGAATGATGGTGAGGGTTTGGAGTGGGGGTTGGAGGAGGGTGATCGTAAGGGTAGGGGTTGGGGTGTGCGTACGTGTGTGTTGGGCTTTAAGGGTGATGGTGAGGGTTGGGTTTGGGATGAGGGTGACCGTGAGGGTGAGGTTGGGGGTGGGGGTGGCGGTTGGAGTGAGGGTGAGAGTGGGTGCCGGTTTAGGGTGAGGGCCAGGATTTGGGTGAGTGTGAGAGTGAGGGTGAGGGTGAGAGTCAGGGTGAGGTTGGGGGTGAGGGTGAAGGTGAGCGTTGGGGTTGGGGTGAGGGTGTGGGTGAGGGTGAGCGTGAGTCGGGGTTTGGGGTGAGCGTGAGAATGGGGGTGGGGACGAGGGTATGGTTTAGCATTACGGTGAGGGTGAGTGTGGGGGTGGGTGTGGGGTTGGGGGTTATGTTGAGGGTGAGGGTGAGGGAAGGGGTGGGAGTGGCGGTGAGAGTGAGGGTGATGGTGAGGGTGGGAGTGTTGGTGGGGGGTGAGGGTGAGGGTGAGGGTGGGGATCCGGGTGACGGTGAGGGTAAGGGTTAAGGTTAGGGTTGGGGTTAAGGTTTGGGGGAAGGGTGATGGTGTGGGTGGGGGTTGTGGTGGGGGTGAGGGTGGGGTGGGGGTGAACGTGAGGGTGAGCATGGGGGTTAGGGTGAGGGTGTGGGTTAGGGTGGGGATTACGGTGAGGGTGGGGGTGGGGGTTAGGGTTATAGGAAGTGGAAGGGTGGGTGTGAGGCTGATGGTGATGGTGAGGGTGGGCGTGGGGGTTGGGGTGAGCGTGAGGGTGGGTGTGGGGTGGTGGTGGTGGTGAGGGTGAGGGTAATGGTGAGGGTGAGGTTGAGGGTCAGTGTGGGGGTGTGAGTGAGGGTGAGAATGGGAATGGTGGTAGGGGTGGGGGTGAGCGTGAGAGTAAGGTTGGGGGTGGGGGTAGGGGTGGGCGTGGGTGTTGGGTTGAGTGTGAGGGTGTGGGTGATGGTGAGGGTGAGAGTGAGGGTGGCGGTGGGAGTGGGGGTTGGGGTCAGAGTGAGGGTGAGGGTGGAGTTGGCGGTGTGAGGGGGTGAGAGTTGGGGTGGGGTTGGGGGTGAGTCTGAGCGTAAGGGTGGGGCAGGTGTGGGCATGGGTGTCGGGTTGAGGGTGGGGTGAGGGTGATCGTGGGGTTGGGGTAAGGGTAAGGGTGATGGTGAGGGTAAGGGTGGGAGTGTAGGGGGGAGGTGAGGGTGAGTGAGATGGTGAGGGTGGGGTTTGGGATTAGGGTGAGGATGACAGTGAGGGTGGGGCTTGGGGTGGCGGTTGGGGTGAGGGTGAGGGTGGCGGTGGGGATTAGGGTGAGAGTGAGAGTGAGGGTGGGGGTGGGAGTGAGGGTGAGGGTGGGTGTGGGGGTGTTGGTCGGGGTTAGGGTGAGGGTGAGGGAATGGGTGGGGCTGGGGGTGGGGGTGAGGGTGAGGGTGTTGTTGAGGTTGGGGGTGGGGCTGAGGGTTAGGGTGAGGGTGCAGGTGAGGGTGGGGGTGGGAGTGGTGTGATGGTGAGGATGGGGGTGAGGTTCAGGGTGGGTGTGAGGGTGGGTGTGTGGGTGGTGGTAAGGGTTACGGTGATCGTCGGGCTGGGGGAGAGGGTGAGGGTGAGTGTGAGGTTGAGGGTGGGGGTGATAATGAGGGTGAGGGTGAGGAGGAGGGTGGGGGTGGGGGTGAGGATGAGGGTGATTGTGAGGGTGGGGGTGGGGGTGGGGTGGTGGTGGGGGTGACGGTGAGGGTGGGGGTGGGGTGAGGGTTAGGGTTAGGATTAGGGTGAGGGTGAGAGTTAGGGAAAGTGTGGCAATGAGGGTGAGGGTGAGGGTGGGGGTGGCGTGGGGTGGGTGTTGGGGTTAGGGTGTGGGTGAGGGTGGGGGCGTGGTGGTGGGGGTGGGGGTTGTGGTGAGGGTGAGGGTTAGGGTGATGGCGGGGGTTGGGTTGAGGATGAGGGTGAGGGTGAAGGTGAGGGTGGGGGTTGGGGTGTGAGTGAGTGTGGGGATGAGGGTGAGCGTAAGGGTGCGGTTGGGTGTGTGCGTCGGCATGGGTATAGGTTTGTGGGTGAGGGTGAGTTTGATTGTGGGTGTTGTTGTAAAGGAGAGGGTGATGGTGAGTTTGGGGGTGGGGGTAGGGGTGAGGGTGAGGGTGATGGTTAGGGCGGGGTTTGGGTTCATGTTGAGGGTGAGGGTAAGGGTGAGGGTGAGAGTGGGAGTGGAGGTGGGGGTGGGGGTGGGGGTGGGGTGTGGGTCGAGGTTAGGGTGAGGGTGAGGGTGAGGGTTAGGGTGGGGGTGGGGGTAAGGGTGAGTCTGGGGGGGTGAGGGTGAGGGTGAAAGTGGGGGTGGTGGTGCGGTTGGGGGTTGGGGTGAGGGTGAGAGTGAGAGTGGGGTTGGGGGTGGGGGTGAGGGTCGGGGTGGGGGTGAGTGTAAGGGTGGGAGTGAGGGCGAGGGTTGGGATGAAGGTGAGGGTGAGGGTGGAGTGGGGGAGAGAGTGAGGGTGAGGGTGGGGGTGTCGGTGTGGGCGATGGTGAGGGTCAGGGTGGCGGTGGGAGTGGGGGTGAGGCTGGGCGTGGGTGCGGTGGTGATGGTGAGGGTGAGGTCAAGGGTGGGGGTGGGGGTGAGGATGAGGGTGAGGGTGAGGAGGAGGGTGGGGGTCGGGGTTGGGGTGGTTGTGAGGGTGAAGGTGGTGGTGGGGTGGTGGTGGGGGTGAGGGTGAGTGTGGGGGTGGGGTGAGAGTGAGGGTAAGGGTGAGGGTGAGGGTTAGGTTTAGGGTGTGTGTGAGAGTGAGGGTGAGGGTGGGGTGGCAATGAGGGTGAGGGTGAAGGTGGGGGTGGTGTAAGGGTGGTGGTTGGGGTTAGAGAGTTGAGCGTTACGGTGAGGGTGAGGATGAGGTTGCTGGTGGGGATCCGGGTGATGGTGAGGGTAAGGGTTAATGTTAGGGTTGGGGTTAAGGTTTAGGGGTAGGGTGACGGTGTGGGTGGGTGTTGGGGTGGAGGTGGGGGTGAGGGTGAGGGTGAGGGTGAGGAAGAGGGTGCGGGTTGGGGTGGGGATTAGTGTGAGGGTGGGTGTGGCAGCTAGGGTTATAGTAAGTGTGAGGGTGAGTGTGAGGCTGACGGTGATGGTGAGCGTGAGGGTGGGGGTGGGAGTGGGGGTGAGGGTGAGGTTGGGGGTGGGGGTGAGGGTCAGGGTGGGAGTGGGGGTGGCGGTTGGGGTGAGGGTTAGGGTGAGGGAGAGTGTGGGGTGGGGGTGAGAGTGAGGGTGAGTGTGGGGGTGATGGTGTGGGCAAGTGTGAGGGTGGGGTGACGGTCGGAGTGGGGGTGGGGGTGGGCATGGGTGTGGGTGTGAGGGTGAGGCTTAGTGTTATCATGGGGGTGGGTGTGGGGGTGAGGGTGAAGGTGATGGTGACAGTGGGTTTGGGTGTTTAGGTGAGGGTGAGGGTGGGGGTGGGTGTAGGGTGAGGGTGAGAGTGAGGGTTAGGGTTAAGGTTAGGGTGAGGGTGAGGGTGAGAGTGAGGGTGATGGTGGGGGTGGGGGTGAGGATGAGGGTGAGGGTGGGTGAGTGGTGGGGGTGGGGGTTGGGGTTAGGGTTAGGGTGAGAGTGGGTGTGGGGTTTTAAGTGAGTGTGAGGGTGATGTTGAGGTTGGGGGTGGGGGTGGGGGTGAGTGTAAGGGTGAGGGTGGGGGTGTGGAGGAGGGTGAATATGTGGGTGAGTGTGAGTGTGGGGGTGGGGGTGAGGGTGAGCCTGATGGTGGGGTTTGGGGGTATGGATGATTTTGAGCATTACTGTGATCATGCGGGTTAGGGTGAGGGTGCGGGTGAGGGTGGGGGTGGGGGTGGGGGTGGGAGAGAGCGTGAGGGTGAGTGTGAGTGCGTGCTTTTGGGTGGGGGTGACGGTGAGGGTAGGGGTGGGGGTGCGGGTGAGAGTGATGGTGATGGTGGACTTGGGGGTTAGGGTGAATGTGAGGGTGAGTGTGAGGGTGAGGTTGGGGGGGTGGGGTTTGGGGTGACGGTGAGGATGAGAGTTGGGGTTAGGGATAGAGTGAGAGTGATGGAGAGGGTGGGGGTGATGGTGGGCTAGGGGTGGGCGTTGGGGTTAGGGTGAGTGTGGGGGTGAGGGTCAGGGTGAGCGTGATGGTGGGGGTGAGGTTGTGCGTTACGGTGCGGGTGATGGTTAGGGTGCGGGTGAGGGTGAGTGTGGGGTTGGGAGTGGGGGTCAGAGTGATGTTGGGAGTGGGTGTTGGGGTGGGGGTGGGGGTGAGGTTGTGCGTTATGGTGCGGGTGATGCTTAGGGTGCGGGTGAGGGTGAGGGTGGGGTTGGGAGTGGGGGTCAGAGTGATGTTGGGAGTGGGGGTTGGGGTGGTGGTCGTGGTGAGGGTAAGCGTGTTGGTGAGGGTGTGTCACAGAGTGTGGGGGAGTCAGCGCCTGCACCCCTCTTCCCCAGATTCACTGGGAGTCTCAGGCAGCCAGTAGAATAGAAGGTTTATTAGAGATGCCAGGAACACAGTCCAACCAGAGCTTGTCCGTACATCCAAGACCCCTCAGTCGGGCCCTTCCGGGGGGCAGGGAGCTTAGACCCCAGCTCGGAGCTCCCTGCATTTCACCCCACAGCTCCAAACGGGGGCAGGGAGGCCAGACCCAGTCTCCCCCTCTCCCCTCCTCTCCGGCCATCCCCAAACTGAAACTGTCCAGCCCCTCCTCTCTCCTTTGTCTCCTTCCCGGGCCAGGAGGTCACCTGATCCCTTTGTTCGAACACCTTTAGCTCTCACCTTTGCAGGGGAGGGGCCGGGGCAATCAGTTGCTAGGATACAGAGTGTCGGCCCTTCTCTGTGTCCAGGCGCCTCTGTAACAATCATTCACCCTTGTCCCACCACCTAAATACTCAAGCACTGCATAGGGAAACCGAGGCACCCACACAGTACTCAGGGAAAACATTAACAACAGTCCTAGTTCGTCACAGGGTGGGGGTGAGTGTGAGGGTGGGGGTAAGGGTGAGGGTGAGCGTCGGGCTGGGGGTGAGGGTGAGGGTGAGGGTGGGGGTGAGGATTGGGGCGAGGGTGAGGAGCAGGGTGGGGGTGGGGGTGAGGGTGAGGGTGAGGGTGGGAGTGGGGTGGGAGTGGGGTGAGTGTGAGTGTGAGGGTGGGGGTGGGGGTGCGTGTGAGGGTGTTGGTGACGGTGGACTTGTGGGTTAGGGTGAATGTGAGGGTGAGGATGAGAGTGAGGGTGGGTGTGGGGGTTAGGGTGAGGGTGGGCGTGGGAGTGGTGGTTGTTACCCCAACCCACACAATCACACTCACCCTCATCCTCAAACCCACCCCCACACCAAGGCACACCCCCACCCCAACCCTCACCCTCACCCTAACCACCACTTCCAACCTCACCCTCACCCTAACCTCAAACCTATCCCTACCCTACGCCCACCCTCACCCTCACCCCCACCCCCTCACACTAAACCTAACCCTCGCCCTCACCCTCACCCCAACCCCCACCCCCACCCTCACGCTCACCCTCACCTTCACCTTCACCCTAACCCCCAAACCCACCGTCACCATCACCCTCACCCCCACCCCCAACCCCACCCTCACCCTCACCACCACCTCCACCACCCCACACTCACCCTCCTCCTCACCCTCACCATTATCGTCACCCCCGTCCCCACCCTCGCCATCACCTTCACCCCCAGCCCGATGCTCACCCTCACCCTGACCCTTACCCCTACCCTCACCTTCACCACGACCCTCACCCCCACACTCACTCCCACCACCACACCCACCCTCACCCTCACCTCTACCCCCACCCCCACCCTCACCCTCATCCTGACCCCCACCCCCACCCTCCTCCTCACCCTTGCCCACATCCTCACACCCATCCCCACCCCCGCCCTCACCCTCACCCTCACCCTTACCTTCAACCCACCCTCACCCCCACCCCCAACCCCATCCCCACTCCCACCTCCACCCTCACCCTCACACTCAACCGTACCTCCAACCCCACATCCACCCCCACCCTCACCCTCACCTGCACCCTTACCCTCACCCTCAGCCTCACCGTAACTGTCGGAGAAAAACAGAGTTCTCACTCTTATTTTGGGTGCAGCAAGGCAAGATACACTTTATTAACCTAAGCAATTGCAAAGAGGAGAGAGGACACAGGCTTTCCCCTTCCTAGGCAGGTCTCTCAAAGATAAACAATTAAGGCAAGCATTTATACTTTTTGTTACATATAGTAATGATCAACAACTGCAATTTGTTTATACATATTCTTTCTTGTTATCTTGTTTTCCTCATTAATTTTGTTATGGTCTACATTCTATTCTTATCTAATACAAGGTTACAGTAACCTCTCTCATAGTTATTTTACCCTTGTCTCACAGAGTCCCCGCTTCTACAAATCTCGCGTTATTACAGCTAGAGTTAGCCTGACTCTTGCTCATATAGAGGCCTGCATCCAAATTCCCTTTACCGACTTCCACACTCCCCCCTTTTGTGATTCTAGCCCAACTATCAATCTCAAATTTCAATTTTCATTAGATCTCGTATTACAGAGTCTCCATCAAATACCTCAACGTGAGGGGTTTTGCTTGGAGACAATGACAAAGCATGGTTAGTATGCAAATGGAAAATATTCTTACTATCACATTGTTTACAACAACAATAACATAATCCTAAACTAAACAACAAGAATACAAGCAGTAACATTCCCACCGTAATAATATAATGGGGGTGTTGTGCAATATTAGTTACAAAACACAATACATCATACTTAGTACATAAAGCAGTCATTCTATAAGCTGTATGGAAAGCATGTGTTTCAATCTGATATATATTCTGTAACACATGGATCTGACTTTGTAAGTCAGAAATCTTTTGAATCTTTGGTAGAAGTGAATGTAAATTTTGGAATCGATCGGGTATAAAACTAGTCCAATTAAAAGAAATTTGATATCGAAGATCTAAAGGTAGGGTTTTATCTGCTGGCCAGTAAATAATGCGATTTCCCGCGTTTGTGGTGAGATTAAAATGAATGTCTTGTAGAGTGGTGGCCTGCATATACACACAGCTATCATTAACTTGGAATAGTAACTGTCCTGTCAGGGTAGTTCCTTGTCCTATACCTTCCCTACAAACTTTGTCAAAAACGGTGACAACTTCTCCTTGCTTTAATTTCCTTACGCACTGAAGCTGTGGGGGTTCCAAAGGCCATAATGTCCACTGATTCCCTATCCCAATCCAAATATCGGGTGTTATTCCAGGAGCACTAACAATAAATCGGCTAGGCATACCAGGTGGTCTAATTTCCCAAATGTCATGGTGAATAATCCAGTCCCACAGGCATCCTCCCCATGGACCCGGCAAGATACGGTATGTGGGAGCCCACACCCCTCCAACCGGCCCATATGCTTGGAAGGAGCACTGCGAGTACTTACATATCCATCCTGAAAATCTCCAAGTCTGTCTCCATGGCCACAAATCAGATGGTACACCTGAAGCACTAGTAAGGGCAGTGGGCCAAGCTTGATGGTCAAGATCATTCCGAATGGCTATTAGCTGGTCATTCAGGAAGTCCTGAATCTCTGAACATGCTAGATCCCACTGCAATGCCTTTCCTGCCTCAGTGAATTTTAATACCATCTCTGTCAACAGCTTCTGGGTCATTGAACTAAGAGCAGAAATAACATACAATTCACCCACTCCAGCCTGTACCTGAGTCAGCTGTGCTCCAGAAATAAAGCCTGTGGCCGTTTCCAATTGTCCTAATTTCTCATCATATTCTTGATTTTTAAAAATATTCCAAATGGCCGCTGCACTATTGGCCCCGTTCCATAAATGTCCAGTTAACTCTCTTCTCTGCCGATAGGAGGAGACCCATGCTTTTTGCTGTGCTAGCCGAATAGCAATTTGGATATATAGAAGTAATTTGGAAGCTAGATATGGGCAGGGTAAATTTCACGGTCCCTAATGTGGCATTCACTATTGTCATTCGATGTCCTGATACATCTCTTTTGGGGATAGTATTATACCACATTTGTTGTTTCAATATTTTCAAATTCTTGTGAAAAACATTAGCATCAATAGCATAGGAAGGTGTATATTGTAACATGGTACAAGTTACATTGTTAGTTATTGGGACCATTTCAATACAATTACATTTCCCAGTCTTAGAGCAAAGTCTCTGGGTATAAGTCCGGTTATTTACTAATTGGGTAACTAAATAACAAGAAGTACCCTTCTCTCCCAGTATACTACAAGTCCCAGGAACAACTAGCATATCCAACTGCACCCTGTTCCTCTTGTCTTGTAAGTTCTGTAGTAGAAATATGTACTTATGGGGCTCACTTTTGGTAATATCATATGAGTCTATTTTTACAAAACCCCGTAATGTCCATTGTATGGTTCGGTGATATGATCTGTGGTGAACCTTAAAAATAAAATTTAAAAACCTTAAAAAATAAATTTTCTAAACAATACTTAAATAGGTCACCAACATGCGACGGTCTTGGCCAATGGGTTTCATCAGAAATAATAGATTTTTTGTATCTGGGTATGTGACAGGGGTAATGATGGTAGTTGTAATGGAGGTAATGGTAGGGGTAATGCTTGTGGTAATAAGGCGTGTTTTATATTCCTCATCTGAAAGCCAATTAGGGAGAGCAGTACATTCCCAGGGCACTTGTCCAATAGCACATTCTGCAGCCCCCGGGAGAAACCCCAAATACCAAGTAGTACCACATTCCCAAGCAAAGAGTCCACAACTTCCTCCTTGCCAGTGTATAATATTCCGCCTCTTCCACCAGGGCCAGTTCTCAATGTCTTTTGTGGTTAAGAACTCCTGGGCCTTGGCAGGTTTGGTAGAGCGAGTATTTCTTTTCCTTCTTTTCTGGAACAATTGTAGATCAGCATCATACAGGGGAGAGGTTACTAGCACATCACCCTGTAGTGCTTTGGTTCCCGTAGCAAATGGTGAAGGCAGAATAAACTCATCAGTGGACAAAGGAGAGGTTACTAGCACTTCACTTTGTCCATTTCTCCTGCCGTTTAGGAGGAGAAATAGAAGCACCAGAAGAAGTAGGCTGATCAGTAACTGGTGTGGAATCATCTTGAGGCACAGGGGTCTTTTTGCAATGAGAAGCATGGGTCCATGCAGTCAGTCCTTGGCACTTCACAGCGGTGTTGGTGGTCAGCAAAACTTGGTAAGGGCCTTTCCAGCGGGGAGCCAGAGCAGTCTTTCGTTGGTGGACCTTTATGTAGACCCAATCACCTGGTTCCAGGGAGTGGCAGGGTTGTGCAGGATCCTTGGGTAGTGCTTCATGTACCTACTATTCTTAATAGGAGATCCAGTGGATGTAAGAAATCCTCTGTACTTCCAAAGTAGACCATAATCATGTACCACTCCAAAGGCATAGCGAGAATCTGTATAGATAGTAACTGCTTGATTTCGAGCCAAAATGCAGGCTCGGGTCAAAGCCACAAGCTCAGCCACCTGAGCTGAAAACACAGAGGGAAGAAAAGCACTTTCAATAACAGAATATGAAGAGCACACCGCATAACCAGCAACCAGTTTGCCTTTAGAATCTCGCAAACAGGAGCCATCCACAAAGTAAATAAGACCAGAATTTTCAAAAGGCATGTCCATTAAATCATCTCTTGGACGGGTAAGCACGGAAGTCACAGATACACAGTTATGTGACTCCCCATCTTCCGGCCCAGGTAACAGGGAGGCCGGATTTAGAACGGGGCAACGAGCCAAGGTAATATGAGACGATGACAGTAGTCCTTGGGGGGGTGGAGAGCCTCT
Source organism: Chelydra serpentina (assembly GCA_037349315.1). NCBI lineage: Eukaryota > Metazoa > Chordata > Testudines > Chelydridae > Chelydra > Chelydra serpentina. The sequence goes on from JBAIAC010000319.1 coordinate 887,477, forward strand.
CCCTTTAGCCAGCTGAAGACAAAATGGAAGGGTCTTGCAATGGCTTTTATAGCCTTTCTTCCTCTCCCTGCGTAGGATCCAGTTGCCCTGGAGTTTTGGGATCACATGGGCAAGTCACCTGTCCATGCGCCCTAACCAGTCTAACCAGTTGCATTCCAGACCCGGCCCCAATGTGGATTGGGGTCTGCAACGTCTTTTGTCTGTCAAGTGCTCGCATTTAACAGGCACATTCTTTGCTCCAAAGATGATCCCATGTACTTACAAAGGCTATGTACAAAACCAGCAAATATAAAACCAATCTTCATCACTCCAACTACAACAATGATACATGCATACAAACAGGAGGAGTAAATTCAGTAGGTCATAACTTTCACAGAGATATGTTACATGGCACATGTAGCATAAAACATATTTTAGTTACATATATACATTTATAAGCATCTCCCCATAAAGTTTTATGGGGAACACCGTCACACCCTCCTCCTGAACTTACTGCCAGAGACTTGGACACTGTCCATGGCGGAGGCAGTACACATAAAGCCCCTGTTTGTCTTTGGTCACACCCCTTTTCAGTACCGGCACACCACATGGTGTCATTCGTAATGGTTTTAGCAAAATGCGAGGTTCCTGGTCCCCGGGCGCCTGAAAATGGGTTGGGGTGTAGTATTGCTAACAGGATACAGATAGCAATACCTGTTAAGGCGTAGGAACCTCGGCATTTAGCTCTCAGTGCCATGAGGCGGCGTGCCTCAGTTTCCCCTTTCACACAGCAGCCTGGGCCTGTTATGCTTTTGCTGTTGTGCCAAGCTTCCAGCCGGTTACCCGATATAGGCCGACAGGTAACATGTTTGTATGACCGTGAAGTCACCATCCCAAGCATATACAACAGTTTTTCCCACCAATCAGGTATGTTCCCCATCTTGAAAGGGTTGACCCTCAGTGTTAACTCCTTTGTTATAACCCACAGATGAAGTAGGGAAAGACACAGGATTACCCACCCGTCTGTGTATCCTGGTGGGCACTCTGATGCAGATTCTTCTGCCTCTTTGGAGCAGGCTCCTGAATCCGGCATGGGTTTGAGGTTCTGGCAAGGAAAGGGTGTACTGCAACCCGGCCTGCCCTCGGCCCCTCCCTCTGGAATTTCTCTGGGCTGGTTCCCATCCCCTTGTGTGGCTTCACCCATGCAGAGGCTCACTCCCTTCTGCTTTGAAGAGAGAGGTTTACCTCCTACCCGTGTAGCAAGAACAACCTCTTTCTTGGACACCCCAGTATCTGTTCCCAACAGGTCAGCTGGACGGACTCCCCCCTCCAGGAGGTCTGACCCCCAGCTTTCCCTTCTAACCTGATCCACAGGAGAGGGGTCTGGCATCTGAAATGCAGACTTTTCACCCTCCTCCTGGGCAAGATCCTCCTGACAAAAGGTTGGCGGGCTCTCCGGCCCCCCCCTCACCTTCCCTCCCTGGGCCTCTATCTGGGCCAGACACTCCCGTGTCCCCCCGGAGAGAAGGTGACCCTGGTGCAGCTGTGGGCTCCCAGCTGCAAGCTAAGATAGACCCTTCAGTGGCCCGCAAAATTCCCCCCTTGCTATGAGGTAGAACATTCCCCTCCCCCGGGGAGATGATTACAGGACAGGAACTGGCCACAGCCACCCCTGCCGCCACAGCTGCAGTCCCTGTGACTTCGCCCCCCCCTCTGGGGTTTTCAGCACCAGGTTCCTGCTTGCTGACACCCAGCCCTGGGACAGATTCTGCCACAGCAAAGAAATCATTTCCCAGTAGAAACGGTGCAAAATTGTGTGACACTGTTGCCACAGTTAGCTTAGCCTGCAAGTTTTCCGTTTGCATGTGTACTTTTGCCAGAGGTGCAATGACTTTGTAGCCACCCACCAGCTCCAATTCCGCCACTTTACCCGGCAACCAATCCTTCTCTTGGATCAGGTCCCTCCTGACTATAGAAATTTCAGCACCTGTAGCTCTCAACCCAGTGATTACCTTCCCATTCAGTCTAACAGCATGCACATGCTCACTGCTTGGTGGTGTAGAAGTCAACTTCACAAACCCTGTGTGGAAAGAGGCAGCAGCTTCATGGGCCGCTTGATGCCTGTTTTCACTCAGCAGGGGACACTTATCTCTCAGGTGCTCGGTGGACTTACATTGATAGCACCTCCTGGGCTCCTCTGATTGTACAGGGAATTTGGGACGAGTACTAGGGGAATGGGGAGGTGAGCGCCCAGCCTCCTTTTTCCCAGGGGTAACACGGTGACTCTGTTTTCCTTCAACCCTGTACCCCTCTGCCAGTGGTTTATGCTTAATTGCAGCTTGCGCCTGCTCATAAGAGTCTGCAAACCCAGCTAATTCACTAACTGCTTTTACCTGTTTGTCCCACAAGTACTGTTTTACATCATCACTGCACATATTCAGGAATTGTTCCTGAGCAACCAAATCACACATCCCTTCAAAGCTTATAATGTCTTTTCCCCTCACCCACTTATCTACCAGAACTGTCATTTCATTTGCATAAGCCACATTACTTAATCCATCCCCCCTCTTAAGACTCCTGAATTTAACCCTGTAGGTTTCAGGTGTAACCTGAAACTGTTTCAAAACCAGTTCCTTAAATTTACCATAATTGGAGGCATCCCCAATGGGCATCTTATTGAATACGTCCAGAGCTCTGCCAGTCAATTTGGCTATCAAGGTGGTCATTTTTTGATCTTCAGGGATCGCATGGAGGGAGCACAGTCTCTCGAAGGTGATAAAATATTCGGCTATATCCTTGGATTCATCATACTGGGGGCATAGACGCTCCCATTTGGGGATTTTTGGGGAAGCGGAGCCGGCCGCTGAAGGGTTTCGACTCTTCAACTCTGCAACAGCCAGTTCATGCTTCTGGGCCTCCATAGCTCTCGCGTGGGCCAGCTCCTCTGCTTCCATAGCTCTCTTGTGGGCCGCCTCCTCCCTGATTCTTTCTGCTTCCATAGCTCTCTGGTGGGCCAGCTCCGCTCTCTTGTGGGCTTCTGTCTCTGCACTAATTTCCAGCGTACGTAATTCGATTAGTCTCCGATGTTCGTTTTCTTTCTCTGTTATTTCGAGTCTGGCAAGGTCCAGTTTTACCGTGGCCTCGCTTACAGACATCTTATTGCTGTCTAGTGCTGGGCCACGCCCCTCTGCAGTTCACTGAAACTGGACTGCACTCAGATCAGGAGCTCTTCAGTTAAGAGACTTTCCCAGCTTCCCTGATCTTCACTCTAACTTATTTGATTTCCTTTTCTGTCCCTACTTCCCTTACCCGAAATAAGCAAACAGAAAATAACAAACCAGTAACCACTTTGTCTGTTTTCCAGCCACCACACTTAAAACTCACTTAAAATCACTACCAATATCTCAAAGCAATCAGCTGTGCACAGACCCTGCTCGACTACGCCACTGTGACGGGTTGGGGCCACAGAGACCTGCTTGGTGCTGCCACCTGGTGTGCCAAGGCTGCTTCTGCCCCTGCTTCCAGGCCTTTTCCAGCTTGGGACTCCCGAATCCTGTCTGTTTTGAGCCAGATTCCACTGATCTGCTGCAAACACAGACCCAGGTCCGGACCAAGTCCACTCACCACTGTAAGGCTCCTGGAAGCGCTCTTGCCTTTGACACCCAGCTGCTCAACTCCAAAGAGGTTCAAACCCTTAATAAATCCGTTTTACCCTGTATAAAGCTTATACAGGGTAAACTCATAAATAGTTCGCCTTCTATTTCAAAGATAGAAAGATATGCACAGCTGTTCGCTTTCCCCAGGCACCAACGCGTAGTCAAGGAAATGTAATAAGAAAAAGTGATTTTAATAAGTACAGAAAATAGGATTTAAGTGAGTTCAATTAGTGACAGACAGAACAAAGCAAGTTACTTAGTAAAATAAAATAAAACACGCACGTCTATGTCTATTCAAAGTTAACACAGATAAAAGCCTCACCAGATTCGGATATTTTCCTTTTTACAGGCTGTAGAATTAGCCTGGGTCCAGCAGTCGCTCACACCCCCTAGTGTCTTTGTCCTTTGTTCAGTTCCCCTCAGGAATGTCCTTGGGGGGGTGGAGAGCCTCTCCCTTTAGCTAGCTGAAGACAAAATGGAAGGGTCTTGCAAGGGCTTTTATAGCCTTTCTTCCTCTCCCTGCGTAGGATCCAGTTGCCCTGGAGTTTTGGGATCACATGGGCAAGTCACCTGTCCATGCGCCCTAACCAGTCTAACCAGTTGCATTCCAGACCCGGCCCCAATGTGGATTGGGGTCTGCAACGTCTTTTGTCTGTCAAGTGCTCGCATTTAACAGGCACATTCTTTGCTCCAAAGATGATCCCATGTACTTACAAAGGCTATGTACAAAACCAGCAAATATAAAACCAATCTTCATCACTCCAACTACAACAATGATACATGCATACAAACAGGAGGAGTAAATTCAGTAGGTCATAACTTTCACAGAGATATGTTACATGGCACATGTAGCATAAAACATATTTTAGTTACATATATACATTTATAAGCATCTCCCCATAAAGTTTTATGGGGAACACCGTCACACGAGTGTTGGTCAGAAAGGGGCCCTAGTGAAACAGAAAGGGGTTTGGTGACAGGATGTGAAACAGGTTGGTTTGAAATGCCAACAGCATTAATAGACAAGGATGACAAAGGAACAGAAGGAAACTCTAAAGATCTGAAAGCAGATTTGCTAGCTCCAGTATCCACAAGACAAGCAACAGATTGTCCTGCAATTTCACAATTTACATATGGGCCTTCTTGATTAATAGGAATTAATGGATTCATAATGCAGTTACGTTCCCTCAGGCTGTCCTAGTAAGAATTGTTTTGTGGGGAAAAAACGGGCGCTTCAGGATTTGGGAAAGGGGGTGGAGGAAGATTGTGGGACGGTCGGTTTGGGCATTCATTTCTCCAGTGTCCCTCCTGGCCACAAAAGTGGCATGATGTATTCCTTGTTGGGGCAGGATATGAGGGACCTTTCCCTCTTCCCCGACCTCGACCACGTCCTCGTCTTCCCCTCCCATGGCCTCTAATTTGATAAGTTTGTAACTGCAAAGCCAAGAGTTTTGTTTCAGTGCTTTCTTTCTTCTGTTCTATGCAAGCTGTACAATGGTTGGCAACTGTCACTAATTCTGAAAGGGGTTTTGTCTGCCAACCAATGCAGATAGTTCTTAACTGCTGCTGGACTTTAGGCAAGAGTCCCTCTTACTACTCGTAAGAGCTGATTAACATCTGCCCATGACGGATTATAACACTGAATCACTGTCCGGAGTTCGTCTCTAAACTTTTCTGGCTCCTCCCTAACCTTAGGAAACTCCTTTACCAAATTTCTAAGGTCCCCTGGTGTCCAAGGGGCATGAACTACAACCAAATTCCCTGCAGCACCAGGCAATTCTCTTAAGGGAGCCTGGAATGTTGGTACCTGACTCCTAGTGTGGTGAGAAACCAGGCTAGAAGAAAAATCAGGGTCTGGCGACCCAGGATCAAGTGAGCTACTGGAAGGCTCGGAATCAGTTCTCCGCTGTTGATGGGGCAGCGGAGAGGAAGAATTTCCCCCCGGAGAAGAAACATGTGGCAAGGAGCCAGATGCTGCCGTAGGGAGATTACCAGCAGGTGCAGCCTGCGGAAAGGCGGGAGTGAGGGTGAGTTTGTGGTTGAGAGTGGGGGTGAGGGTGAGAGTGGGGGTGAGGATGAGGGTGAGCGTCGGTCTCGGGGTGAGGGTGGGGGTGAGGGCGAGTGTTGGGGGGGTGAGGATGGGGGGAGGGTGGGGGTGGGGTGGGAGAGGGTGTGAGGGTTAGGGTGAGTATGAGTGTGCGGGTGGGGGTGAGGATGAGGGTGAGGGTGATGGTGACAGTGGATTTGGGGGTGAGGGTGAGGGTGGGGTTGGAGCAGATGTTTGGGGTGAGGGTGAGGGTTAGGCTGAGGGTTAGTGTCAGGTTGACGGTTGGGGTGGGGTGGGTGCGGGGGTTGGGGTTAGGGTGAGGGTGAGTGTGGGGCTCAGGGTGAGGTTGACGGTGGGGGTGGGGTGGGTGCGGGGGTTGGGTTTAGGGTAAGGGTGAGGGTGGGTGTGGGGCTGAGGGTGAGGGTGAGCGTGATGATGGGGGTGGGGGTTGGGGTGAGGTTGAGCGTTACAGTGAGTTTGAGGGTGAGGGTGGGGGTGAGGGTGAGGCTGAAGTTGAGAATGGGGGAAAGGGTGAGGGTGAGCGTCAGGCTGGGAGTGAGGGTGAGGGCGAGGGTGGGGGTGGCATGAGGATCAGGGTGAGGGTAGGGGTGTATTGGGAGAGGGCATGAGGGTGAGTGTGGGGGCGGGGGTGAGGATGAGTGTGAGGATGGGGGTGGGGTCCGGGTGAGGGTGAGGGTTAGGGTTAGGGTGAGGGTGGGAGTGGGGGTCAGAGTGATGTTGGGAGTGGGGGTGGAGGTGGGGATGGGGGTGAGGGTGGGCGTGAGGGTGGGGGTAAGTGTGAGGGTGAGCGTCAGGCTAGGGGTAAGGGTGAGGGTGAGGGAGAGGGCGAGGGTGGGGGTGAGGATGAGGGCTAGGGTGAAGATGACGGTCCGGGCGGGGGTCGGGGTGAGGATGAGGGTGAGGGTGGGTGTGGGGTGGGAGGGGGCGTGAGGATGAGGGAAAGAGTGATGGTGGGGGTGGGGGTGGGGGTGAGGGTGAGTGTGAGGTTAGGGGTGGGGTGCGGCTGAGGGTGACTGTGACAGTGATGGTGAATTTGGGGATTGGGGTGAAGATGAGGGTGAGGGTGAGGGTGGGGGTGGGGGTGGGGTTTGGGTTGAGGGTGAGGGTTAGAGTTTGGGTGAGGGTGAGAGTGATGGTGAAAGTGAGGGTGGGGGTGAGCGTGAGGGTGAGGGTGACGGTGGGGGTGGGGTGGGGGCGGGGGATGCAGTAAAGGTGAGCGTGGGGGTGGGGGTGCTGGTGGAGCTGGGTGTGGTGGTAGTTACCCCAACCCCCACAATCACACTCACCCTCATCCTTAAACCCAGCCCTACACCAACGCGCACCCGCACCCCCACCCGCACCCTCACCCTCACCCTAACCACCACACCCACCCTCACCCTCACCCTAACCCCTACCCCACTCCCACCCTACCCCCACACTCACCCTCACCTCCACCCCCCCACACTAACCCTAACTCTCACTCTCACCCTCACCCCAACCCCCAACACCCACGCCCACCCTCATGCTCACCCTCACCCACACCTTCACCCTAACCCCCAAGCCCACCATCACCATCACCCTCACACCCAGCCCCAACCCCACCTTCACCCTAAACCTCACCTCCACCACCAATTCCCCACACTCACCCTCACACTCACGCCCTACCCCACCCCCACCCACACTCCCACCCTCACCCCAACCCCCAACACCCACGCCCACCCTCATGCTCACCCTCACCCACACCTTCACCCTAACCCCCAAGCCCACCATCACCATCACCCTCACACCCAGCCCCAACCCCACCCTCACCCTCAACCTCACCTCCACCACCAATTCCCCACACTCACCCTCACCCTCATGCCCTACCCCACCCCCACCCCACTCCCACCCTCATCCTCACCCCCACTCCCACTCCCACCCTCACCCTCAACCCTACCCCCAACCCCACCACCACCCCCACCCTCACCCTCACCTGGACCCTCACCCTCACCCTCACTGTAACGCTCAACCTCACCCCCACCATCACCCTCATCCTCACCCTCACCCCCACGCTCACCCCAACCCCAACCCTCACCTTCACCCTCACCCCCAACGCCACACTCACCCTCACCCTCACCCTCACTCTCACACTCACGCAAACCCTGGCCCTCACCCTAAACACGGCACCCACTCTCACCCTCACCCTCACCCCAACCGCCACCCCCACTGCCAACCTCACCCTCATGGTCACCCTCATCCCAAACCCAACCTTCACCATCACCCTCACCCTTAAAGCCCAACACACACCCATGCACACCCCAACCCCTACCCTTACGATCCCCCTCCCCCAACCCCCATTCCAAACCCTCACCCTTATTCACACCCCCACCACCACCCTCAACCTCACCCCAACCCCCACCCCCACCCTCACCCCACTCTGACCATCAACACCCCCCCAACCCCCACCGTCACCCTCTCCCGAAACCCGGTACCCACTCTCACCCTCACCCTTACCCCAGCCCCACAATCACCCTCACACTCAACCCGACACCCACGCCCACCCCAACACCCACCATTATGCTCTCCCTCACCCCCAACTCCACACCCACTCTAACCCTGCTCACACCCCCACCCCCACAGTCACCTTCACCCTCACCCTCACCCCCACCCCCACCCCCACCCGCATCCTCACCCTCACCATCACCCACACCCTCACGCTCAACACAACACCAGCGCCCACGCCCTCCCCCACCCCCACCCCTACTCTTACGCTCACCCTCACCCCCCCCACCACCACCCCCACTCCCACCCTCACTCACACCCCCACTCCCACCCCTACCCTTACGCTCACCCTCACCCCACCCCCACTCCCACCCTCACTCACACCCCAACCCCCACCCTCACCCGCACCCGAAACCCGGTACCCACTCTCACCCTCACCCTTACCCCAGGCCCACAATCACCCTCACCCTCACCCTCAACCCGACACCCACGCCCACCCCAACACCCACCCTTATGCTCACACCCCCACCCCCACACTCACCCTCACCCCAACCCCCACCCCCACCTGCATCCTCACCCTCACCATCACCCACACCCTCACGCTCAACCCAACACTGGCGCCCACGACCACCCCCACCCCCACCCCTACACTTACGCTCACCCTCACCCCAACCACCCCCACCACAACCCCCACTCTCACCCTCACTCACACCCCCTCCCTGATCCTCACCCCCATGCTCACCGTCACCCTCACCCTCACCACCAACCACACCCCAACCCCACCCTCACCCCAACCCACACTGTAACGCTAAACCTCACCCTCGCCCCCACCGCCACCCTCACGCTCACACCCACCCCCAGACTCACCCTCACTCCCACCACCATTCCTACCCCCAACCTCACCCTCACCCTAACCCTCGCCCTCACCCTCACCCCAAACTCCACCATCACCATCACCCTTACCCTCACCTCACCCCAAAACCCTCCCCCCAACCTCACCCTCACCCTCACCCTTACTTTACGGGATTGGAATACTCATTTTCAGTATTTTTGACTAACCGATCTGTACCAAAAGCCCAGCAATTCATCAGCATCACCCTCATCCTCACCCTCACCCCCACGCTCACCCCAACCCCAACCCCAACCCTCACCTTCACCCTCACCCCCAACGCCACACTCACCCTCACCCTCCCCCTCACTCTCACGCAAACCCTGGCCCTCACCCTAAACACGGCACCCACTCTCACCCTCACCCTCACCCTCACCCCAACCGCCACCCCCACAGCCAACCTCACCCTCATGGTCACCCTCATCCCAAACCCAACCTTCACCATCACCCTCACCCTTAAAGCCCAACACACACCCATGCACACCCAACCCCTACCCTTACGATCCCCCTCCCCCAACCCCCATTCCAAACCCTCACCCTCATTCACACCCCCACCCCCACCCTCAACCACACCCCAACCCCCACCCCACCCTCACCCCACTCTGACCATCAACACCCCCCCAACCCCCACCGTCACCCTCTCCCGAAACCCGGTACCCACTCTCACCCTCACCCTTACCCCAGCTCCACAATCACCCTCACACTCAACCCAACACCCACGCCCACCCCAACACCCACCATTATGCTCTCCCTCACCCCCAACCCCACACCCACTCTAACCCTGCTCACACCCCCACCCCCACACTCACCTTCACCCTCACCCTCACCCCCACCCCCACCCCCACCCGCATCCTCACCCTCACCATCACCCACACCCTCACGCTCAACCCAACACCAGCGCCCACGCCCACCCCCACCCCTACTCTTACGCTCACCCTCACCCCCCCCACCAGCACCACCACCCCCACTCCCACCCTCACTCCCACCCCTACCCTTACGCTCACCCTCACCCCACCCCCACACCCACCCTCAATCACACCCCAACCCTCACCCGCACCCGAAACCCAGTACCCACTCTCATCCTCACCCTTACCCCAGGCCCACAATCACCCTCACCCTCACCCTCAACCCGACACCCACGCCCACCCCAACACCCACCATTATGCTCACACCCCCACCCCCACACTCACCCTCACCCCAACCCCCACCCCCACCCGCATCCTCACCCTCACCATCACCCACACCCTCACGCTCAACCCAACACTGGTGCCCACGACCACCCCCACCCCTACCCTTACGCTCACCCTCACCCCAACCACCCCCACCACAACCCCCACTCTCACCCTCACTCACACCCCCTCCCTGATCCTCACCCGCATGCTCACCGTCACCCTCACCCTCACCACCAACCACACCCCAACCCCACCCTCAGCCCAACCCACACTGTAATGCTAAACCTCACCCTCGCCCCCACCGCCACCCTCACGCTCACACCCACCCCCAGACTCACCCTCACACTCACTCACAGCCTCAACCAACCCCAACCCTCACCCTCACACTCACTCCCACCACCACCCCTACCCCCGACCTGACCCTCACCCTAACCCTCGCCCTCACCCTCACCCCAAACTCCACCATCACCAAAACCCTTACCCTCACCTCACCCCGAAACCCTCCCCCCAACCTCACCCTCACCCTCACCCTTACTTTACGGGATTGGAATACTCATTTTCAGTATTTTTGACTAACCGATCTGTACCAAAAGCCCAGCAATTCATCAGCATCACCCTAATCCTAACCCGAAACCCTAACCCTCACCTCCACCGCCACCCCCACTCCCCGCCCTCACCCTACCTCCATCCCCCAACCCCACCCCAAACCCTCACCTTCACCCTCAATCCCACCTGCACCCTCACCCTCACCCTCATCCTAACTCTAACCTTAAAAACTCACCCTCACCCTCAACCTCACCCCCACCCCCACCCTCACCGTCACCCCCAACCACACACCCACCCTCACCCTTTCCCAAACCCCCACCTTCACCCCCACACCCACCATCACACTCAAAGTCACCCCCATCCCCAACTTCACCTCACCCTCGCCCCAAACCCCACCACACCCTCACTCTCACCGTCACCACCACTCCAACCCCCACCCCACCCTAACCCTCACTTTAACCCCCACCCCCACCATCACCCTCACCCTAACACCAACCCCCACCCCCAACCTCACCCTCACCATTATCCCCACCCCCACCCTCACCCGCACCACCTCCCTCACCCTCACCCTCACCGCCACCCCCAATCTCACCCTCACCAGCACCCCAACCCCAACCCCCATCCTAACCCTCACCCTCACCCTAACCCCACCCCATCCTCACCTTCACGCAATCCACTACCCCCACCCCCAACCTCACCCTCACCCTAACCCCCACGCCCACCCTCACCCTCACCCCCAACCATGACCCTCACCCGAAACCTCAGCCCCACATCCACCGCTACCCTGACCCTGACCCTTACCCAACCCCCAACCTCATCTTCACCCCCTCCCCAACCCCCACCCCCACCCCCACCCTCACCCTCACCAAACCACCACCGCCACCCTCACCCCCACCACATCCCTCACAGTCACCCCCACCCCAACCTCACCCTCACCACCACCTCAACCCCTACCCCCACCCTAACCCTAATCGTCACCCTAACCCCCACGCCCATTCTCACCCTCACCCCCAACCTCACCCTCACCCCAAACCCCACCCCGACCCCCAACCATCACCCTCTGCCTCACCCTTAACCCCACCATCAGCCTCACACTCAGCCCCACATCCACCCCTAACCTGACTCTCACCCCCACCCCCAACCTCACCATCAGGCTCTCCCTCACCCCCACCCCCACCCCAACCCCACCCTCATCTTCACCGTCACCCTCACCACCATCACCACCCCCACACTCATCCTCACCGCCATCCCCACCCACATCCTCCCCTCACCCTCACCCTAACCCACACCCTCACCCTCACGCCTACCATCACCCTAACCCCCACCCCCACCCTCACCCCCACCCTCACCCTCACCCCCAACCCCACTCCAACGCTACCCTCACCCTCATCCTCACCCCAACTCCCACCCTCACCCTCACCCCCACGCCCACACTCACCCTCACCCCCACCCCCAACCTGACCCTCACCCTAACCCCCACCGCCACCCTCACCCTCACCCCCAGCCCCATCCTCACTGCCACCCTCATCCTCACTCCCACCCTCACCCCACCCTCACTGTCACTCTCACTCCCACACCAACACCAAACCCCCACCACATCCCTTACCCTCACCGTCACCCCCAACTCACGCCCCACCTCACCCCCACCATCACAGGGTGGTGGTGATGGTGAGCGTGATGGTGAGTCTGGGGGTGAGGGTGAGGGTGGGGTGGGTTGAGGGTGACGGTGAGGGGGATGGTGGGGATGGGGGTGAGGTTGAGCATTATGGTGAGGGTGAGGGTGCGGCAGATGGTGAGGGTGGGGGTGGGGTTGGGGTTGGGGGTAGGGTTGAGGGTGAGGGTGAGGGAAAGTTTGTGGGTGGTAGTGGGGGTGAGAGTTATGGTGGGAGTGGGGGTGGGTGTGAGGTTGAGGGTGAGGTGAGGGTGGTGGTCAGAGTGAGGGAGGTGGTGAGGGTGAGGGAGGGGGTAAGGGTGATGGTGATGGTGAGTGTGATAGGGATGGTGAGCAGGACGGTTGGTGCGTGGTTTTGGGTGAGGGTGATGGTGAGGGTGTGGGAGGCTGTGGGAGGGCGTGAGGGCGAGGGTGAGTGTGGGGGTGTGTGTGAGGGTGAGGGGGATCGTGGGGGTGAGGGTGAGGGTGAGACTGAGGGTGATGATGGGGGTTGGGGTGAGAGGGAAGTGCTGGTTGGGGTTGTGGTTACGGTGAGGGTGAGGGTGGGAGTGGGGGTGGGGGTGAGGGTGAGGGAGACGGTGAGGGTGGGGTTTGGAGTTACGGTGAGGGTGTGGGTGGGGGTTGGGGTGGGCCGTGAGGGTGAGAGTGAGGGTGATTGTGCAGGTGATGGTGAGTGTGGGGGTGGGGGTGAGGGTCTCAGTCGGGGTTAGGGTGAGGGTCGGGGAGAGGGTGGGGTGAGGTTGGGGGTGAGGTTGAGCATTACGGTGAGGGTGAGGGTGAGGGTGGGAGTGGTGTTGAGGGCGAGGGTGAGGAGGAGGGTGGACGTCGGAGTGAGGGTGAGTGAGGGGGCTGGGGTGGGGGTGGGCCTGAGAGTGAGTGTGAGTGTGCGGGTGAGGGTGAGTCTGCTGGTATGGCTGAACATGAGGGTGCGGGTGAGGGTGGGGTTGGGGGTGGGGGTGAGGGTGAGGGTGGGAGTATGGGTGGGGTTGAGGGTGAGGGTGGGGATGTGGGTGAGGGTGTGGGTGAGGGTGAGGGTGGGTGTAAGGGTAAGGGTGAGGGTGAGGGTGAGGGTGAGGGTGAGCGTCAGGCTGGGGGTGAGGGTGAGGGCGAGGGTGGTGGTGTGGGTGAGTATGAGAGTGAGTGTGAGGAGGAGGGTGGGGGTGGGGGTCGGGGTGAGTGCGGGGCTGTGGAGGTGGTGGAGGTGAAGGTGAGGGTGAGTTTGGGGGTGAGGGTGAGGATGAGGTTGGGATAGGGGGTGGGGGTGGACGTGTGTGGTTTTTGTGGGTGAGGGTCGGGGTGATTGTGGGGGTTGGGGTAAGAGTGAGGGGGAAGGTGAGGTTGGGGGTGGGATTGGGGGTTGGGTTTAGAGTTATCGTGAGTGTGAGGGAGGTGGGAGTGGGGGTGAGGGTGGTGGTGCGGGTGAGGGTCAGGGTCAGGGTGGGAGTGGGGGAGCGGGTTGGGGTGAGGGTGAGGTTGAGGGAGAGGGTGGGTGGGTTGGGGTGAGGGTGAGGGTGGGTGAGGGGTGGGAGTGGGGGTTTGGGTTTGGGTGAGGCTTAGGGTGTGTGTGGGGTTTTGGGTGAGGGTGAGGGTTAGGGTGGGGGTAGGGGTGGTTTTTAGGGTGAGGGTGAGATTGAGGATAGGTGGAGTGGGTGGGAGTGAGGCTGAGGGGGAGGTTGTGAGGGTGAGGGAGAGGGTGGGGTTGGGGGTGCGAGTTGAGCATAAGGGTGGGGCTGTGGGTGGGGGTGTGCGTGGGGGTGGGTGTGAGGGTGAGGGTGATTGTGGGTGTTGCGGTAAGGGTGAGGGTGACGGTGTGGTTGGAGGTGGGGATGGGGGTGGGAGGTGAGCGTGAGGGTGAGGGTGGGGTTTGGGTGAGGGTGAGATTTGGGGTGGCTGTGGGGATGGGGGTTGGAGTGAGGGTGAGGTTTAGGGTGAGTCTGTGGGTGAGGGTTAGGGTTAGGGTGAGCGTGAGGGTGGGGGTTGGGGTGGGGGTAAGGGTGAGGTTGACCCTTACGGTGAGGGTGCGAGTGAGGGTGAGGGTGGGGTGTCGGTTGGGGGTTGGGTTGGGGGTGAGGGTGGTGGTGAGGTTGGGGGTGGAGGTGGGGGTGGGGGTAAGGGTCAGGTTGGGAGTGGGGGTGGGGGTTGGGGTGCTGGTGAGGGTGGGCGTGGGGGTGTGCGTGGGGGTGGGGGTGAGGTTGAGGGTGAGGGTGGGGGGTTGGGGTGTGAGTGAGGGTGAGGGTGTGAGTGGGGGTGGCGGTTAGGGTGAGCGTACGGGTGGGGGTGGGGGTGGGGTTGTGCGTTGGCTTCGGTATGGGTTCTGGGAGAGGGTGAGCGTGATTCTGGGAGTTGGTGTAATGGTGAGGGGTGATAGTGAGGTTGGGGTGGGTGAGAGTGATGGTGAGGGTGGGGATTGGGGTGAGGGTGAGGGTGAGGGTGAGGGTGGGTGTGGGGGTAGGCGTGGGGGTTGGGGTGAGGGTCAGGTTAAGGGTGAGGTATAGGGTTACGGTTAGGGTGAGGGTGAGAGTGAGGGTGAGGGTTGGTATTGGAGTGAGGGTTAGGGTTGAGGTGTGGTGGGGGTGGGGTGGGGGGTTGGGGTTAGGGTGAGGGTGAGGGCGAGGGTCAGGGTGGGGGTGGGGGTGGGGGTTGAGGCTGAGGGCGAGGGTGGGGGTGGGGGTGAGGGTGAGGGTGAGAGTGGATCGGGGGTGGGGGTTGGAGTGAGGGTAAGGGTGAGGGTGGGGGTCGGGGTGGGGGTGGGGTTGTGGGTGTGAGTGGGGGTTGTGGTGAGAGTGAGCATAAGGGTGGGTCTGTCGGTGGGGTGTGCGTGGGTGTGGGTTTGAGGGTGAGGGTGATTTTGCGTGTTGGGGTAAGGGTGAGGGTAATTTTGAGGTTGGGGGTGTGGATGGGGGTGGGATGAGGGTGAGTGTGGGGTTTGGGGTGAGGATGGGGATGAGAGTGGCGGTGGGTGCTGGGATAGGGTTTGGGTGAGGGTGAGTGTCTGGGTGAGGATTAGGGTTAGGTGAGGGTGATGGTGAGGGTAGGGGTGAGTTGGGGTTGGGGGTTGGGTTGAGAGTGAGGGTGAGGGTGGGGTTGGGAGTGGGGGGTGAGGGTGAGGGTGGGGTTGGGGGTGAGGTTCAGGGTGGGAGTGGGGGAGGGGCCTTGCGGTGAGGTTGAGGGAGAGGGTGGGGTAGGGGTGAAAGTGAGGATGGGGGTGGGAGTGAGGGTGGGGGTGGGGAGGCGTGTGGTGGGGGTTGGTGTGGGGTTAACGGTGAGGGTGATGGTGACGGTGGGTTTGGGGGTTAGAGTGAGAATGAGGGTGAGGGTGGGTGAGTGTGGGGATCGGTGGTTTGGGTGGCTCTGGGGGTTTTGAGTGACAGTGAGGGTGGGGGTGGGGGTGGGGGTGAGGGTGAGGGTGGGGTGAGGTGAGGGTATTTCTGGGGGTGAGTGTGAGGGTCGGGTTGGGGGTGGGTGGTTGGGGTTAGGGTTCGGGTGAGGCTGTGTGTTGGGTTTTGGGGTGAAGCTGCGGGTTAGAGTTAGGGTGAGGGTTGGAGTGAGGGTGAGAGTGGTGGTGGGGGTGAGGGTGAGCGTGAGGGTGTGGTTGGTGGTGGTTAACCCAACCCCCAGAATCACCCTCACCCTCACCCTCAAACCCACCCCCCACGCACCCCCTCACCCCCACCCCCAGCCTCACCTTCATCCTCACCCTAACCACCACACCCACCCTCACCATCACTCTCACTCCCACGCCCAGCTCACCATCATCCTCACTGGCACCCTCACCCCAACCAGCACCCCCAACCCCACCCTCACCCTCACCCCCAGACTTACCCTTACCATCACCCCCACCCTTACCCTCACCCTCACCCTCACCCCCACCCTTACCCTCACCCTCACCCTCACACCGACCCCCACCCTCGCCCTCACCAAAACCCCACTCCCACCCCTCACCCACCCTCACCCTCACCCTCATCCCAACCCGCTCCCCCACTCCCACCCTGACCCTCACCCCCACCACCACCCTCTCCCTCAACCTCACCCTCACCCCAACCCGCTCCCCCACTCCCACCCTGACCCTCACCCCCACCACCACCCTCACCCCCACTCCCACCACCACCCTCACACTCACCCTCACTCTCAACCGAACCCCCAACCGCTCCCCCAACCTCACCTTCCCCCTCACTCTTACCTCAACCCCCACAATCACCCTGACCCTCACCCACAAAACCACACACGGCCACCCCCACCCCCTACCCCACCCTCACCCTCAAACTCACCCTCACCTTCACCTCCACCCCCACACAGCCCCACACTCAGCCTCACCCTCACCCCGACCCCCACCCCCACCCTCCTCCTCACACTCACCCTCAACCCCACCCCTACTCCAGCCCTCACCCCAACCCCACCCTCACACGCACACTCATCTTCAGCCATACCAGCAGACTCACCCTCACCCTCAGACTCACACTCACTCTCAGACCCACCCCCACCCCAGCCCCACACTCACCCTCACTCCGACGCCCACCCTCCTCCTCACCCTCGCCCTCAACACCATTCCCACCCTCACCCTCATCCTCACCCTGACCGTAACGCTCAACCTCACCCCCACCCCCACCCCCACCCTCACCCTCACCCCCACCCTCTCCCCGACCCTCACCCTCACCCTAACCCCGACCGAGACCCTCACCCCCACCCCCACACTCACCCTCACCTGCACAATCATCCTCACTCTCACCCTCACCCTCACCGCCCACCCAACCCCCCACCCTCACACTTACCGTAACCCCAAACCCCACCCTTACCTTCTCCCTCACCCTCACCCCCACCCCCACTCCCACCCTCACCGTACCCACAACCCCAACCCGCACTTCCCTCTCACCCCAACCCCCATCATCACCCTCAGTCTCACCCTCACCCTAACCCTAACCCCACGATCCCCCTCACACTCTCCCCCACCCCCACCCCCACACTCACCCTCACCCTCCCACACCCTCACCATCACCCTCACCCCAAACCATGCACCAACCCTCCTCCTCACCATCCCTATCACGCTCACCCTCACCATCACCCTTACCCCCACCCTCAACCTCACAACCACCCGCACCCCCACCATAACTCTCACCCCCACTCCCACCCACAAACTTTCCCTCACCCTCACCCTCAACCCCACCCCCACCCTCACCCTCACCCCCAGACTCACCGTCACGCTCACCCTCACCACCACCCTGTGATGGTGGGGGTGAGGTGGGGCGTCGGTTGGGGGTGACGGTGAGGGTAAGGGACGTGGTGGGGGTTGGGGTTGGTGTGGGGGTGAGCGTGGCAGTGAGGGTGGGGGTGGGGTGGAAGTGAGGATGAGGGTGCCGGTGAGGATGTGGGTGGGGGTGAGGGTGACAGTGATGGTGGGGGTGGGGGTGAGGATGAATGTGGGGGTGGTGGTGAGGGTGAGTGTGAAGATGAGGGTGGGGTTGGGGGTGGGTGTGAGCGTGAGGTTGACGGTGAGGTTGGGGGTGGGGGTGAGAGTCAGGGTAGGGGTGGATGTGTGGCTGAGTGTGAGGCTGATGGTGGGTTGGGGGTGGGTTTGGGGTGAGGGTGAGGTTGGGGTGAGGGTGAGAGTGGGCGTGGGGGTTAGGGTGAGGATTAGGGTTAGGGTGGGGGTAGGGGTTGAGGTGGTGGTGAGGGTGATGTTGGGGGTGGGGGTGAGTGTGAGGGATGTGGTCGGGGTGAGGGTGGCGGTGGGGTTTGGTGAGGGTGAGGGTCAGGGTAGGGGTGGATGTGGGGCTGAGGGTGAGGGTCATGGGTGAGGGTGGGCGTGGGGGTTAGGGTGAGGGTGAGGTTGGGGGTGGGGGTAGGGGATTGCGTGAAGGTGAGGATGGGGTGGGGTTAGGGTGAGGGTTAGGATGGGGGTTGGGGTGGGGTGCTGGTGAGGGTGAGATTGGGGGTGGCGGTGAGGGTGAGGGTGAGAGTGGTGGTGCGGGTGAGGGTGGGGGTGTGGGGTGAGGGATAATGGTGAGGGTGAGGTTGGGGGTGGTGTTAGGGTGAGGGTGAAATGTGGGGGTGTGGGTTAAGTTGAGGGTTAGGGTGGGGGTGGTTGTTGGAGTGGTGGTGATGGTGAGGGTGAGGGTGGGGTGGTGGTTGGGCGAGGGTGAAGTGAAGTTGGGGGTGAGGGTGACTTTGAGTGTGAGGTGGGTGTGGGGGTGAAGGTGGGGGTTTGGGAATGGGTGAGTGTGGGTGTGTGGTTGGGGGGTGCGGGTGAGGGTGGGTGTGGGGGTTGGGTTGAGGGTGAGGGTGGGGGTGGGGGGTGGGGGTGAGGTTGAGTGTGAGGGTGAATGCTTAGGGTTAGAGTTATGGATGTGGGTGAGGGTTGAGGGTGGAAGTGGGATTGAGGGTGAAGGTGAGGGTTTGGGGTGGGATTGGGGGATGGAGGTAGGGTGAGGGTGGAGGATGGGGGGTGGGGGTGTCGGTGAGGTTTAGGGTTTCGGGTTAGGATTAGGGTGATGCTGATGAATTCCTGGGCTTTTGGTAGAGATCGGTTAGTCAAAAATACTGAAAATGAGTATTCCAATCCCGTTCGCTGCAAGTTCCAAATTTTTCCTGGAATCCTCTTTCAAACGCCAGTTTGAAGAGCTGCTGCGGGGGGTGGGATAGCTCAGTGGTTTGAGCTTTGGCCTGCTAAACCCAGGCTTGTGAGTTCAATCCTTGAGGGGGCCATTTAGGGATCTGGGGCAAAAATTGGGGATTGGTCCTGCTTTCAGCAGGTGGTTGGACTACATTTCCTAAGGTCCCTTCCAACCCTGATATTCTATGATTCTTGTACACATTGGGTCAAGAAAATTCCTCACAATGTGCATTTTGTTCGCTGCTACAACCAAATTTCACCTTTAATCCTATTCCAAAAGCCATTATGCTGCACTGCCTGGTTTTTCGACAGTGATGGATTAGTAAAAATTCCTTACAATGTGCATTTAATTCCTCTCCACTCGAAGGCCAAATTTCTCAGGGAATCCTCCTCCACATGCCATTATGATGCACTGTTGGGCTTCAGGTAATGCTGGATTCGTGAAACTTCCTTACACTGAGCCTTTCAATTCTATCACAGCTTGTGCCATATTTCTCCAGGAAACCTCCTCCAAAACTCTTTAGATTGTTCTGCCAGTCTTTTGGTAGAGATCGGTTTATGAAAATTCCTCACAATGAGCATTTCAATTCTGTTCACTGCTACAGACAAATTTCACCTGGAATCCTCCTCCTTAAGCCATTATACTGCACTGGTTGGCTTTTCGTACAGATCTGTTCGTGAGAATACCTCGTAATGAACTTTTCAATCCTGTTCAATGCTGTTCAAATTTCTCCTGAAATCCTATTCGAAAAGCCATTATGCTGCACTGCTGGGCTTTCGACAGTGATGGATTAGTAAAAATAACTCACCATGACCAATTAAAACCTGTTCACTGCTACTGCAAAATTTCTCCTGCAATCCTATTCCTAAAAGCCTTTATGATGCACTGCTGAGCTTTAGGTAATGCTGGATTCGTGAAAATTCCTTACACTGAGCCTTTCAATTCTATCACAGCTTGTGCCATATTTCTCCGGGGAAACCTCCTCCAAAAGCTCTTTAGATTGTTCTGCCAGTCTTTTGATAGAGATCAGTTAGTGAAAATTCCTCACAATGAGCATTTCAATTCTGTTCAACGAGTGCCAAAGTATTCATTGAATCCGCATGAAAAAGCCATGCTGATGCACTGCTGGGGTTTTAGTACAGATCGGTTTGTGAACATTCTTTGCAATGAGCATTTCAATCCTGTTCAGTGCTAGTGCCAACTAGCTCTGGGAATCTTCCTCCAAAAACTATGTAAATGTACTGCTGCGATTTTGGTACAGACCCGTTCGTGAGAAAACCTCACTACGAAGAGTTCAATCCTGTTCACTGCAAATTTCCAAATTATTCCTGGAAGACTGTTTGAAACGCCAGTTATATGTGCAACTGCCCTTTTTGTACACGCCGACGCACACCCCCACACTAAAGCTCACCCTCACCCCCACTCACACCCTCAGCCTCACCCCAACCCCCCCCCACACACACCCACCTCGTCCCCCCCAAGCCCCACGAGAACCCTCACCCCCACCCCCAACCTCACCCTCACTGTCACCCTCACCATCACCCTCACCCCCACCCTTACGGTCACGCTCACCCCACACCCATCCTCACCGCCACCCTCATCCTCACCCCCACTTCCTTCCACCCTCACCCTGACGCTCACCCCCACCCCAACCCCCACCCCTACCACGTCCCTCACCCTCACGGTCACCACCACCCCACGCCCACCCTCACCCTCACCATCACGGGTGGGTGTCGGGTTGAGGGTGAGGGTGTGGGTGATTGTGGGTTTGGGGTAAGGGTGAGGGTGAGGGTGGGTGCCGGGGTTAGGGTGACGGTGAGGGTGAGGATGGTGGTGAGGTTGGGGGTTGGGGGGGTGGTGAGGGTGAGAGTGAGGGTGAGGGTGGTGTTTGGGGTGAGGTTCAGGGTGGGGGTGTGTGTGAGGGTGAGGGTTTCTAGTGTGGGTGGGGGAGAGGGTGTACATAAGGGTAGGGGTGTGGGTGGGGGGTGTGCGTGGGTGTGGGTATGGGTTTCAGAGTGAGGGGGATGGTGATTGCGGGGGTTGGGGTAAGGGTGAGGGTGAGGGTGAGGTTAGGGGGAGGGTTTCGGGGTGAGGGTGAGGGTAAGGGTGATGGTGAGGGTGAGGTTTAGGGTAAGGGTGAGGGTGAGGGTGAGGGTGGGGGTGGCGGTTGGGGTGAGGGTGAGGTTGAGGGTGAGGGTGAGGGCGAGGGCTAGTGTGAGGGTGAGGGTGAGGTTGGGGGTGGGGGTGGTGGTGGGAGTGAGGGTGAGGGTTGGGGTGGGTTGAGGCTGTGAGTGAGGGCGAGGGTGAGTCTGGGGGTGGGTGTGAGCGTGAGGGTGCGGTGGGGGCGTGGGTGAGGTTTAGCATTACAGTGTGCGTGATGGTGAGGGTGCGGTTTGGGGTGGGGTTTGGGGTTGGGTTGAGGGTGAGGGTGAGGGTGAGGGTGGGGGTGAGAGTGAGGGTGAGGGTGGGGGTGAGGGCTAGGGTTAGGGTTAGGCTTAGAGTTAAGGTTTGGGGGTAGGGTAATGGTGTGTGTGGGGGTTGGGGTGGGAGTTAGGGTGAGGGTGAGTTTGGGGAGGGGTGGGGATGGAGGTGTGGGTGAGGGTGGGGTGGGGGTGAAGGTGATGGTGGGGGTTAGGGTGAGGGTGAGGGTGGGTGTGGGGGTTAGGGTTATAGTAAGGGTGAGGATGGGGGTGAGGCTGACATTGATGGTGAGGGTGTGGGTGGGGGTTGGGGTGATGGTGAGGGTGAGGGTGACGGTGAGCATGGGGGTGAGGGTCAGGGTGGGGGTGTGAGTGAGGGTGAGAGTGGAGGTGGTGGTGGTGGTGATGGGGATGAGGGTGATCGTAAGGGTAGGGGTGGGGGTGGGGGTGGGCGTGGGCGCGGGTGTTGGGTTGAGCGTGAGGGTGTGGGTGATGGTGAGGATGTGGGTGGGGGTGGGGATGGGGGGTGGGGGTGGGGGTGTGAGCAGGGTGAGAGTGGGTGAGGGGTTGGGGGTGAGGGAGAGCATAAGGGTGGGTGTGGGGGTGGGCGTGGGTGTCGGGTTGAGGGTGAGGGTGAGGGTGATTGTGGGGCTGGGGTAAGGGTGAGGGTGAGAGTGGGTGCCGTGTTTCTGGTGAGGGTGAGGGGTGGGGGTGGGGGTGGGGGTTGGGGTGAGGTTGAGGGTGGGGGTGGGGGTGTGAATGATGGTGAGGGTTTGGAGTGGGGGTTGGAGGAGGGTGATCGTAAGGGTAGGGGTTGGGGTGTGCGTACGTGTGTGTTGGGCTTTAAGGGTGAGGGTGATGGTGAGGGTTGGGTTTGGGATGAGGGTGACCGTGAGGGTGAGGTTGGGGGTGGGGGTGGCGGTTGGAGTGAGGGTGAGAGTGGGTGCCTGGTTTAGGGTGAGGGCCAGGATTTGGGTGAGTGTGAGAGTGAGGGTGAGGGTGAGAGTCAGGGTGAGGGTGAAGGTGAGGGTTGGGGTTGGGGTGAGGGTGTGGGTGAGGGTGAGTCGGGGTTTGGGGTGAGCGTGAGAATGGGGGTGGGGACGAGGGTATGGTTTAGCATTACGGTGAGGGTGAGTGTGGGGGTGGGGGTGGGGGTTATGTTGAGGGTGAGGGTGAGGGAAGGGGTGGGAGTGGCGGTGAGAGTGAGGGTGACGGTGAGGGTGGGAGTGTTGGTGGGGGGTGAGGGTGAGGGTGAGGGTGGGGATCCTGGTGACGGTGAGGGTAAGGGTTAAGGTTAGGGTTGGGGTTAAGGTTTGGGGGAAGGGTGATGGTGTGGGTGGGGGTTGTGGTGGGGGTGAGGGTGGGGTGGGGGTGAACGTGAGGGTGAGCATGGGGGTTAGGGTGAGGGTGTGGGTTAGGGTGGGGATTACGGTGAGGGTGGGGGTGGGGGTTAGGGTTATAGGAAGTGGAAGGGTGGGTGTGAGGCTGACGGTGATGGTGAGGGTGGGTGTGGGGGTTGGGGTGAGCGTGAGGGTGGGTGTGGGGTGGTGGTGGTGGTGAGGGTGAGGGTAATGGTGAGGGTTAGGTTGAGGGTCAGTGTGGGGGTGTGAGTGAGGGTGAGAATGGGAATGGTGGTAGGGGTGGGGTGAGCGTGAGAGTAAGGTTGGGGGTGGGGGTAGGGGTGGGCGTGGGTGTTGGGTTGAGTGTGAGGGTGTGGGTGATGGTGAGGGTGAGAGTGAGGGTGGCGGTGGGAGTGGGGGTTGGGGTCAGAGTGAGGGTGAGGGTGGAGTTGGCGGTGTGAGGGGGTGAGAGTTGGGGTGGGGTTGGGGGTGAGGCTGAGCGTAAGGGTGGGGCAGGTGTGGGCATGGGTGTCGGGTTGAGGGTGGGGTGAGGGTGATCGTGGGGTTGGGGTAAGGGTAAGGGTGATGGTGAGGGTAAGGGTGGGAGTGTAGGGGGGGAGGTGAGGGTGAGTGAGATGGTGAGGGTGGGGTTTGGGATTAGGG
Source organism: Chelydra serpentina (assembly GCA_037349315.1). NCBI lineage: Eukaryota > Metazoa > Chordata > Testudines > Chelydridae > Chelydra > Chelydra serpentina. The sequence continues at coordinate 910,950 of JBAIAC010000319.1, forward strand.
TGAGGATGACAGTGAGGGTGGGGCTTGGGGTGGCGGTTGGGGTGAGGGTGAGGGTGGTGGTGGGGATTAGGGTGAGAGTGAGAGTGAGGGTGGGGGTGGGAGTGAGGGTGAGGGTGGGTGTGGGGGGTGTTGGTCGGGGTTAGGGTGAGGGTGAGGGAATGGGTGGGCTGGGGGTGGGGGTGAGGGTGAGGGTGTTGTTGAGGTTGGGGGTGGGGCTGAGGGTTAGGGTGAGGGTGCAGGTGAGGGTGGGGGTGGGAGTGGTGTGATGGTGAGGATGGGGGTGAGGTTCAGGGTGGGTGTGAGGGTGGGTGTGTGGGTGGTGGTAAGGGTTACGGTGAGCGTCGGGCTGGGGGAGAGGGTGAGGGTGAGTGTGAGGTCGAGGGTGGGGGTGATAATGAGGGTGAGGGTGAGGAGGAGGGTGGGGGTGGGGGTGAGGAGGAGGGTGATTGTAAGGGTGGGGGTGGGGTGAGGGTTAGGGTTAGGATTAGGGTGAGGGTGAGAGTTAGGGAAAGTGTGGCAATGAGGGTGAGGGTGAGGGTGGGGGTGCGTGGGGTGGGTGTTGGGGTTAGGGTGTGGGTGAGGGTGGGGGCGTGGCGGTGGGGGTGGGGGTTGTGGTGAGGGTGAGGGTTAGGGTGATGGTGGGGGTTGGGTTGAGGATGAGGGTGAGGGTGAAGGTGAGGGTGGGGGTTGGGGTGTGAGTGAGTGTGGGGATGAGGGTGAGCGTAAGGGTGCGGTTGGGGGTGTGCGTCGGCATGAGTATAGGTTTGTGGGTGAGGGTGAGTTTGATTGTGGTGTTGTAAGGGAGAGGGTGATGGTGAGTTTGGGGGTGGGGGTAGGGGTGAGGGTGAGGGTGATGGTTAGGGCGGGGTTTGGGTTCATGTTGAGGGTGAGGGTAAGGGTGAGGGTGAGAGTGGGAGTGGAGGTGGGGGTGTGGGTGGGGGTGTGGGTCGAGGTTAGGGTGAGGGTGAGGGTCAGGGTGGGGGTGGGGGTAAGGGTGAGTCTGGGGGGTGAGGGTGAGGGTGAAAGTGGGGGTGGTGGTGCGGTTGGGGGTTGGGGTGAGGGTGAGTGTGAGAGTGGGGGTGGGGGTGGGGGTGAGGGTCGGGGTGGGGGTGAGTGTAAGGGTGGGAGTGAGGGCGAGGGTTGGGATGAAGGTGAGGGTGAGGGTGGAGTGGGGGAGAGAGTGAGGGTGAGGGTGGGGGTGTCGGTGTGGGCGATGGTGAGGGTCAGGGTGGCGGTGGGAGTGGGGTGAGGCTGGGCGTGGCTGCGGTGGTGATGGTGAGGGTGAGGTCAAGGGTGGGGGTGGGGGTGAGGATGAGGGTGAGGGTGAGGAGGTGGGTGGGGGTCGGGGTTGGGGTGGTTGTGAGGGTGAAGGTGGTGGTGGGGTGGTGGTGGGGGTGAGGGTGAGTGTGGGGGTGGGGTGAGAGTGAGGGTAAGGGTGAGGGTGAGGGTTAGGTTTAGGGTGTGTGTGAGAGTGAGGGTGAGGGTCGGGTGGCAATGAGGGTGAGGGTGAAGGTGGGGGTGGTGTAAGGGTGGTGGTTGGGGTTAGAGAGTTGAGCGTTACGGTGAGGGTGAGGATGAGGTTGCTGGTGGGGATCCGGGTGATGGTGAGGGTAAGGGTTAATGTTAGGGTTGGGTTAAGGTTTAGGGGTAGGGTGACGGTGTGGGTGGGTTTTGGGGTGGAGGTGGGGGTGAGGGTGAGGGTGAGGGTGAGGAAGAGGGTGCGGGTTGGGGTGGGGATTAGTGTGAGGGTGGGTGTGGCGGCTAGGGTTATAGTAAGTGTGAGGGTGAGTGTGAGGCTGACGGTGATGGTGAGCGTGAGGGTGGGGGTGGGAGTGGGGGTGAGGGTGAGGTTGGGGGTGGGGGTGAGGGTCAGGGTGGGAGTGGGGGTGGCGGTTGGGGTGAGGGTTAGGGTGAGGGAGAGTGTGGGGTGGGGGTGAGAGTGAGGGTGAGTGTGGGGGTGTTGGTGTGGGCAAGTGTGAGGGTGGGGGTGACGGTTGGAGTGGGGGTGGGGGTGGGCATGGGTGTGGGTGTGAGGGTGAGGCTTAGTGTTATCGTGGGGGTGGGTGTGGGGGTGAGGGTGAAGGTGATGGTGACAGTGGGTTTGGGTGTTTAGGTGAGGGTGAGGGTGGTGGTGGGGGTTGGGTGAGGGTGAGAGTGAGGGTTAGGGTTAAGGTTAGGGTTAGGGTGAGGGTGAGAGTGAGGGTGATGGTGGGGGTGAGGATGAGGGTGAGGGTGGGTGAGTGGTGGGGGTGGGGGTTGGGGTTAGGGTTAGGGTGAGAGTGGGTTTGGGGTTTTAAGTGAGTGTGAGGGTGATGTTGAGGTTGGGGGTGGGGGTGGGGGTGAGTGTAAGGGTGAGGGTGGGGGTGTGGAGGAGGGTGAATATGTGGGTGAGGGTGAGTGTGGGGGTGGGGGTGAGGGTTAGTCTGATGGTGGGGTTTGGGGGTATGGATGATTTTGAGCATTACTGTGATCGCGCGGGTTAGGGTGAGGGTGCGGGTGAGGGTGGGTGTGGGGGTGGGGGTGGGAGAGAGCGTGAGGGTGAGTGTGAGTGCGTGCTTTTGGGTGGGGGTGACGGTGAGGGTAGGGGTGGGGGTGCGGGTGAGAGTGATGGTGATGGTGGACTTGGGGGTTAGGGTGAATGTGAGGGTGAGTGTGAGGGTGAGGTTGGGGGGGGTGGGGTTTGGGGTGACGGTGAGGATGAGAGTTAGGGTTAGGGATAGAGTGAGAGTGATGGAGAGGGTGGGGGTGATGGTGGGCTAGGGGTGGGCGTTGGGGTTAGGGTGAGTGTGGGGGTGAGGGTCAGGGTGAGCGTGATGGTGGGGGTGAGGTTGTGCGTTACGGTGCGGGTGATGCTTAGGGTGCGGGTGAGGGTGAGGGTGGGGTTGGGAGTGGGGGTCAGAGTGATGTTGGGAGTGGGGGTTGGGGTGGGGGTCGTGGTGAGGGTAAGCGTGTTGGTGAGGGTGTGTCACAGAGTGTGGGGGAGTCAGCGCCTGCACCCCTCTTCCCCGGATTGACTGGGAGTCACAGCCAGTAGAACAGAAGGTTTATTAGAGATGCCAGGAACACAGTCCAACCAGAGCTTGTCCGTACATCCAAGACCCCTCAGTTGGGCCCTTCCGGGGGGCAGGGAGCTTAGACCCCAGCTCGGAGCTCCCTGCATTTCACCCCACAGCTCCAAACGGGGGCAGGGAGGCCAGACCCAGTCTCCCCCTCTCCCCTCCTCTCCGGCCATCCCCAAACTGAAACTGTCCAGCCCCTCCTCTCTCCTTTGTCTCCTTCCCGGGCCAGGAGGTCACCTGATCCCTTTGTTGGAACACCTTTAGCTCTCACCTTTGCAGGGGAGGGGCCGGGGCAATCAGTTGCTAGGATACAGAGTGTCGGACCTTCTCTGTGTCCAGGCGCCTCTGTAACAATCATTCACCCTTGTCCCACCACCTAAATACTCAAGCACTGCATAGGGAAACCGAGGCACCCATACAGTACTCAGGGAAAACATTAACAACAGTCCTAGTTCGTCACAGGGTGGGGGTGAGTGTGAGGGTGGGGGTAAGGGTGAGGGTGAGCGTCGGGCTGGGGGTGAGGGTGAGGGTGAGGGTGGGGGTGAGGATTGGGGCGAGGGTGAGGAGCAGGGTGGGGGTGAGGGTGAGGGTGGGAGTGGGGTGAGTGTGAGTGTGAGGGTGGGGGTGGGGGTGCGGGTGAGGGTGTTGGTGACGGTGGACTTGTGGGTTAGGGTGAATGTGAGGGTGAGGATGAGAGTGAGGGTGGGTGTGGGGGTTAGGGTGAGGGTGGGCGTGGGGGTGGTGGTTGTTACCCCAACCCACACAATCACACTCACCCTCATCCTCAAACCCACCCCCACACCAAGGCACACCCCCACCCCAACCCTCACCCTCACCCTAACCACCACTTCCAACCTCACCCTCACCCTAACCTCAAACCTATCCCTACCCTACGCCCACCCTCACCCTCACCCCCACCCCCTCACACTAAACCTAACCCTCGCCCTCACCCTCACCCCAACCCCCACCCCCACCCTCACGCTCACCCTCACCTTCACCTTCACCCTAACCCCCAAACCCACCGTCACCATCACCCTCACCCCCACCCCCAACCCCACCCTCACCCTCACCACCACCTCCACCACCCCACACTCACCCTCCTCCTCACCCTCACCATTATCGTCACCCCCGTCCCCACCCTCGCCATCACCTTCACCCCCAGCCCGATGCTCACCCTCACCCTGACCCTTACCCCTACCTCACCTTCACCACGACCCTCACCCCCACACTCACTCCCACCACCACACCCACCCTCACCCTCACCCTCACCTCTACCCCCACCCCCACCCTCACCCTCATCCTGACCCCCACCCCCACCCTCCTCCTCACCCTTGCCCACATCCTCACACCCATCCCCACCCCCGCCCTCACCCTCACCCTTACCTTCAACCCACCCTCACCCCCACCCCCAACCCCATCCCCACTCCCACCTCCACCCTCACCCACACACTCAACCGTACCTCCAACCCCACATCCACCCCCACCCTCACCCTCACCTGCACCCTTACCCTCACCCTCAGCCTCACCGTAACTGTCGGAGAAAAACAGAGTTCTCACTCTTATTTTGGGTGCAGCAAGGCAAGATACACTTTATTAACCTAAGCAATTGCAAAGAGGAGAGAGGACACAGGCTTTCCCCTTCCTAGGCAGGTCTCTCAAAGATAAACAATTAAGGCAAGCATTTATACTTTTTGTTACATATAGTAATGATCAACAACTGCAATTTGTTTATACATATTCTTTCTTGTTATCTTGTTTTCCTCATTAATTTTGTTATGGTCTACATTCTATTCTTATCTAATACAAGGTTACAGTAACCTCTCTCATAGTTATTTTACCCTTGTCTCACAGAGTCCCCGCTTCTACAAATCTCGCGTTATTACAGCTAGAGTTAGCCTGACTCTTGCTCATATAGAGGCCTGCATCCAAATTCCCTTTACCGACTTCCACACTCCCCCCTTTTGTGATTCTAGCCCAACTATCAATCTCAAATTTCAATTTTCATTACATCTCGTATTACAGAGTCTCCATCAAATACCTCAACGTGAGGGGTTTTGCTTGGAGACAATGACAAAGCATGGTTAGTATGCAAATGGGAAATATTCTTACTATCACATTGTTTACAACAACAATAACATAATCCCAAACTAAACAACAAGAATACAAGCAGTAACATTCCCACCGTAATAATATAATGGGGGTGTTGTGCAATATTAGTTACAAAACACAATACATCATACTTAGTACATAAAGCAGTCATTCTATAAGCTGTATGGAAAGCATGTGTTTCAATCTGATATATATTCTGTAACACATGGATCTGACTTTGTAAGTCAGAAATCTTTTGAATCTTTGGTAGAAGTGAATGTAAATTTTGGAATCGATCGGGTATAAAACTAGTCCAATTAAAAGAAATTTGATATCGAAGATCTAAAGGTAGGGTTTTATCTGCTGGCCAGTAAATAATGCGATTTCCCGTGTTTGTGGTGAGATTAAAATGAATGTCTTGTAGAGTGGTGGCCTGCATATACACACAGCTATCATTAACTTGGAATAGTAACTGTCCTGTCAGGGTAGTTCCTTGTCCTATACCTTCCCTACAAACTTTGTCAAAAACGGTGACAACTTCTCCTTGCTTTAATTTCCTTACGCACTGAAGCTGTGGGGGTTCCAAAGGCCATAATGTCCACTGATTCCCTATCCCAATCCAAATATCGGGTGTTATTCCAGGAGCACTAACAATAAATCGGCTAGGCATACCAGGTGGTCTAATTTCCCAAATGTCATGGTGAATAATCCAGTCCCACAGGCATCCTCCCCATGGACCCGGCAAGATACGGTATGTGGGAGCCCACACCCCTCCAACCGGCCCATATGCTTGGAAGGAGCACTGCGAGTACTTACACATCCATCCTGAAAATCTCCAAGTCTGTCTCCATGGCCACAAATCAGATGGTACACCTGAAGCACTAGTAAGGGCAGTGGGCCAAGCTTGATGGTCAAGATCATTCCGAATGGCTATTAGCTGGTCATTCAGGAAGTCCTGAATCTCTGAACATGCTAGATCCCACTGCAATGCCTTTCCTGCCTCAGTGAATTTTAATACCATCTCTGTCAACAGCTTCTGGGTCATTGAACTAAGAGCAGAAATAACATACAATTCACCCACTCCAGCCTGTACCTGAGTCAGCTGTGCTCCAGAAATAAGGCCTGTGGCCGTTTCCAATTGTCCTAATTTCTCATCATATTCTTGATTTTTAAAAATATTCCAAATGGCCGCTGCACTATTGGCCCCGTTCCATAAATGTCCAGTTAACTCTCTTCTCTGCCGATAGGAGGAGACCCATGCTTTTTGCTGTGCTAGCCGAATAGCAATTTGGATATATAGAAGTAATTTGGAAGCTAGATATGGGCAGGGTAAATTTCACGGTCCTTAATGTGGCATTCACTATTGTCATTCGATGTCCTGATACATCTCTTTGGGGATAGTATTATACCACATTTGTTGTTTCAATATTTTCAAATTCTTGTGAAAAACATTAGCATCAATAGCATAGGAAGGTGTATATTGTAACATGGTACAAGTTACATTGTTAGTTATTGGGACCATTTCAATACAATTACATTTCCCAGTCTTAGAGCAAAGTCTCTGGGTATAAGTCCGGTTATTTACTAATTGGGTAACTAAATAACAAGAAGTACCCTTCTCTCCCAGTATACTACAAGTCCCAGGAACAACTAGCATATCCAACTGCACCCTGTTCCTCTTGTCTTGTAAGTTCTGTAGTAGAAATATGTACTTATGGGGCTCACTTTTGGTAATATCATATGAGTCTATTTTTACAAAACCCCGTAATGTCCATTGTATGGTTCGGTGATATGATCTGTGGTGAACCTTAAAAATAAAATTTAAAAACCTTAAAAAATAAATTTTCTAAACAATACTTAAATAGGTCACCAACATGCGACGGTCTTGGCCAATGGGTTTCATCAGAAATAATAGATTTTTTGTATCTGGGTATGTGACAGGGGTAATGATGGTAGTTGTAATGGAGGTAATGGTAGGGGTAATGGTTGTGGTAATAAGGCGTGTTTTATATTCCTCATCTGAAAGCCAATTAGGGAGAGCAGTACATTCCCAGGGCACTTGTCCAATAGCACATTCTGCAGCCCCCGGGAGAAACCCCAAATACCAAGTAGTACCACATTCCCAAGCAAAGAGTCCACAACTTCCTCCTTGCCAGTGTATAATATTCCGCCTCTTCCACCAGGGCCAGTTCTCAATGTCTTTTGTGGTTAAGAACTCCTGGGCCTTGGCAGGTTTGGTAGAGCGAGTATTTCTTTTTCTTCTTTTCTGGAACAATTGTAGATCAGCATCATACAGGGGAGAGGTTACTAGCACATCACCCTGTAGTGCTTTGGTTCCCGTAGCAAATGGTGAAGGCAGAATAAACTCATCAGTGGACAAAGGAGAGGTTACTAGCACTTCACTTTGTCCATTTCTCCTGCCGTTTAGGAGGAGAAATAGAAGCACCAGAAGAAGTAGGCTGATCAGTAACTGGTGTGGAATCATCTTGAGGCACAGGGGTCTTTTTGCAATGAGAAGCATGGGTCCATGCAGTCAGTCCTTGGCACTTCACAGCGGTGTTGGTGGTCAGCAAAACTTGGTAAGGGCCTTTCCAGCGGGGAGCCAGAGCAGTCTTTCGTTGGTGGACCTTTATGTAGACCCAATCACCTGGTTCCAGGGAGTGGCAGGGTTGTGCAGGATCCTTGGGTAGTGCTTCATGTACCTACTATTCTTAATAGGAGATCCAGTGGATGTAAGAAATCCTCTGTACTTCCAAAGTAGACCATAATCATGTACCACCCCAAAGGCATAGCGAGAATCTGTATAGATAGTAACTGCTTGATTTCGAGCCAAAATGCAGGCTCGGGTCAAAGCCACAAGCTCAGCCACCTGAGCTGAAAACACAGAGGGAAGAAAAGCACTTTCAATAACAGAATATGAAGAGCACACCGCATAACCAGCAACCAGTTTGCCTTTAGAATCTCGCAAACAGGAGCCATCCACAAAGTAAATAAGACCAGAATTTTCAAAAGGCATGTCCATTAAATCATCTCTTGGACAGGTAAGCACGGAAGTCACAGATACACAGTTATGTGACTCCCCATCTTCCGGCCCAGGTAACAGGGAGGCCGGATTTAGAACGGGGCAACGAGCCAAGGTAATATGAGACGATGACAGTAGTCCTTGGGGGGGTGGAGAGCCTCTCCCTTTAGCCAGCTGAAGACAAAATGGAAGGGTCTTGCAATGGCTTTTATAGCCTTTCTTCCTCTCCCTGCGTAGGATCCAGTTGACCTGGAGTTTTGGGATCACATGGGCAAGTCACCTGTCCATGCGCCCTAACCAGTCTAACCAGTTGCATTCCAGACCCGGCCCCAATGTGGATTGGGGTCTGCAACGTCTTTTGTCTGTCAAGTGCTCGCATTTAACAGGCACATTCTTTGCTCCAAAGATGATCCCATGTACTTACAAAGGCTATGTACAAAACCAGCAAATATAAAACCAATCTTCATCACTCCAACTACAACAATGATACATGCATACAAACAGGAGGAGTAAATTCAGTAGGTCATAACTTTCACAGAGATATGTTACATGGCACATGTAGCATAAAACATATTTTAGTTACATATATACATTTATAAGCATCTCCCTATAAAGTTTTATGGGGAACACCGTCACACCCTCCTCCTGAACTTACTGCCAGAGACTTGGACACTGTCCATGGCGGAGGCAGTACACATAAAGCCCCTGTTTGTCTTTGGTCACACCCCTTTTCAGTACCGGCACACCACATGGTGTCATTCGTAATGGTTTTAGCAAAATGCGAGGTTCCTGGTCCCCGGGCGCCTGAAAATGGGTTGGGGTGTAGTATTGCTAACAGGATACAGATAGCAATACCTGTTAAGGCGTAGGAACCTCGGCATTTAGCTCTCAGTGCCATGAGGCGGCGTGCCTCAGTTTCCCCTTTCACACAGCAGCCTGGGCCTGTTATGCTTTTGCTGTTGTGCCAAGCTTCCAGCCGGTTACCCGATATAGGCCGACAGGTAACATGTTTGTATGACCGTGAAGTCACCATCCCAAGCATGTACAACAGTTTTTCCCACCAATCAGGTATGTTCCCCATCTTGAAAGGGTTGACCCTCAGTGTTAACTCCTTTGTTATAACCCACAGATGAAGTAGGGAAAGACACAGGATTACCCACCCGTCTGTGTATCCTGGTGGGCACTCTGATGCAGATTCTTCTGCCTCTTTGGAGCAGGCTCCTGAATCCGCATCGGGTTTGAGGTTCTGGCAAGGAAAGGGTGTACTGCAACCCGGCCTGCCCTCGGCCCCTCCCTCTGGAATTTCTCTGGGCTGGTTCCCATCCCCTTGTGTGGCTTCACCCATGCAGAGGCTCACTCCCTTCTGCTTTGAAGAGAGAGGTTTACCTCCTACCCGTGTAGCAAGAACAACCTCTTTCTTGGACACCCCAGTATCTGTTCCCAACAGGTCAGCTGGACGGACTCCCCCCTCCAGGAGGTCTGACCCCCAGCTTTCCCTTCTAACCTGATCCACAGGAGAGGGGTCTGGCATCTGAAATGCAGACTTTTCACCCTCCTCCTGGGCAAGATCCTCCTGACAAAAGGTTGGCGGGCTCTCCGCCCCCCCCCTCACCTTCCCTCCCTGGGCCTCTATCTGGGCCAGACACTCCCGTGTCCCCCCGGAGAGAAGGTGACCCTGGTGCAGCTGTGGGCTCCCAGCTGCAAGCTAAGATAGACCCTTCAGTGGCCCGCAAAATTCCCCCCTTGCTATGAGGTAGTATATTCCCCTCCCCCGGGGAGATGATTACAGGACAGGAACTGGCCACAGCCACCCCTGCCGCCACAGCTGCAGTCCCTGTGACTTCGCCCCCCCCTCTGGGGTTTTCAGCACCAGGTTCCTGCTTGCTGACACCCAGCCCTGGGACAGATTCTGCCACAGCAAAGAAATCATTTCCCAGTAGAAACGGTGCAAAATTGTGTGACACTGTTGCCACAGTTAGCTTAGCCTGCAAGTTTTCCGTTTGCATGTGTACTTTTGCCAGAGGTGCAATGACTTTGTAGCCACCCACCAGCTCCAATTCCGCCACTTTACCCGGCAACCAATCCTTCTCTTGGATCAGGTCCCTCCTGACTATAGAAATTTCAGCACCTGTATCTCTCAACCCAGTGATTACCTTCCCATTCAGTCTAACAGCATGCACATGCTCACTGCTTGGTGGTGTAGAAGTCAACTTCACAAACCCTGTGTGGAAAGAGGCAGCAGCTTCATGGGCCGCTTGATGCCTGTTTTCACTCAGCAGGGGACACTTATCTCTCAGGTGCTCGGTGGACTTACATTGATAGCACCTCCTGGGCTCCTCTGATTGTACAGGGAATTTGGGACGAGTACTAGGGGAATGGGGAGGTGAGCGCCCAGCCTCCTTTTTCCCAGGGGTAACACGGTGACTCTGTTTTCCTTCAACCCTGTACCCCTCTGCCAGTGGTTTATGCTTAATTGCAGCTTGCGCCTGCTCATAAGAGTCTGCAAACCCAGCTAATTCACTAACTGCTTTTACCTGTTTGTCCCACAAGTACTGTTTTACATCATCACTGCACATATTCAGGAATTGTTCCTGAGCAACCAAATCACACATCCCTTCAAAGCTTATAATGTCTTTTCCCCTCACCCACTTATCTACCAGAACTGTCATTTCATTTGCATAAGCCACATTACTTAATCCATCCCCCCTTTTAAGACTCCTGAATTTAACCCTGTAGGTTTCAGGTGTAACCTGAAACTGTTTCAAAACCAGTTCCTTAAATTTACCATAATTGGAGGCTGTGAGGTTGACGGTGGGGGTGGGGTGGGTGCGGGGGTTGGGTTTAGGGTAAGGGTGAGGGTGGGTGTGGGGCTGAGGGTGAGGGTGAGCGTGATGATGGGGGTGGGGGTTGGGGTGAGGTTGAGCGTTACAGTGAGTTTGAGGGTGAGGGTGGGGGTGAGGGTGAGGCTGAAGTTGAGAATGGGGGAAAGGGTGAGGGTGAGCGTCAGGCTGGGAGTGAGGGTGAGGGCGAGGGTGGGGGTGGCGTGAGGATCAGGGTGAGGGTAGGGGTGTATTGGGAGAGGGCATGAGGGTGAGTGTGGGGGCGGGGGTGAGGATGAGTGTGAGGATTGGGGTGGGGTCCGGGTGAGGGTGAGGGTTAGGGTGAGGGTGGGAGTGGGGGTCAGAGTGATGTTGGGAGTGGGGGTGGAGGTGGGGATGGGGGTGAGGGTGGGCGTGAGGGTGGGGGTAAGTGTGAGGGTGAGCGTCAGGCTAGGGGTAAGGTTGAGGGTGAGGGAGAGGGCAAGGGTGGGGGTGAGGATGAGGGCTAGGGTGAGGATGACGGTCCGGGCGGGGGTCGGGGTGAGGATGAGGGTGAGGGTGGGTGTGGGGTGGGAGGGGGCGTGAGGATGAGGGAAAGAGTGATGGTGGGGGTGGGGGTGAGGGTGAGTGTGAGGTTAGGGGTGGGGTGCGGATGAGGGTGACTGTGACAGTGATGGTGAACTTGGGGATTAGGGTGAAGATGAGGGTGAGGGTGAGGGTGGGGGTGGGGGTGGGGTTTGGGTTGAGGGTGAGGGTTAGAGTTTGGGTGAGGGTGAGAGTGATGGTGAGGGTGAGGGTGGGGGTGAGCGTGAGGGTGAGGGTGACGGTGGGGGTGGGGGTGGGGGTTGCTGTTAGGGTGAGGGGGGCGGGGGATGCAGTAAGGGTGAGCGTGGGGGTGGGGGTGCTGGTGGAGCTGGGTGTGGTGGTAGTTACCCCAACCCCCACAATCACACTCACCCTCATCCTTAAACCCAGCCCTACACCAACGCGCACCCGCACCCCCACCCGCACCCTCACCCTCACCCTAACCACCACACCCACCCTCACCCTCACCCTCACCCTAACCCCTACCCCACCCCCACCCTACCCCCACCCTCACCTCCACCCCCCCACATTAACCCTAACTCTCACTCTCACCCTCACCCCAACCCCCAACACCCACGCCCACCCTCATGCTCACCCTCACCCACACCTTCACCCTAACCCCCAAGCCCACCATCACCATCACCCTCACACCCAGCCCCAACCCCACCCTCACCCTCAACCTCACCTCCACCACCAATTCCCCACACTCACCCTCACCCTCACGCCCTACCCCACCCCCACCCCCACTCCCACCCTCACCCCAACCCCCAAAACCCACGCCCACCCTCATGCTCACCCTCACCCACACCTTCACCCTAACCCCCAAGCCTACCATCACCATCACCCTCACACCCAGCCCCAACCCCACCCTCACCCTCAACCTCACCTCCACCACCAATTCCCCACACTCACCCTCACCCTCACGCCCTACCCCACCCCCACCCCACTCCCACCCTCATCCTCACCCCCACTCCCACTCCCACCCTCACCCTCAACCCTACCCCCAACCCCACCACCACACCCACCCTCACCCTCACTGTAACGCTGAACCTCACCCCCACCATCACCCTCATCCTCACCCTCACCCCCACGCTCTCCCCAACCCCAACCCTCACCTTCACCCTCACCCCCAACGCCACACTCACCCTCACCCTCACCCTCACCCTCACTCTCACACTCACGCAAACCCTGGCCCTCACCCTAAACACGGCACCCACTCTCACCCTCAGCCTCACCCTCACCCCAACCGCCACCCCCACAGCCAACCTCACCCTCATGGTCACCCTCATCCCAAACCCAACCTTCACCATCACCTTCACCCTTAAAGCCCACACACACCCATGCACACCCCAACCCCTACCCTTATGATCCCCCTCCCCCAACCCCCATTCCAAACCCTCACCCTCATTCACACCCCCACCCCCACCCTCAACCTCACCCTAACCCCCACCCCCACCCTCACCCCACTCTGACCATCAACACCCCCCCAACCCCCACCGTCACCCTCTCCCAAAACCCGGTACCCACTCTCACCCTCACCCTTATCCCAGCCCCACAATCACCCTCACACTCAACCCGACACCCACGCCCACCCCAACACCCACCATTATGCTCTCCCTCACCCCCAACCCCACACCCACCCCCACCCGCATCCTCACCCTCACCATCACCCATACCCTCACGCTCAACCCAACACCAGCTCCCACGCCCACCCCCACCCCCACCCCTACTCTTACGCTCACACTCACCCCCCCCCACCACCACGCCCCCCCACCCCCACTCTCACTCACACCCCCACTCACACCCCTACCCTTACGCTCACCCTCACCCCACCCCCACTCCCACCCTCACTCACACCCCAACCCCCCACCCTCACCCACACACGAAACCCGGTACCCACTCTCACCCTCACCCTTACCCCAGGCCCACAATCACCCTCACCCTCACCCTCAACCCGACACCCACGCCCACCCCAACACCCACCCTTATGCTCACACCCCCACCCCCACACTCACCCTCACCCCAACCCCCACCCCCACCCGCATCCTCACCCTCACCATCACCCACATCCTCACGCTCAACCCAACACTGGCGCCCACGACCACCCCCACCCCCACCCCTACCCTTACGCTCACCCTCCCCCCCACCACCCCCACCACAACCCCCACTCTCCCCCTCACTCAAACCCCCTCCCTGATCCTCACCCCCATGCTCACCGTCACCCTCACCCTCACCACCAACCACACCCCAACCCCACCCTCACCCCAACCCACACTGTAACGCTAAACCTCACCCTCGCCCCCACCGCCACCCTCACGCTCACACCCACCCCCAGACTCACCCTCACACTCACTCACAGCCTCAACCCACCCCAACCCTCGCCCTCACCCTCACCCCAAACTCCACCATCACCATCACCCTTACCCTCACCTCACCCCGAAACCCTCCCCCCAACCTCACCCTCACCCTTACTTTACGTGATTGGAATACTCATTTTCAGTATTTTTGACTAACCGATCTGTACCAAAAGCCCAGCAATTCATCAGCATCACCGTAATCCTAACCCGAAACCCTAACCCTCACCTCCACCACCACCCCCACCCCCCGCCCTCACCCTACCTCCATCCCCCAACCCCACCCCAAACCCTCACCTTCACCCTCAATCCCACCTCCACCCTCACCCTCACCCTCATCCTAACTCTAACCCTAAACATTCACCCTTACCCTCAAACTCACCCCCACCCCCACCCTCACCCTCAACCCCAACCACACACCCACACTCACCCTCACCGTTTCCCAAACCCCCACCTTCACCCCACACCCACCATCACACTCAAAGTCACCCCCACCCCCAACTTCACCTCACCCTCGCCCCAACCCCCACAGCACCCTCGCTCTCACCGTCACCACCACTCCAACCCCCACCCCACCCTAACCCTCACTTTAACCCCCACCCACACCATCACCCTCACCCTAACACCAACCCCAACCCCCAAACTCACCCTCACCATTATCCCCACCCCCACCCTCACCCGCACCACCACCCTCACCCTCACCCTCACCGCCACCCCCAATCTCACCCTCACCAGTACCCCAACCCCAACCCCCATCCTAACCCTCACCCTCACCCTAACCCCACACCATCCTCACCTTCACGCAATCCACTACCCCCACCCCCAACCTCACCCCCACCCTAACCCCCACGCCCACCCTCACCCTCACCCCCAACCATGACCCTCACCCGAACCCTCAGCCCCACATCCACCCCTACCCTGACCCTGACACTTACCCAACACCCAACCTCATCTTCACCCCCTCCCCAACCCCCACCCCCACCCCCACCCTCACCCTCACCAAACCACCACCGCCACCCTCACCCCCCCCACATCCCTCACACTTACCCCCACCCCCACCCTCACCCCACTCTGACTATCACCACCCCCCCACCCCCACCGTCACCCTCTCCCGAAACCCGGTACCCACTCTCACCCTCACCCTTACCCCAGCCCCACAATCACCCTCACCCTCACACTCAACCCGACACCCACGCCCACCCCAACACCCACCATTATGCTCTCCCTCACCCCAACCCCACACCCACTCTAACCCTGCTCACACCCCCACCCGCATCCTCACCCTCACCATCACCCACACCCTCACGCTCAACCCAACACCAGCGCCCACGCCCACCCCCACCCCTACTCTTACGCTCACCCTCACCCCAACCACCACCACCACCACCCCCACTCCCACCCTCACACACACCCCCTCCCCCACCCCTACCCTTATGCTCACCCTCACCCCACCCCCACTCCCACCCTCACTCACACCCCAATCCCCACCCTCACCCGCACCCGAAACCCGGTACCCACTCTCACCCTCACCCTTACCCCAGGCCCACAATCACCCTCACCCTCACCCTCAACCCGACACCCACGCCCACCCCAACACTCACCATTATGCTCACACCCCCACCCCCACACTCACCCTCACCCCAACCCCCACCCCCACCCGCATCCTCACCCTCACCATCACCCACATCCTCACGCTCAACCCAACACTGGCGCCCACGACCCCCCCCACCCCCACCCCTACCCTTACGCTCACCCTCCCCCCCACCACCGCCACCACAACCCCCACTCTCCCCCTCACTCACACCCCCTCCCTGATCCTCACCCCCATGCTCACCGTCACCCTCACCCTCACCACCAACCACACCCCAACCCCACCCTCACCCCTACCCACACTGTAACGCTAAACCTCACCCTCACCCCCACCGCCACCCTCACGCTCACACCCACCCTCATACCCCAACCTCACCCTCACCACCACCTCAACCCCTACCCCCACCCTAACCCTAATCCTCACCCTAACCCCCATGCCCACTCTCACCCTCACCCCCAACCTCACCCTCACCCCAAACCCCACCCCGACCCCCAACCATCACCCTCTGCCTCACCCTTATCCCCACCCCCACCATCAGCCTCACACTCAGCCCCACATCCACCCCTAACCTGACTCTCACCCCCACCCCCAACCTCACCATCAGCCTCACCCTCACTCCCACCCCCACCCCAACTCCACCCTCATCTTCACCGTCACCCTCACCACCACCACCACCCCCACACTCATCCTCACCGCCACCTCCACCCACATCCTCCCCCTCCCCCTCCCCCTAACCCACACGCCTACCATCACCCTAACCCCCACCCCCACACTCACCTTCACCCTCATCCTCACCCTCACCCCCACACCCACTCCCACCCTCACCTTCACACTCACCCCATCCTCACCGTAGCCCCCACCCCCACCCCCCCTCCCTCACCCTCACTCCCAACCCCACTCCAACGCTACCCTCACCCTCATCCTCACCCTCACCCCAACTCCCATCCTCACCCTCACCCCCACGCCCACACTCACCCTCACCCCCACCCCCAACCTGACCCTCACCCTAACCCCCACCGGCACCCTCACCCTCACCCCCACCCTGACCGTCACAGTGAGCCCCACACCCACCCTCACCCTCATCCTCACGCTCACCCCCACCCTCACCCACACCCTTACACTCAATCTCACCCCCACCGTCACCCTCACTCTCACCCTCAGCCTAACCCTCACCCTAACCACCACCCCAACCCTTAGCCTCACTCTCACCCTCACCCTAACCCCCACCAGAAACCTCAAACCCACACCCACGCCAACGCACACCACACCCCACACTTACGCTCACTCTCACGCCCACTCACACCTTCAGCCTCATCCCAACACCCACGCACCACCACCCCCTCACCCCCACCCCAACGCCAATCCTAACCTCCACCCCCACCCTCACCCTCATCCCAAACCTCACTCTCACCAGCACCCCCACCATCACTGTCACCCTCACCCCCACCCCCATCCTCACTGCCACCCTCTTCCTCACTCCCACCCCCACCCCACCCTCACTGTCACGCTCACTCCCACACCAACCCCAACCCCCACCACATCATTTACCCTCACCGTCACCACCAACCCACGCCCCACCTCACCCCCACCATCACAGGGTTGTGGTGAGGGTGAGCGTGATGGTGAGTCTGGGGGTGAGGGTGAGGCTGGGGGTGGGGTTGAGGGTGAGGGTGAGGGGGATGGTGGGGATGGGGGTGAGGTTGAGCATTATGGTGAGGGTGCGGCAGATGGTGAGGGTGGGGGTGGGGTTGGGGTTGGGGGTATGGTTGAGGGTGAGGGTGAGGGAAAGTTTGTGGGTGGGAGTGGGGGTGAGAGTTATGGTGGGAGTGGGGGTGGGTGTGAGGTTGAGGGTGGGGTGAGGGTGGTGGTGAGGGTGAGGGAGGTGGTGAGGGTGAGGGAGGGGGTAAGGGTGATGGTGAGGGTGAGCGTGATAGGGATGGTGAGCAGGACGGTTGGTGCGTGGTTTTGGGTGAGGGTGATGGTGAGGGTGTGGGAGGCTGTGGGAGGGCATGAGGGCGAGGGTGAGTGTGGGGGTGTGTGTGAGGGTGAGGGGGATCGTGGGGGTTAGGGTTAGGGTGAGGGTGAGACTGAGGGTGATGATGGGGGTTGGGGTGAGAGGGAAGTGCTGGTTAGGGTTGTGGTTACGGTGAGGGTGAGGGTGGGAGTGGGGGTAGGGGTGAGGGTGAGGGTGAGGGTGAGGGAGACGGTGAGGGTGGGGTTTGGAGTTACGGTGAGGGTGAGGGTGGGGGTTGGGGTGGGCCGTGAGGGTGAGAGTGAGGGTGATTGTGCAGGTGATGGTGAGTGTGGGGGTGGGGGTGAGGGTCTCAGTCGGGGTTAGGGTGAGGGTCGGGGAGAGGGTGGGGGTGAGTTTGGGGGTGAGGTTGAGCATTACGGTGAGGGTGAGGATGAGGGTGAGGGTGGGAGTGGTGTTCAGGGCGAGCGTGAGGAGGAGGGTGGGCGTCGGAGTGAGGGTGAGTGTGGGGCTGGGGTGGGGGTGGGCCTGAGAGTGAGTGTGAGTGTGCGGGTGAGGGTGAGTCTGCTGGTATGGCTGAAGATGAGGGTGCGGGTGAGGGTGGGTTTGGGGGTGGGGGTGAGGGTGGGAGTAGGGGTGGGGTTGAGGGTGAGGGTGGGGATGTGGGTGAGGGTGTGCGTGAGGGTGGGGGTGAGGGTGAGGGTGGGTGTAAGGGTAAGGGTGAGGGTGAGCGTCAGGCTGAGGGTGAGGGTGAGGGCGAGGGTGGTGGTGTGGGTGAGTATGAGGGTGAGTGTGAGGAGGAGGGTGGGGGTGGGGGTCGGGGTGAGTGCGGGGCTGTGGAGGTGGTGGAGGTGAAGGTGAGGGTGAGTTTGGGGGTGAGGGTGAGGATGAGGTTGGGATAGGGGGTGGGGGTGGACGTGTGTGGTTTTGTGGGTGAGGGTCAGGGTGATTGTGGGGGTTGGGGTAAGAGTGAGGGGGAAGGTGAGGTTGGGGTGGGATTGGGGGTTGGGTTGAGAGTTAGCGTGAGTGTGAGGGTGGTGGTGGGAGTGGGGGTGAGGGTGAGGGTGGTGGTGGGGGTGAGGGTCAGGGTCAGGGTGGGAGTGGGGGTTGGGGTAAGAGTGAGGGGGAAGGTGAGGTTGGGGGTGGGATTGGGGGTTGGGTTGAGAGTTAGCGTGAGTGTGAGGGTGGTGGTGGGAGTGGTGGTGAGGGTGAGGGTGGTGGTGGGGGTGAGGGTCAGGGTCAGGGTGGGAGTGGGGGAGCGGGTTGGGGTGAGGGTGAGGTTGAGGGAGAGGGTGGGTGGTTTGGGGTGAGGGTGAGGGTGGGTGAGGGGTGGGAGTGGGGGTTTGGGTTTGGGTGAGGCTTAGGGTGGGTGTGGGGTTTTGGGTGAGGGTTAGGGTGGGGGTAGGGGTGGTTCTTACGGTGAGGGTGAGATTGAGGATAGGTGGAGAGGGTGGGAGTGAGGCTGAATCATAGAATCATAGAATCTCATGGTTGGAAGGGACCTCAGGAGGTCATCTAGTCCAACCCCCTGCTCAAAGCAGGACCAACCCCAACTAGATCATCCCAGCCAGGGCTTTGTCAAGCCTGACCTTAAAAACCTCCAAGGAAGGAGACTCCACCACCTCCCTAGGTAACCCATTCCAGTGCTTCACCACCCTACTAGTGAAAAAGTTTTTCCTAATATCCAACCTAAACCTCCCCCTCTGCAACTTGACACCATTACTCCTTGTTCTGTCATCTTCTACCACTGAGAACAGTCTAGATCCATCCTCTTTGGAACCCCCTTTTAGGTAGTTGAAAGCAGCTATCAAATCCCCCCTCACTCTTCTCTTCTGCAGGCTAAACAATCTCAGTTCCCTCAGCCTCTCCTCATAAGTCATGTGCTCCAGCCCCCTAATCATTTTTGTCGCCCTCCGTTGGACTCTTTCCAATTTATCCACATCCTTCTTGTAGTGTGGGGCCCAAAACTGGACACAGTACTCCAAATGAGGCCTCACCAGTGCCGAATAGAGGGGAATAATCACGTCCCTCGATCTGCTGGAAATGCCCCTACTTATACAGCCCAAAATGCCGTTAGCCTTCTTGGCAACAAGGGCACACTGTTGACTCATATTCAGCTTTTCGTCCACTGTAACCCCTAGGTCCTTTTCTGCAGAACTGCTGCCCAGCCATTCGGTCCCTAGTCTGTAGCAGTGCATGGGATTCTTCCGTCCTAAGTGCAGGACTCTGCACTTCTCCTTGTTGAACCTCATCAGATTTCTTTTGGCCCAATCCTCTAATTTGTCTAGGTCCCTCTGTATCCTATCCCTACCCTCCAGCGTATCAACCACTCCTCCCAGTTTAGTGTCATCTGCAAACTTGCTAAGGGTGCAGTCCACACCATCCTCCAGGTCGTTGATGAAGATATTGAACAAAACCGGCCCCAGCACCGACCCTTGGGGCACTCCACTTGATACCGGCTGCCAACTAGACATGGAGCCATTGATCACTACCCGTTGAGCACGACCATCCAGCCAGTTTTCTATCCACCTTACCGTCCATTCATCCAGCCCATACTTCTTTAACTTGCTGGCAAGAATGCTGTGCGAGACTGTATCAAAAGCTTTGCTAAAGTCAAGAAATAGCACATCCACTGCTTTCCCCTCATCCACAGAGCCAGTTATCTCATCATAGAAGGCAATTAGGTTAGTCAGGCATGACTTGCCCTTGGTGAATCCATGCTGACTGTTTCTGATCACTTTCCCCTCCTTTAAGTGGTTCAAAATTGATTCCTTGAGGACCTGTTCCATGATTTTTCCAGGGATTGAGGTGAGACTGACTGGCCTGTAGTTCCCCGGATCTTCCTTCTTCCCTTTTTTAAAGATGGGCACTACATTCGCTTTTTTCCAGTCATCCGGGACCTCCCCCGATTGCCATGATTTGTCAAAGATAATGGCCAATGGCTCTGCAATCACATCGGCCAACTCCTTTAGCACCCTCGGATGCAGTGCATCCGGCCCCATGGACTTGTGTTCGTCCAGCTTTTCTAAATAGTCCCGAACTACTTCTTTCTCCACAGAGGGCTGGTCACCTCCTCCCCATACCGTGCTGCGGAGTGCAGCCATCTGGGAGCTGCCCTTGTCTGTGAAGACAGAGGCAAAAAAAGCATTGAGTACACTAGCTTTCTCCACATCCTCTGTCACAAGGTTCCCTCCCTCATTCAGCAAGGGGCCCACACGTTCCTTGACTTTCTTCTTGTTGCTAACATACCTGAAGAAACCCTTCTTGTTACTCCTAACATCTCCGGCTAGCTGCAACTCCAAGTGTGATTTTCTAAATAGAAATAGCCTTCCTAATTTCACTCCTGCATGCCTGAACAATATTTTTATACTCCTCCCTGGTCATTTGTCCAATCTTCCACTTCTTGTAAGCTGCTTTTTTGTGTTTAAGACGAGCAAGGATTTCACTGTTAAGCCAAGCTGGTCGCCTGCCATATTTACTTTTCTTTCTACACATCGGGATGGTTTCTTCCTGCAACCTCAATAAGGTTTCTTTAAAATACAGCCAGCTTTCCTCGACTCCTTTCCCCCTCATGTTATTCTCCCAGGGGACCTTGCCCATCAGTTCCCTGAGGGAGTCAAAGTCTGCTTTTCTGAAGTCCAGGCTCTGTATTCTACTGTTCTCCTTTCTTGCTTGTGTCAGGATCCTGAACTCGACCATCTCATGGTCACTGCCTCCCAGGTTCCCATCCACTATTGCTTCCTCTACTATTTCTTCCCTGTTTGTGAGCAGCAGGTCAAGAAGAGCTTTTCCCCTAGTTGGTTCCTCCAGCACTTGCACCAGGAAATTGTCCCCTACACTTTCCAAAAACTTCCTCGATTGTCTGTGGACCGCTGTATTGCTCTCCCAGCAGATGTCGGGGTGATTAAAGTCACCCATGAGAACCAGGGCCTGTGATCTAGTAACTTCTGTTAGTTGCTGGAAGAAAGCCTCGTCCACCTCATCCCCCTGGTCTGGTGGTCTGTAGCAGACTCCCACCACGACATTACCCTTGTTGCTCACACTTCTCAATTTAATCCAGAGACACTCAGGTTTTTCTGCAGTTTCATACTGGAGCTCTGAGCAGTCATACTGCTCTCTTACATACAACGCAACTCCCACACCTTTTCTGCCCTGCCTAACCTTCCTGAACAGTTTATATCCATCCATGACAGTACTCCAATCATGTGAGTTATCCCACCAAGTCTCTGTTATTCCAATTACGTCATAATTCCTTGACTGTGCCAGGACTTCCAGTTCTCCCTGCTTGTTCCCCAGGCTTCTTGCATTTGTGTATAGGCATTTAAGATAACTCACCGATTGTCCTGCTGTCCCAGTATGGGGCAGGAGCCCTCCCCTCTTGCACTCACCTACTTGTGCTTCCTCCCGGTATCCCACTTCCCCACTTACCTCGGGGCTTTGGTCTCCTTCCCCTGGTGAACCTAGTTTAAAGCCCTCCTCACTAGGTTGGCCAGCCTGCTTCCAAATATGCTCTTCCCTCTCTTCGTCAGGTGGAGCCCGTCTCTGCCTAGCACTCCTTCTTCTTGGAACACCATCCCATGGTCAAAGAATCCAAACCCTTCTCTCCGACACCATCTGCGTAGCCATTCGTTGACTTCCACGATTCGACGGTCTCTACCCCGGCCTTTTCCTGCCACAGGGAGAATGGACGAGAACACCACTTGCGCCTCAAACGCCTTTATCCTTCTTCCCAGAGCCACGTAGTCTGCAGTAATACGCTCAAGGTCATTCTTGGCAGTATCATTGGTGCCCACGTGGAGAAGCAGGAAGGGGTAGCGATCTGAGGGCTTGATGAGTCTCGGCAGTCTCTCCGTCACATCACGAATCCTAGCCCCTGGCAAGCAGCACACCTCTCGGTTTTCCCGGTCAGGGCGGCAGATAGATGACTCAGTCCCCCTGAGGAGAGAGTCCCCGACCACCACCACCCTCCTCCTCCTCTTGGGAGTGGTGGTCGTGGAACCCCCATCACTAGGACTGTGCATCTCATGCCTTCCAATCAGTGGGGGAGGGAGAGGGTGGGGTTGGGGGTGCGAGTGAGCATAAGGGCTGTGGGTGGGGGTGTGCGTGGGGGTGGGTGTGAGGGTGAGGGTGTTTGTGGGTGTTGCGGTAAGGGTGAGGGTGATGGTGTGGTTGGAGGTGGGGATGGGGGTGGAGGTGAGCGTGAGGGTGAGGATGGGGTTTGGGTGAGGGAGAGATTTGGGGTGGCTGTGGGGATGGGGGTTGGAGTGAGGGTGAGGTTTAGGGTGAGTCTGTGGGTGAGGGTTAGGGTTAGGGTGAGCGTGAGGGTGGGGGTTGGGTGGGGGTAAGGGTGAGGTTGAGCCTTACGGTGAGGGTGCGAGTGAGGGTGAGGGTGAGGGTGGGGTGTCGGTTGGGGGTTGAGTTCGGGGTGAGGGTGGTGGTGAGGTTGGGGGTGGAGGTGGGGGTGGGGGTAAGGGTCAGGTTGGGAGTGGGGGTGGGGGTTGGGGTGCTGGTGAGGGTGGGCGTGGGGGTTTGCGTGGGGGTGGTGGTGAGGTTGAGGTTGAGGGTGGGGGTTGGGGTGTGAGTGAGGGTGAGGGTGTGAGTGGGGGTGGCGGTTAGGGTGAGCGTAAGGGTGGGGGTGGGGTGGGGTTGTGCGTTGGCTTCGGTATGGGTTTCTGGGTGAGGGTGAGCGTGATTCTGGGAGTTGGTGTAACGGTGAGGGTGATAGTGAGGTTGGGGTGGGGGTGAGAGTGATGGTGAGGGTGGGGATTGGGGTGAGGGTGACGGTGCGGGTGAGGGTGGGTGTGGGGGTAGGCGTGGGGGTTGGGGTGAGGGTCAGGTTAAGGGTGAGGGTGAGAGTGAGGGTGAGGGTTGGTATTGGAGTGAGGGTTAGGGTTGAGGTGTGGTGGGGGTGGGGTGGGGGTTGGGGTTAGAGTGAGGGTGAGGGCGAGAGTCAGGGTGGGGGTGGGGTTGAGGCTGAGGGCGAGGGTGAGACTATGGGTAGGGGTGGGAATTGGAGTGAGGGTAAGGGTGAGGGTGGGGGTGGGGGTGGGGGTTGGAGTGAGGGTGAGGGTGAGGGTAGGGGTGGGGTTGGGGGTGTGAGTGGGGGTTGTGGTGAGAGTGAGCGTAAGGGTGGGTCTGTCGGTGGGGTTGTGCGTGGGTGTGGGTTTGAGGGTGAGGGTGATTTTGCGTGTTGGGGTAAGGGTGAGGGTAATTTTGAGGTTGGGGGTGTGGATGGGGGTGGGGATGAGGGTGAGTGTGGGGTTTGGGATGAGGATGAGAGTGGCGGTGGGTGCGGGGATAGGGTTTGGGATGAGGGTGAGGTTGAGGGTGAGTGTCTGGGTGAGGATTTGGGTTAGGTGAGGGTGATTGTGGGGGTGGGGTGGGGGTAAGGGTGAGGGTTACGGTGAGAGTGCGGGTGACGGTGTGGGGGGGTTGAAGGTAGGTTTGGGGGTTAGGGTGAGGTTGGGATTGGGAGTGCGGGTGGGGGTGGGAGTGAGGGTCAGGGTGGGAGTAGGGTTGGGGTTTGGGGTGAGGGTGAGGGAGGGGGTGGGGGTGGTGTGGGAGTGAGGGTGAAGGTGGAGGTGGGGAAGGGGGTGGGCATGGGAGTGTGGGTGAGGGTGAGGCTGAGGATTAGTGTACGGGTTGGGGTAAGGGTGAGGGTGAGGGTGGGGGTGGGAGTGGTGGTTGGGATAGGGTTGAGGGTGAGGGTGACGGTGGCTTTGGCCATTAGGGTGAGGGTGTGTTTGAGGGTGAGGGTGGGGGAGGGGGTGGGGGTGGGGGATGGGGTGAGGGTGAGGGTTATGGTTAGGGTGAAGGTGAGAGTGCGGGTGAGGGTGGGGGTGGAGATGGGGGTGAGGGTGATGGTGACGGTGACGGTGGGTTCGGGGGTTAGGGTGGGGGTGGGGAGGGGTTGGGGTTTGGGTGAGGGTTGGGGTGGTGGTGAGGATGAGGATGAGGCTGAGGGTTACAGTTATGATGAGGATGAGTGTGACGGTAGGGGTGAGTGTGGGGGTGGCGGTGAGGGTGAGGGGGCGTGTGGGGGTGAGGGTGAAGGTGATGTTGACGGTGGATTTGGGGGTTAGGGTGAGGGTGGGGATGGGAGTGGGGGTGAGCGTCAGGCTGAGTGTTGTTGTGGGTGGTGGGCTAAGGGTGAGGGTGAGGTTGGGGGTGGGGGTTGGGTGAGGGTGAGAGTGAGGGAGGCTGTTGGGTTTTGAGTTAGGCTGAGGGTGAGGGTGGGGTTGGGGTGAGGGTCGTGGTGGGGGTGGGGTTGGGGTTAGGGTGAGAGTTAGGGTGAGGGTGAGGGTGGGGTTGCTGGTGGTGAACCCAACCCCCACCCTCACCCTCACCCTCACCCCAAACCCCACACCCACCCTAACCCTCACCCTAAACCAAACCCCCACCCCCACCCCTCACCCACCCTCTCCCTCAAACCTACCCCCAACCCCACCCCCAACCTCACCCTCACCCACGCCATCACCCTCACCCTCACCGTAACGCTCAACCTCACCCCCACAACCATGCCCACCCCACCCTCAGCCCCAGACTCACCATCACCCTCACCACCATCCTCACCCTCACTCTCACTCAAAACCCCAAACCCACCGTCACCATCACCCTCACCGTGAACCCCACACCAACCCCCGCCACACCTCCCCCACCCCCACCCTCACTCCCACCCCCACCCCACCCTCTCCCTCAACCTCACCGCTGGCCTCTCCCCCACTCCCACCCTGAAACTCACCCCCAATCGCACCCTCACCCCCCACTCTCAACCCCACCCTCACCCTCACCCTCACTCTCAACCCAACCCCCAACCCCACCCCACCCCCACCCTGACCGTCACCTCCACCCACACCCCAGCCTCAACCTCACCATCCCCCTCATTCTTCCCCCAACCCCCACAATCACCCTGAACCTCAACCACAAAACCACACCCACGCCCACCCCAACCACACCCTTACGCTCACGCTCACCCCCAATCACACCCTCACCCTAACTCACACCACAACCCCCACCCCCAAACTCACCCTAACCCCCACCCCCTCCCCATCCCCAACCCTCACCGTCACCCATCCCTCCTCACCCTCAACCTCACCCACTCCCGCACCGCCAGCCTCGCCCTCACTCTCACCCTCACCCACACCGTAACCCCCACCCCCAGCCTCACCCTCACCCCCACCCTCACCCTCACTCTCACCCACAGCATCGCCCTCAACCTCCTTCTCACCGTCGCCCTCAGTCTCATCCCCACCCCCACGCTCACCATCACCAACACCCCCAGCCTCATCCCCCACAACCACCCTCACCGTCACCTCAACTCCCACCCACACCGTCACTACCTCTCCCACCCCACCCTCTCCCTCATTCTCACCATCACCCAAACCCCCACTCCAACTCCCACCCCGACCCTCACCCCCACCTCCACCCTCACCCTCACCCCACTCCCACCCCACCCCCACCCCCACCCTCACCCTCACCCTCACCCTCACCCTCACCCTCACTCTCAACCCAACAACCAACAAACCTCCACCCCCACTCTCACCCTCACCCGCACCCTCACCGTAATGCTCAGCCTCAACCTCACCCCCCCACCCACACCCTCACCCTTACCCCAACCCACAATATCGCCCTCACCCTCACCGTCAAACCCACACCCACTCCCACGCACACCCCCACCCACAGCCTTACGCTCACCCTCACCCCCACCCCCACACTCACCCTCACACTCACCCTCACCCACACCCCCACCCTTACCCTCACCCTAACACTAATCCTGACACTCACCCTCACCCCAAACCTCATCCCCACAACAACACCCAACCTCACCCTTTCCCTCACCCTCAACCCAAACGTCACCCTCACCATCACCCTCACCCTCACCCCCAACCCCAACCTACCTCACCCCTACCCCAAACCCCCAAATCACCCTCACCCTCACCGTCAAACCCATACCCACATCCACGCAAACTCCCACGCCCACCCTTACGCTCACCCTCACCCCCATCCCCAATACCACGCTCACCCTCACTCACACCCCCACCCCAATTCTCACCCTCACCCTCACCCTGACCTCAATCCCCAACCCCACCTCCACCCTCACCCTCACCATCAATCCCAACCCCACTCCCACACTCACCCTCACCCTCACTCCCACCCCCACCCTCACCCTCACCCTCACCCTAACCCTCACCCTCACCCCAACCCTGACCCCCACAACAAAACCCAACCTCACCCTCACCCTAACCCCCTAACCCACCGTCACCATCACCCTCACCCTCACCCCCACCCAAAACCCCACCCATACCCCTTTCCTCACCCTCACCATTACCCAACCCCTACAATAAACCTCAGCCTCCTCCTCACCCCAGATAGACGCATAACCCCAACCCCACCCCCACCCTCAACCTAGACCCCACCCCGACCCCCATCCTTACCCTCACTCTCACCGTCACCCCAACCCCCACTCCCACCTTGATCTTCACCTCCAGCCCCACCCTCACCCCCACTCCCACCGCCACTCTCACCCTCATCCTCACCCTCAACCCAACCCCCAACCCACCCCCTCTCCCATCCTCACCCTCACCCGCACCCTCACCGTAATGCTCAACCTCACCCTCAACCTCAACCTCACCACAACCCCCACCCC
The DNA here is from genome assembly GCA_037349315.1 of Chelydra serpentina. Lineage (NCBI taxonomy): Eukaryota > Metazoa > Chordata > Testudines > Chelydridae > Chelydra > Chelydra serpentina. The sequence continues at coordinate 938,086 of JBAIAC010000319.1, forward strand.
CATCCCATCCTCATGCTCACCCTCACCCCAAACCCCACCCTCACCAACACCCTTACCTTTACCACCAACCCCATCCCCACCCTCAACCTTACCTTCACCCTTACACCAACCACCACAATCACCCTCACCCTCAACCTCAAACCCACACCCACGCCCAAGCACAACTCCACCGCCTCCTTCACCCTCACCCTCAGCCCCACCCCTTCCCTCACCCTCTCCCTCAGCCCAACGCCCACTCCCACCTTCACCCTAACCACCACCCCCACCCTCCCCCCCACCCTAATCCCAACCCTTTACCCCACCCCACCCCCACACTCACCCCCACCATCACCCTCACTCTCACCCGCACACGAACCACGTGGGGGTTACAGTGAGGGTGAGGGTTGGGTTGGGGTGGGGTTAGGGTGAGGGTGACGGTGTGGGTGAGATGGAGGGTGAGGCTGGGTGTGAGGATGGTGGTAGGGGTGAGGGTGCCGGTGGGATTAGGGTGAGGGTGGGGGTGGGGGTTAGGGATCTGTACCAGAAGATCAGCAGTACAGCTAAGTAGCTTTTGGAGGAGGATTCCAGTTTAAATTTGTCTGTAGCAGTGAACAGAATTGATATGCTTCGTGTGGAATTTACATAAACCGATGTGTACAAAAACATCCTTTGCACATCTAAATGGCGTTTCAAAGAGGTTTGCAGGAAAAATTTGGAATTGTAGTGACCTGGATTGAATTGATCGTATGGAGGTATTCTCACGAACGGATCTATACCAAAAACGCAGCAGTACATTTAAATAACTTTTTGAGGAGGATTCTAGGAGAGATTTGGCTGTAGCAGTGAACAGGGTTGAATTGGTCAATGGGTGTTCTTACTAACGGATCTCCACGAAAACCCAACCAGTGCAGCATAATTGCTTTTGGATTCCAGATGAAATTTGTCTGTAGCAGTGAACAGAATTGATATAATTTGTGAGGAATTTTCATAAACTGGTAAAAAAGCAGAGTAGAATATCTAACGGGCGTTTCATAGAGGCGTCCCGGAGAAATTTGGACCCTGCAGTGAACAGGATTGAATTGATCGAAGTGAGGTAATCCCACGAAGGGATCTGTACCAAAATCGCAGCATTACATTTTAATGGCTTTTGGAGGAGATTTACTGGAGAGATTGGGCAGTAGCAGCGAACTAGGTTGAATTGTTCATTGCGTGGTATTCCTAGGAACGGATCTGTACGAAAAGCCAACCAGTAGAGCATAATTGTTTTTGGAGGAGGATTCCAGGAGAAATTTAAATTTAGCAGAGAAAAAATGGAAAAGCTCTTTGTGAGGAGTTTTCACGAACCGATGTGTACAAGAAGCGCAGAAGCACATCTACCTTGCGTTTTTACGAGGATTCAAGGCTAAATTTGGAAATTGATGTGAACAGGATTGAATTTACCATTGTGAGGTATCCTCACGAACGGATGTACAAAAATCGTAGCAGCACTTTTAAATATTTTGGAGGAGGATTACAGGCGAGATTTGGACGTAGCAGAGAACAGGGTTGAGTGTTCATTGCGAAGTATTCTCACGAACGGATCTGCACGAAAAGCTCATATCTGCAGCATAATTCCTTTGGAGGCGGCTTTCAGGAGCAATTTAGTTCTTACGAACGGCTTTTGGAGGAGGATGCCGAGTAAAATTTGTGTGTAGCAGTGAACAGAATTGAAATGCTTCATGAGAAATTTTCAAAAACTATCATCTACAAAAAGCGCAATTGAGCAGCAAACGGGAGTTTCATAGAGGCTTCCAAGACAATTTTGGAACTTGCAGTGGACAGTATTGAATTGATCGTACTGATGTATTCTCACGAACGGATCTGTACCGAAATCGCAGCAGTACATTTAAACAGCTCTTCGAGGAGGATTACAGGAGAAATTTGGCTGTAGCAGTGAACTGTGTTGAATTGTTCATTGCGACGTTTTCTTACGAACGAATCAGTACGAAAAGCCAATCAATAGAGCAGTATTGCCTTTGGAGGAGGATTACAGGAGAAAATTAGTGGTAGCAGTGAAAAAAATGAAATGCTCTTTGTGAGTAATTTTCACGAACCGATATGTACAAGAAGCGAAGCAGCACATCAAACTGCCGTTTTTAAGAGGATTCCAGCATAAATTAGGAAATTGCTGTGAACAGGATTTAGTAGTTCATTTTGAGGTATTCTCTTGAACGGATCTGTGCGAAAAGCCAACTAGTTCAGCATAACGTCTTTTGGAGGGTGATGCCAAGTGAAATTTGGCTGTAGCAATAAACAGATTTGAAAAGCTTTGTGAGTATTTTCAAAAACTAATAGGTACAAAAAGTACACAATAACATATAACGGGCGTTTCTTAGAGGCTTCCAGGAGAAATTTGGAACTTGCAGTGAACAAGATTGACGTGATCGTACTGAGGTATTCTCTCGAAGGGATCTGTACCAAAATCGCAGCAGTACATTTAAATTGCTCTTGGAGGAGGATTACAGGAAGGATTACGCAGTAGCAGTGAACTGAGTTTAATTGTTCATTCCGAGGTATTCATACGAACGGATCTGTACGAAAAGCCCACCAGTAGAGCATAATTGCTTTTGGAGGAAGATTCCAGAGAAATTTAGATGTAGCGGAGAAAAAATTGAAATGATGTTTGTGAGGAATTTACACGAACCGATGTGTACAAGAAGCGCAGAAGCACATCTAACTGGCGTTTTTAAGAGGATTCAAATAAATTCAGATAAATTTGGAACTTGCTGTGAACAGAATTGAATTTACCATTGTGAGGTATTCTCACGATCGGATGTACCAATATCGTAGCAGTACTTATAAATACTTTTGGAGGAGGATTACAGGAGACATTTGGAAGTTGCAGGGAACAGGGTTGAATTGTTCATTGCGAGGTATTCTCACGAACAGATCTGCACGAGAACCCCACGAGTGCAGCAAAATGGCTTTTGGAGGCGGATTTCAGGAGAAATTTAGTTGTAGCAGTGGAAAAAATTGAAATGCTCTTTGTGATGAATTTTCACGAACCGATGTGTACAAGAAGCGCAGCATCACTTTTAACTGGCCTTTTTAAGAGGATTCCAGGATAAATTTGGAACTTGCTGTGAACAGGATTGTATTGTTCATTGTATCGTATTGTTACGAACGGAGCTTTACGAAAAGCCGACCAATGCATCATATTGGCTTATGGAATGCGATTCTTCTTGAAATTTGTCTGTAGCAGTGAAAAGGATTGAAATACTTTGTTTGGAATTTTGGACAACTAATAGGTACAAAAAACCGCACTAGAACATCTAACGGGCGTTTCAAAGCGGCTCCAGGAAAAATGTGGAACTTGGAGTGACCAGGATTGAAGTGCTCCTCCTTTTGGAGGCGGCGGATTCCAGGTGAAATTTTTCTGTAGCCGTGAACAGAACTGAAACGCTTTGTGAGGAATTTTCATAAACTGATGTGTACAAAAAAACGAAGTAAAACATCTAAGGGCATTTGAAACTTGCAGTGAACAGGATTGAATTGCTTGTAGTGATGTATTCTCAATAACGGATCTTAACCAAAATCGCTGCAGCGCCTTTAAAAAATCTTTTGGAGGTTTATTACAGGACAGATTTGGAAGTAGGAGAGAACAGAATCAATTGATCGTAGTGAGGTTTTCTCACTAACGTATCTGTTCCGAAAGCGGAGCCCTACATTTAAATTGCTTTTGGAGGAGAATTACAAGAGAGATTGGGCTGTAGCAGTGAAAAGGGTTGAATTGTTCATTGCGACGTATTCTTACGAACGGAGTTCTACGAAAACCCAACCAGTGCGGCATAATTCCTGTTTAAGGATTCCAGAAGAAATTTAGTTGTAGCATTGAAATAATTGAAATGCTCTTTTTGAGGAATTTTCAGGAACCGACGTGTACAAGAAGCGAAGCAGCACATCAAACTGGCGTTTTTAAGGGGATTCCAGGAAAAATTTGGAACTTGCTGTGAACAGGATTAATTAGTTTATTTTGAGGTATTCTCACGAACAGATCTGTGCGAAAAGCCAACCAGTGCAGCATAACGGATTTTGGAGGAGGATGCCAGTTGAAATTTGGCTGTAGCAGAGAACAGAATTGAAATGCTTTGTGAGGAATTTTCAAAAGAAATAATCGCAATTGAACATCTAACGGGCTTTTCATAGAGGTGCCGGAGAAATATGGAACTTGCAGTGAACAAGATTGAAGTGATCGTACTGAGGTATTCTCTCGAAGAGATCTGTACCAAAATCGCAGCAGAACATTTTAAATGGCTTTTGGAGGAGACTTTTGGAGGAGACTTACAGGCGACATTTGGCAGTAAAGGTGAACTAGGTTGAATTGTTCATTGCGATGTATTCTTACGAACGGATCTGTACGAAAAGCCAACCAGTAGAGCATAATTGCTTTTGCAGGAAGATTCCAGGAGAAATTTAGAAGTAGCAGAGAAAAAATTGAAATGCTCCTTTTCAGGAATTTTCACGAACCGATGTGTACAAGAAGCGCAGAAGCACATCTACCTTGCGTTTTTAAGAGGATTCAAGGATAAATTTGGAACTTGCTGTGAACAGGATTGAATTTAGCATTGTGAGGTATTCTCAAGATCGGATGTACCAATATAGTAGCAGTACTTTTAAATACTTTTGGAGGAGGATTACAGGCGAGATTTGGACGTAGCAGAGAACAGGGTTGAGTGTTCATTGCGAGGTATTCTCACGAACGGATCTGCACGAAAAGCTCATATCTGCAGCATAATTCCCTTTGGAGGCGGCTTCAGGAGCAATTTAGTTCTTACGAACGGCTTTTGGAGGAGGATGCCGAGTAAAATTTGTGTGTAGCAGTGAACAGAATTGAAATGCTTCATGAGAAATTTTCAAAAACTAATATCTACAAAAAGCGCAATTGAGCAGCTAACGGGCGTTTCATAGAGGCTTCCAAGACAATTTTGGAACTTGTAGTGGACAGTATTGAATTGATCGTACTGATGTATTCTCACTAACAAATCTGTACCGAAATCGCAGCAGTACATTTAAACAGCTCTTCGAGGAGGATTACAGGAGAAATTTGGCTGTAGCAGTGAACTGTGTTGAATTGTTCATTGCGACGTTTTCTTACGAACGGATCAGTACGAAAAGCCAATCAATAGAGCATAATTGCCGTTGGAGGAGGATTACAGGAGAAAATTAGTGGTAGCAGTGAAAAAAATGAAATGCTCTTGTGAGTAATTTTCACGAACCTATATGTACAAGGAGCGAAGCAGCACATTAAACTGCCGTATTTAGAATGCTTCCAGCATAAATTTGGAAATTACTGTGAACAGGATTTAGTAGTTCATTTTGAGGTAGTCTCTTGAACGGATCTGTGCGAAAAGCCAACCAGTAGAGCATATTTGCTTTTGCAGGAAGATTCCCGGAGTAATTTAGAAGTAGCAGAGAAAAATAGAAATGTTCCTTTTGAGGAATTTTCACGAACCGATGTGTACAAGAAGCGCCTAAGCACCTTGCGTTTTTAAGAGGATTCAAGGATAAATTTGGGACTTGCTGTGAACAGGATTGAATTTAGCATTGTGAGGTATTCTCACGATCGGATGTACCAATATCGTAGAAGTACTTTTAAATAGTTTTGGATGAGGACTACAAGAGAGATTTGAACGTAGCAGTGACAGGGTTGAGTGTTCATTGCGAGGTATTCTCACGAACGGATTAGCCCACAAGTGCAGCATAATTGCTTTTGGAGGCGGCTTTCAGGAGAAATTTAGTTGTAGCACTGAAAAAATTGAAATGCTCTTTGTGAGGAATTTTCACGAACCGATGTGTACAAGAATCGCAGCAGCATATTTAACTGGCTTTTTAAAGAGGATTCCAGGAGAGATTTGGAACTTGCTGTGAACAGGTTTGAGTGTTCATTGTAACGTATTCTTACGAACGGATCTGTACGAAAAGCCAACCAGTGCAGCATAACAGCTTTTGAGGGCGATTCTACTTGGAATTTGTCTGTAGCAGTGAACAGCGTTGAAATATTTTGCAATTTTCAACAACTAAAAACCGCAGTAGAACATCTAACGGGCGTTTCAAAGAGGCTCCAGGAGAAATTTGGAACTTGCAGTGAACAGGATTGAATTGTTCATAGTAAGGTATTCGCCCGAAGGGATCTATACCAAAAGCGCAGCAGTACATCTAAAAAGCACAAACCCCCACTTTACCCTCACAGTCACCCCCACCCAACCGCCCCACCTCACCGCCACCATTACAGGGAGAGGATGAGCGTGGGGGTGGGGGGTGAGGGTGAGGTTGGGGGGTGAGGCTAGCGGGTGAGAGTGGGTGTGTGGGTGAGGATGAGGGAGGGGCATGTGGTCAGGGTGAGGGAGAGGGTGGGGGTGGGAGTGAGGGTGAGATTGTGGTTGGGGTGAGGGTGAGGCTGAGTTGTGGGGGGTGAGGGTGAGGGTGGGGGGTGAGAGTGGGTGTGAGGGTGAGGATGAGTGAGGGTGAGGGAGAGGGTGGGGCTGGGGGTGAGGGTTGGGGCGAGGGTGAGGCTGAGGGTGGGGGTGATTGTGAAGGTGAGGGTGAGGTTGAGGCTGGGCTTGGGGGTTGGGTTGGCGGTGAGGGTGATAGTGAGGGTAATGGTAAGGGTGGAGTTGGGGCGTGCGTGGGGGTGAGAATGAGGCTGAGTGTTATTTTGGGGGTTGGGGTAAGGGTGGAGTTGGGTTGGGAGTTAGGATGAGGATGCGGGTGTGGGTGAGGTTTGGGGGGGGGTGGGCCTTGGGGAGAGATTGAGGTTGAGGGTAAGGGTTAGGTTTAGGGTTAAGGTTAGGATTAGGGCGAGGGTGAGCGTGAGGGTGAGGGTGGCTGGTGGCGAAGAGGCTGAGGGTGACGTTGATGGTGGGTGTTGGGGTAAGCGTAAGGGTGACGGTTAGGTAAGGGGTGGGGATGGGGGTGTGATGGTGAGGGTGGGGATGGGGTGAGCGTTAGAGTGGCGGTGGGTGTGGGGATGGGGGTTGTGGTGAGGTTGAGGGTGTGTGCGTGGGTAAGGGTTAGGGTAATGGTGAGAGCTCGGGTGAGGATAGTGTTTGGGAGGGGGTGAGGGTGAGGGTGAGGGTGGAGGTGGGAGTGCGGGTGAGGGTGGGCGTGAGGGTGAGGCTGAGGGTAAGTGTAGGGGTTGGGGTAAGGGTGAGGGTGAGGGTGGGCGTGGGTGTGGGGGGGTTGGGGGTGAGGGTGAGGGTTAAGGTTGACGGTGGATTTGGGATTCAGATGAGGGTGTGGGTTAGGGTTAGGGTTACGGTGGGGGTGGGGGTGGGGTGTGGGTGGGAGTGAGGGTGGGGGTGTGAGTGAGGGTGAGGGTTTGGGAGTGGGGGTGGGGTGGATGGTGAGCAGAAGGGTGGGGGAGGAAGTTGGGGTGTCCATTGGAGTGGGTTTGGGTTGAGGGTGAGGGTGATTGTGGGGGTTGGGGTTAAGGTGAGGGTGAGGTTGGAGGTTGGGTTGGGGGAGGGGGTGAGGGTGAGGGTTAGGGTGAGGTTGGTGGTGGGGTTGGGGGTGGCGGGTGGGGTGAGGGGGTGAGGTTGAGGTTATGGATGCGGTGGGGGTGGTGGTTAGGGTGAGGGTGGAGTGGGAGTAAGGGTGAGTGAGAAGGTGCGGGTTGGGGGTGGGGATTAGGGTAAGGGTGGGGGTGAGGCTCACGGTGATGGTGATGGTGGTATTGGGGGTGGGGGTTGGGGTGAGGGTGGTGTGGGTCAGGGTGAGGGTGAGATGGGGGTGGTGGTTTGAGTGAAGGTGAGAGTGGGGGTGGTGGTGGGGGTGAGGGTGAGCTTAAGGGTGGGGGTGGGCGTGGGTGTGGGTGTTGGGTTGAGTCTGAGAGTGTGGGTGATGGTGAGGGTGGGGGTGGGGTTTGGGGTGAGGGAGGGGCAGAGGTTGGGGGTGGGGAGGTGAGTGAGGGTGAGAGTGGTGGGTGGGCGTGGGGGTTAGGGTGAGGGTGTGGTGTGGGTGGGGGTGGGGGTTGGAATTGGGGTGAGGGTGAGGGTGCGGGTTGGGGTGTGAGTTAGGGTGAGGGTGTGATTGGGGGTGAGGGTGAGCGTATGGGTGTGGTTGGGGTGGGGGTGGGCGTGGGTGTGGTTTTGTGGGTGAGGGTGAGGGTGATTGTGGGGGTTGGGGTAAGAATGAGGGGTATGGTGAGGTTGAGGGTGGGGTGTGGGTGGGGGTGACGGTGAGGGTGAGCGTAGGGGTGGAGTTGGTGTTGGGGGTTGGGTTGAGAGTGAGGGTGGGGTTGGGAGTGGGTGGTGAGGGTGAAGGTGGGGTTGGGGGTGAGGTTCAGGGTGGGAGTGGGGGAGGGGCTTGCGGTGAGGTTGAGGGAGAGGGTGGGGTAGGGGTGAGAGTGAGGATGGGGTGGGAGTGAGGGTGGGGGTGGGGAGGCGTGGGGTGGGGGTTGGTGTGGGGTTAACGGTGAGGGTGATGGTGATGGTGGGTTTGGGGGTTAGAGTGAGAATGAGGGTGAGGGTGGGTGAGTGGTGGGGATCGGTGGTTTGGGTGGCTCTGGGGTTTTGAGTGACGGTGAGGGTGGGGGTGGGGGTGGGGGTGGGGGTGAGGGTGAGGGTGGGGGTGAGGTGAGGGTATTTCTGGGGGTGAGTGTGAGGGTCGGGTTGGGGGTGGGTGTTGGGGTTAGGGTTCGGGTGAGGCTGTGTGTTGGGTTTTGGGGTGAAGCTGCGGGTTAGAGTTAGGGTGAGGGTTGGAGTGAGGGTGAGAGTGGTGGTGGGGGTGAGGGTGAGGGTGAGGGTGAGGGTGTGGTTGGTGGTGGTTAACCCAACCCACACAATCACCCTCACCCTCACCCTCAAACCCACCCCCACGCACCCCCCCACCCCCACCCCCAACCTCACCTTCATCCTCACCCTAACCACCACACCCACCCTCACCATCACTCTCACTCCCACGCCCAACCTCACCATCATCCTCACTGGCACCCTCACCCCCAACCTCACCTCACCTCACTGGCACCCTCACCAGCACCCCCAACCCCACCCTCACCCCCAGACTCACCCTTACCATCACCACCCACTCCCAACCCCACCCTCACCCTCACCCCCACCCTTACCCTCACCCTCACCCCCACCCCCACCCTCGCCCTCACCCAAAACCCCACTCCCACCTCTCACCCACCCTCACCCTCACCCTCATCCCAACCCGCTCCCCCACTCCCACCATGACCCTCACCCCCACCACCACCCTCTCCCTCAACCTCACCCTCACCCTCACCCCAACCCGCTCCCCCACTCCCACCCTGACCCTCACCCCCACCACCACCCTGACCCTTACCCCCACTCCCACCACCACCCTCACACTCACCCTCACTCTCAACCGAACCCCCAACCCCACCCCCAACCTCACCTTCCCCCTCACTCTTACCCCAACCCCCACAATCACCCTGACCCTCACCCACAAAACCACACACGGCCACCCCCACCCCCTACCCCACCCTCACCCTCAAACTCACCCTCACCTTCACCTCCACCACCTTCACAGCCCCACACTCAGCCTCACCCTCACCCCGACCCCCACCCCCACCCTCCTCCTCACACTCACCCTCAACCCCACCCCTACTCCCGCCCTCACCCTCACCCCCAACCCCACCCTCACACGCACACTCATCTTCAGCCATACCAGCAGACTCACCCTCACCCTCAGACTCACACTCACTCTCAGACCCACCCCCACCCCAGCCCCACACTCACCCTCACTCCGACGCCCACCCTCCTCCTCACCCTCGCCCTCAACACCACTCCCACCCTCACCCTCATCCTCACCCTCACCGTAACGCTCAACCTCACTCCCACCCCCACCCTCACCCACACACTCTCCCCGACCCTCACCCTCACCCTAACCCCGACCGAGACCCTCACCCCCACACTCACCCTCACCTGCACAATCATCCTCACTCTCACCCTCACCCTCACCGCCCACCCAAACCCCCACCCTCACACCATAACCCCAAACCCCACCCTTACCTTCTCCATCACCCTCACCCCCACCCCCAATCCCACCCTCACCGTACCCACAACCCCAACCCGCACTTCCCTCTCACCCTAACCCCCACGATCACCCTCAGTCTCACCCTCACCCTAACCCTAACCTCCACGATCCCCCTCACACTCTCCCCCACCCCCACCCCCACACTCACCCTCGCCCTCCCACACCCTCACCATAACCCTCACCCCAAACCACGCACCAACCCTCCTCCTCACCATCCCTATCACGCTCACCCTCACCATCACCCTTACCCCCACCCTCAACCTCACACCCACCCGCACCCCCACCATAACTCTCACCCCCACTCCCACCCACAAACTTTCCCTCACCCTCAACCCCACCCCCAGACTCACCGTCACGCTCACCCTCACCACCACCCTGTGATGGTGGGGGTGAGGTGGGGCGTCAGTTGGGGGTGATGGTGAGGGTAAGGGACGTGGTGGGGGTTGGGGTTGGTGTGGGGGTGAGCGTGGCAGTGACGGTGGGGGTGGGGGTGGAAGTGAGGATGAGGGTGGCGGTGAGGATGTGGGTGGGGGTGAGGGTGACAGTGATGGTGGGGGTGGGGGTGAGGATGAGTGTGGGGGTGGTGGTGGTGGTGAGGGTGAGGGTGAAGATGAGGATGGGTGTGAGCGTGAGGTTGATGGTGAGGTTGGGGGTGGGGGTGAGAGTCAGGGTAGGGGTGGATGTGTGGCTGAGTGTGAGGCTGTTGGTGGGGGTGGGGGTGGGGTTTGGGGTGAGGGTGAGGTTGGGGGTGAGTGTGAGAGTGGGCGTGGGGGTTAGGATGAGGATTAGGGTTAGGGTGGGGGTAGGGGTTGAGGTGGTGGTGAGGGTGATGTTGGGGGTGGGGGTGAGTGTGAGGGATGTGGTGGGGGTGAGGGTGGCGGTGGGGTTTGGTGAGGGTGAGGGTCAGGGTAGGGGTGGATGTGGGGCTGAGGGTGAGGGTCATGGGTGAGGGTGAGGGTGGGCGTGGGGGTTAGGGTGAGGGTGAGGTTGGGGGTGTGGGTAGGGGATTGCGTGAAGGTGAGGATGGGGTGGGGTTAGGGTGAGGGTGAGGGTTAGGATGGGGGTTCGGGTTGGGGTGCTGGTGAGGGTGAGATTGGGGGTGGCGGTGAGGGTGAGGGTGAGAGTGGTGGTGCGGTCGAGGGTGGGGGTGAGGATAATGGTGAGGGTGAGGTTGGGGGTGGAGGTTGGTGTTAGGGTGAGGGTGAGGTTGGGGGTGTGGGTTAAGTTGAGGGTTAGGGTGGGGGTGGTTGTTGGAGTGGTGGTGATGGTGAGGGTGAGGGTGGGGTGGTGGGTGGGGCGAGAGTGAGGTGAAGTTGGGGGTGAGGGTGACTTTGAGTGTGAGGGTGGGTGTGGGGGTGAAGGTGGGGGTTTGGGAAAGGGTGAGTGTGGGTGTGTGGTTGGGGGTGAGGGTGAGGGTGGGTGTGGGGGTTGGGTTGAGGGTGAGGGTGGGGGTGGGGGTGGGGGTGAGGGTGAGGGTGAATGTTTAGGGTTAGAGTTAGGATGAGGGTGAGGGTGGAAGTGGGATTGAGGGTGAAGGTGAGGGTTTGGGGTGGGATTGGGGGATGGAGGTAGTGTGAGGGTGGAGGGTGGGGGGTGGGGGTGGTGGTGACGATTAGGGTTTCGTGTTAGGATTAGGGTGATGCTGATGAATTCCTGGGCTTTTGGTAGAGATCGGTTAGTCAAAAATACTGAAAATGAGTATTCCAATCCCGTTCACTGCAAGTTCCAAATTTTTCCTGGAATCCTCTTTCAAACGCCAGTTTGAAGAGCTGCTGCGGGGGGTGGGATAGCTCAGTGGTTTGAGCTTTGGCCTGCTAAACCCAGGCTTGTGAGTTCAATCCTTGAGGGGGCCATTTAGGGATCTGGGGCAAAAATTGGGGATTGGTCCTGCTTTCAGCAGGTGGTTGGACTACATGACCTCCTAAGGTCCCTTCCAACCCTGATATTCTATGATTCTTGTACACATTGGGTCAAGAAAATTCCTCACAATGTGCATTTTGTTCGCTGCTACAACCAAATTTCACCTTTAATCCTATTCCAAAAGCCATTATGCTGCACTGCCTGGTTTTCGACAGTGATGGATTAGTAAAAATTCCTTACAATGTGCATTTAATTCCTCTCCACTCGAAGGCCAAATTTCTCAGGGAATCCTCCTCCACATGCCATTATGATGCACTGTTGGGCTTCAGGTAATGCTGGATTCGTGAAACTTCCTTACACTGAGCCTTTCAATTCTATCACAGCTTGTGCCATATTTCTCCGGGAAACCTCCTCCAAAAGCTCTTTAGATTGTTCTGCCAGTCTTTTGGTAGAGATCGGTTTATGAAAATTCCTCACAATGAGCATTTCAATTCTGTTCACTGCTACAGACAAATTTCACCTGGAATCCTCCTCCTTAAGCCATTATACTGCACTGGTTGGCTTTTCGTACAGATCTGTTCGTGAGAATACCTCGCAATGAACTTTTCAATCCTGTTCAATGCTGTTCAAATTTCTCCTGAAATCCTATTCGAAAAGCCATTATGCTGCACTGCTGGGCTTTCGACAGTGATGGATTAGTAAAAATAACTCGCCATGACCAATTAAAACCTGTTCACTGCTACTGCAAAATTTCTCCTGCAATCCTATTCCTAAAAGCCTTTAGGATGCACTGCTGGGCTTTAGGTAATGCTGGATTCGTGAAAATTCCTTACACTGAGGCTTTCAATTCTATCACAGCTAGTGCCATATTTCTCCGGGAAACCTCCTCCAAAAGCTCTTTAGATTGTTCTGCCAGTCTTTTGATAGAGATCAGTTAGTGAAAATTCCTCACAATGAGCATTTCAATTCTGTTCAACGAGTGCCAAAGTATTCATTGAATCCGCATGAAAAAGCCATGCTGATGCACTGCTGGGGTTTTAGTACAGATCGGTTTGTGAAAATTCTTTGCAATGAGCATTTCAATCCTGTTCAGTGCTAGTGCCAACTAGCTCTGGGAATCCTCCTCCAAAAACTATGTAAATGTACTGCTGCGATTTTGGTACAGACCCGTTCGTGAGAAAACCTCACTACGAAGAGTTCAATCCTGTTCACTGCAAATTTCCAAATTATTCCTGGAAGACTGTTTGAAACACCAGTTATATGTGCAACTGCCCTTTTTGTACACGCCGAAGCACACCCCCACACTAAAGCTCACCCTCACCCCCACTCACACCCTCAGCCTCACCCCAACCCCCTCACACACACCCACCTCGTCCCCCCCAAGCCCCACGAGAACCCTCACCCCCACCCCCAACCTCACCCTCACTGTCACCCTCACCATCACCCTCACCCTCACCCCCACCCTTACGGTCACGCTCACCCCACACCCATCCTCACCGCCACCCTCATCCTCACCCCCACCTCCTTCCCACCCTCACCCTGACGCTCACCCCCACCCCAACCCCCACCCCCACCACGTCCCTCACCCTCATGGTCACCACCACCCCACGCCCACCCTCACCCTCACCATCATGGGTGGGTGTCGGGTTGAGGGTGAGGGTGTGGGTGATTGTGGGTTTGGGGTAAGGATGAGGGTGAGGGTGGGTGCCGGGGTTAGGGTGACGGTGAGGGTGAGGATGGTGGTGAGGTTGGGGGTTGGGGTGGTGGTGAGGGTGAGAGTGAGGGTGAAGGTGGTGTTTGGGGTGAGGTTCAGGGTGGGGGTGTGTGTGAGGGTGAGGGTGTACATAAGGGTAGGGGTGTGGGTGGGGGTGTGTGTGGGTGTGGGTATGGGTTTCAGAGTGAGGGGGATGGTGATTGCTGGGGTTGGGGTAAGGGTGAGGGTGAGGTTGGGGGGAGGGTTTCGGGGTGAGGGTGAAGGTAAGGGTGATGGTGAGGGTGGGGTTTAGGGTAAGGGTGAGGGTGAGGTTGTGGGTGGTGGTGGTGTTGGTAGTGAGGGTTGGGTTGGGTTGAGGCTGTGAGTGAGGGTGAGGTGAGTCTGGGGGTGGGTGTGACTGTGAGGGTGCGGTGGGGGCGTGGGTGAGGTTTAGCATTACAGTGTGCGTGATGGTGAGGGTGGGGGTTGGGGTGGGGTTTGGGGTTGGGTTGAGGGTGAGGGTGAGGGTAGGGGTGGGAGTGGGGGTGAGAGTGAGGGTGAGGGTGGGGGTGAGGGCTAGGGTTAGGGTTAGGCTTAGAGTTAAGGTTTGGGGGTAGGGTAATGGTTTGTGTGGGGGTTGGGGTGGGAGTTAGGGTGAGAGTGAGTTTGGGGAGGGGTGGGGATGGAGGTGTGGGTGAGGGTGGAGTGTGGGTGAAGGTGAGGGTGGGGGTTAGGGTGAGGGTGAGGGTGGGGGTGAGGCTGACATTGATGGTGAGGGTGTGGGTGTGGGTGGGGGTTGGGGTGAGGGTGGGGTTGGGGTGTGGTTGGTGGTGAGGGTGAGGGTGAGGGTGACGGTGAGCATGGGTGTGAGGGTCAGGGTGGGGGTGTGAGTGAGGGTGAGAGTGGAGGTGGTGGTGGTGGTGATGGGGACGAGGGTGATCGTAAGGATAGGGGTGGGGGTGGGCGTGGGCACGGGTGTTGGGTTGAGCGTGAGGGTGTGGGTGATGGTGAGGATGTGGGTGGGGGTGGGGGTGGGGGTGGGGGGTGGGGTGAGGGTAAGGGTGAGTGTGGGGGTGGGGGTGTGAGCAGGGTGAGAGTGGGTGAGGGGTTGGGGGTGAGGGAGAGCATAAGGGTGGGTGTGGGGGTAGGCGTGGGTGTCGGGTTGAGGGTGAGGGTGAGGGTGATTGTGGGGCTGGGGTAAGGGTGAGGGTGAGAGTGGGTGCCGTGTTTCTGGTGAGGGTGAGGGTGGGGGTGGGGGTGGGGGTTGGGGTGAGGTTGAGGGTGGGGGTGGGGGTGTGAATGATGGTGAGGGTTTGGAGTGGGGGTTGGAGGAGGGTGATCGTAAGGGTAGGGGTTGGGGTGTGCGTACGTGTGTGTTGGGCTTTAAGGGTGATGGTGAGGGTTGGGCTTGGGATGAGGGTGACCGTGAGGGTGAGGTTGGGGGTGGCGGTTGGAGTGAGGGTGAGAGTGGGTGCCGGGTTTAGGGTGAGGGCCAGGGTTTGGGTGAGTGTGAGAGTGAGGGTGAGAGTCAGGGTGAGGTTGGGGGTGAGGGTGAAGGTGAGGGTTGGGGTTGGGGTGAGGGTGTGGGTGAGGGTGAGCGTGAGTCGGGGGTTGGGGTGAGCGTGAGAATGGGGGTGGGGACGAGGGTATGGTTTAGCATTACGGTGAGGGTGAGTGTGGGGGTGGGGTTGGGGGTTATGTTGAGGGTGAGGGTGAGGGAAGGGGTGGGAGTGGCGGTGAGAGTGAGGGTGACGGTGAGGGTGGGAGTGTTGGTGGGGTGTGAGGGTGAGGGTGGGGATCCGGGTGACGGTGAGGGTAAGGGTTAAGGTTAGGGTTGGGGTTAAGGTTTGGGGGAAGGGTGATGGTATGGGTGGGGGTTGTGGTGGCAGTTAGGGTGAGGGTGAGGTTGGGGTGGGGGTGGGGGTGAGGGTGAGGGTGGGGTGGGGGTGAACGTGAGGGTGAGCATGGGGGTTAGGGTGAGGGTGAGGGAGAGGGTGTGGGTTAGGGTGGGGATTACGGTGAGGTTGGGGGTGGGGGTTAGGGTTATAGGAAGTGGAAGGGTGGGTGTGAGGCTGACGGTGATGGTGAGGGTGGGCGTGGGGGTTGGGGTGAGCGTGAGGGTGGGTGTGGGGTGGTGGTGGTGGTGAGGGTAATGGTGAGGGTGAGGTTGAGGGTCAGGGTGGGGGTGTGAGTGAGGGTGAGAATGGGAGTGGTGGTAGGGGTGGGGGTGAGCGTGAGAGTAAGGTTGGGGGTGGGGGTAGGGGTGGGCGTGGGTGTTGGGTTGAGTGTGAGGGTGTGGGTGATGGTGAGGGTGAGGGTGAGAGTGAGGGTGGCGGTGGGAGTGGGGGTTGGGGTCAGAGTGAGGGTGAGGGTGGGGTTGGTGGTGTGAGGTGGTGAGAGTTGGGGTGGGGTTGGGGGTGAGGCTGAGCGTAAGGGTGGGGCAGGTGTGGGCATGGGTGTCGGGTTGAGGGTGGGGTGAGGGTGATCGTGGGGTTGGGGTAAGGGTAAGGGTGAGGGTGAGGGTAAGGGTGGGAGTGTAGGGGGGGAGGTGAGGGTGAGTGAGATGGTGAGGGTGGGGTATGGGATTAGGGTGAGGATGACAGTGAGGGTGGGGCTTGGGGTGGCGGTTGGGGTGAGGGTGAGGGTGGCGGTGGGGATTAGGGTGAGAGTGAGGGTGGGGGTGGGAGTGAGTGTGAGGGTGAGGGTGGGTGTGGGGGTGTTGGTCGGGGTTAGGGTGAGGGTGAGGGAATGGGTGGGGCTGGGGGTGGGGGTGAGGGTGAGGGTGTTGTTGAGGTTGGGGGTGGGGCTGAGGGTTAGGGTGAGGGTGCAGGTGAGGGTGGGGGTGGGAGTGGTGTGATGGTGAGTATGGGGGTGAGGTTCAGGGTGGGTGTGTGGGTGGTGGTAAGGATTACGGTGAGCGTCGGGCTGCGGGAGAGGGTGAGGGTGAGTGTGAGGACGAGGGTGGGGGTGATAATGAGGGTGAGGGTGAGGAGGAGGGTGGGGGTGGGGGTGAGGATGAGGGTGATTGTGAGGGTGGGGGTGGGGGTGAGGGTGAGGGTGAAGAGGAGGGTGGGGGTGGGGGTGAGGATGAGGGTGATTGTGAGGGTGGGGGTGGGGGTGGGGTGGTGGTGCGGGTAACGGTGAGGGTGGGGTGGGGGTGGGGGTGGGGTGAGGGTGAGGGTTAGGGTTAGGATTAGGGTGAGGGTGAGAGTGAGGGTAAGTGTGGCAATGAGGGTGAGGGTGGGGGTGGGTGTGGCGTGGGGTGGGTGTTGGGGTTAGGGTGTGGGTGAGGGTGGGGGCGTGGCGGTGGGGGTGGGGGTTGTGGTGAGGGTGAGGGTGAGGGTTAGGGTGATGGTGGGGGTTGGGTTGAGGATGAGGGTGAGGGTGAGGGTGGGGGTGGGGGTGAGGGTCGGGGTGGGGGTGAGTGTAAGGGTGGGAGTGAGGGCGAGGGTTGGGATGAAGGTGAGGGTGAGGGTGGAGTGGGGGAGAGAGTGAGGGTGAGGGTGGGGGTGTCGGTGTGGGCGATGGTGAGGGTCAGGGTGGCGGTGGGAGTGGGGGTGAGGCTGGGCGTGGGTGCGGTGGTGAGGGTGAGGGTGAGGTCAAGGGTGGGGGTGAGGGTGAGGGTGGGGGTGAGGAGGAGGGTGGGGGTCGGGGTTGGGGTGGTTGTGAGGGTGAAGGTGGTGGTGGGGTGGTGGTGGGGGTGAGGGTGAGTGTGGGGGTGGGGTGAGAGTGAGGGTAAGGGTGAGGGTGAGGGTTAGGTTTAGGGTGTGTGTGAGAGTGAGGGTGAGGGTGGGGTAGCAATGAGGGTGAGGGTGAAGGTGGGGGTGGTGCAGGGGTGGTGGTTGGGGTTAGAGAGTTGAGCGTTACGGTGAGGGTGAGGATGAGGTTGCTGGTGGGGATCCGGGTGATGGTGAGGGTAAGGGTTAATGTTAGGGTTGGGGTTAAGGTTTAGGGGTAGGGTGACGGTGTGGGTGGGTGTTGGGGTGGAGGTGGGGGTGAGGGTGAGGAAGAGGGTGCGGGTTGGGGTGGGGATTAGGGTGAGGGTGGGTGTGGCGGCTAGGGTTATAGTAAGTGTGAGGGTGAGTGTGAGGCTGACGGTGATGGTGAGCGTGAGGGTGGGGGTGGGAGTGGGGGTGAGGGTCAGGGTGGGAGTGGGGGTGGCGGTTGGGGTGAGGGAGAGTGTGGGGTGGGGGTGAGAGTGAGGGTGAGTGTGGGGGTGTTGGTGTGGGCAAGTGTGAGGGTGGGGGTGACGGTCGGAGTGGGGGTGGGGGTGGGCGTGGGTGTGGGTGTGAGGGTGAGGCTTAGTGTTATCATGGGGGTGGGTGTGGGGGTGAGGGTGAAGGTGATGGTGACAGTGGGTTTGGGTGTTTAGGTGAGGGTGAGGGTGGGGGTGGGGGTTGGGTGAGGGTGAGAGTGAGGGTTAGGGTGAGGGTGAGAGTTTGGGTGAGGGTGGGAGTGGGGGTGAGGATGAGGGTGAGGGTGGGTGAGTGGTGGGGGTGGGGGTTGGGGTGAGGGTGAGAGTGGGTGTGGGGTTTTAAGTGAATTTGAGGGTGATGTTGAGGTTGGGGGTGGGGGTGGGGGTGAGTGTAAGGGTGTGGGTGGGGGTGTGGAGGATGGTGAATATGTGGGTGAGGGTGAGTGTGGGGGTGGGGGTGAGGGTGAGCCTGATGGCGGGGTTTGGGGGTATGGATGATTTTGAGCATTACTGTGATCGTGCGGGTTAGGGTGAGGGTGGGTGTGGGGGAGGGGGTGGGAGAGAGCGCGAGGGTGAGTGTGAGTGTGTGGTTTTGGGTGGGGGTGACGGTGAGGGTAGGGGTGGGGGTGCGGGTGAGAGTGATGGTGATGGTGGACTTGGGGGTTAGGGTGAATGTGAGCGTGAGGGTGAGGGTGAGGTTGGGGATGTGGGGTTTGGGGTGACGGTGAGGATGAGGGTTAGGGTTAGGGATAGAGTGAGAGTGATGGAGAGGGTGGGGGTGATGGTGGGGTAGGGGTGGGCGTTGGGGTTAGGGTGAGTGTGGGGGTGAGGGTCAGGGTGAGCATGGTGGTGGGGGTGAGGTTGTGCGTTACAGTGCGGGTGATGGTTAGGGTGCTGGTGAGGGTGTGGGTGGGGTTGGGAGTGGGGGTCAGAGTGATGTTGGGAGTGGGGGTTGGGGTGGGGGTGGGGGTGAGGTTGTGCGTTATGGTGCGGGTGATGCTTAGGGTGCGGGTTAGGGTGGGGTTGGGAGTGGGGGTCAGAGTGATGTTGGGAGTGGGGGTTGGGGTGGTGGTGGTGGTGAGGGTGAGTGTGTTGGTGAGGGTGTGTCACGGAGTCAGCGCCTGCACCCCTCTTCCCCGGATTGACTGGGAGTCACAGCCAGTAGAACAGAAGGTTTATTAGAGATGCCAGGAACACAGTCCAACCAGAGCTTGTCCGTACATCCAAGACCCCTCAGTCGGGCCCTTCCGGGGGGCAGGGAGCTTAGACCCCAGCTCGGAGCTCCCTGCATTTCACCCCACAGCTCCAAACGGGGGCAGGGAGGCCAGACCCAGTCTCCCCCTCTCCCCTCCTCTCCGGCCATCCCCAAACTGAAACTGTCCAGCCCCTCCTCTCTCCTTTGTCTCCTTCCCGGGCCAGGAGGTCACCTGATCCCTTTGTTCGAACACCTTTAGCTCTCACCTTTGCAGGGGAGGGGCCGGGGCAATCAGTTGCTAGGATACAGAGTGTCGGCCCTTCTCTGTGTCCAGGCGCCTCTGTAACAATCATTCACCCTTGTCCCACCTTCTAAATACTCAAGCACTGCATAGGGAAACCGAGGCACCCACACAGTACTCAAGGAAAACATTAACAACAGTCCTAGTTCGTCACAGGGTGGGGGTGAGTGTGAGGGTGGGGGTAAGGGTGAGGGTGAGCGTCGGGCTGGGGGTGAGGGTGAGGGCGAGGGTGGGGGTGAGGATTGGGGCGAGGGTGAGGAGCAGGGTGGGGCTGGGGGTGAGGGTGAGGGTGGGAGTGGGGTGAGAGTGGGGTGGGAGTGGGGTGAGTGTGAGTGTGAGGGTGGGGGTGGGGGTGGGGGTGCGGGTGAGGGTGTTGGTGACGGTGGACTTGTGGGTTAGGGTGAATGTGAGGGTGAGGATGAGAGTGAGGGTGGGTGTGGGGGTTAGGGTGAGGGTGGGCGTGGGGGTGGTGGTTGTTACCCCAACCCACACAATCACACTCACCCTCATCCTCAAACCCACCCCCACACCAAGGCACACCCCCACCCCAACCCTCACCCTAACCACCACTTCCAACCTCACCCTCACCCTAACCTCAAACCTATCCCTACCCTACGCCCACCCTCACCCTCACCCCACCCCCTCACACTAAACCTAACCCTCGCCCTCACCCTCACCCCAACCCCCACCCCCACCCTCACGCTCACCCTCACCTTCACCTTCACCCTAACCCCCAAACCCACCGTCACCATCACCCTCACCCCCACCCCAACCCCACCCTCACCCTCACCACCACCTCCACCACCCCACACTCACCCTCCTCCTCACCCTCACCATTATCGTCACCCCCGTCCCCACCCTCGCCATCACCTTCACCCCCAGCCCGATGCTCACCCTCACCCTGACCCTTACCCCTACCTCACCTTCACCACGACCCTCACCCCCACACTCACTCCCACCACCACACCCACCCTCACCCTCACCTCTACCCCCACCCCCACCCTCACCCTCATCCTGACCCCCACCCCCACCCTCCTCCTCACCCTTGCCCACATCCTCACACCCATCCCCACCCCCGCCCTCACCCTCACCCTCACCCTTACCTTCAACCCACCCTCACCCCCACCCCCAACCCCATCCCCACTCCCACCTCCACCCTCACCCTCACACTCAACCGTACCTCCAACCCCACATCCACCCCCACCCTCACCCTCACCTGCACCCTTACCCTCACCCTCAGCCTCACCGTAACTGTCGGAGAAAAACAGAGTTCTCACTCTTATTTTGGGTGCAGCAAGGCAAGATACACTTTATTAACCTAAGCAATTGCAAAGAGGAGAGAGGACACAGGCTTTCCCCTTCCTAGGCAGGTCTCTCAAAGATAAACAATTAAGGCAAGCATTTATACTTTTTGTTACATATAGTAATGATCAACAACTGCAATTTGTTTATACATATTCTTTCTTGTTATCTTGTTTTCCTCATTAATTTTGTTATGGTCTACATTCTATTCTTATCTAATACAAGGTTACAGTAACCTCTCTCATAGTTATTTTACCCTTGTCTCACAGAGTCCCCGCTTCTACAAATCTCGCGTTATTACAGCTAGAGTTAGCCTGACTCTTGCTCATATAGAGGCCTGCATCCAAATTCCCTTTACCGACTTCCACACTCCCCCCTTTTGTGATTCTAGCCCAACTATCAATCTCAAATTTCAATTTTCATTAGATCTCGTATTACAGAGTCTCCATCAAATACCTCAACGTGAGGGGTTTTGCTTGGAGACAATGACAAAGCATGGTTAGTATGCAAATGGAAAATATTCTTACTATCACATTGTTTACAACAACAATAACATAATCCTAAACTAAACAACAAGAATACAAGCAGTAACATTCCCACCGTAATAATATAATGGGGGTGTTGTGCAATATTAGTTACAAAACACAATACATCATACTTAGTACATAAAGCAGTCATTCTATAAGCTGTATGGAAAGCATGTGTTTCAATCTGATATATATTCTGTAACACATGGATCTGACTTTGTAAGTCAGAAATCTTTTGAATCTTTGGTAGAAGTGAATGTAAATTTTGGAATCGATCGGGTATAAAACTAGTCCAATTAAAAGAAATTTGATATCGAAGATCTAAAGGTAGGGTTTTATCTGCTGGCCAGTAAATAATGCGATTTCCCGCGTTTGTGGTGAGATTAAAATGAATGTCTTGTAGAGTGGTGGCCTGCATATACACACAGCTATCATTAACTTGGAATAGTAACTGTCCTGTCAGGGTAGTTCCTTGTCCTATACCTTCCCTACAAACTTTGTCAAAAACGGTGACAACTTCTCCTTGCTTTAATTTCCTTACGCACTGAAGCTGTGGGGGTTCCAAAGGCCATAATGTCCACTGATTCCCTATCCCAATCCAAATATCGGGTGTTATTCCAGGAGCACTAACAATAAATCGGCTAGGCATACCAGGTGGTCTAATTTCCCAAATGTCATGGTGAATAATCCAGTCCCACAGGCATCCTCCCCATGGACCCGGCAAGATACGGTATGTGGGAGCCCACACCCCTCCAACCGGCCCATATGCTTGGAAGGAGCACTGCGAGTACTTACACATCCATCCTGAAAATCTCCAAGTCTGTCTCCATGGCCACAAATCAGATGGTACACCTGAAGCACTAGTAAGGGCAGTGGGCCAAGCTTGATGGTCAAGATCATTCCGAATGGCTATTAGCTGGTCATTCAGGAAGTCCTGAATCTCTGAACATGCTAGATCCCACTGCAATGCCTTTCCTGCCTCAGTGAATTTTAATACCATCTCTGTCAACAGCTTCTGGGTCATTGAACTAAGAGCAGAAATAACATACAATTCACCCACTCCAGCCTGTACCTGAGTCAGCTGTGCTCCAGAAATAAAGCCTGTGGCCGTTTCCAATCGTCCTAATTTCTCATCATATTCTTGATTTTTAAAAATATTCCAAATGGCCGCTGCACTATTGGCCCCGTTCCATAAATGTCCAGTTAACTCTCTTCTCTGCCGATAGGAGGAGACCCATGCTTTTTGCTGTGCTAGCCGAATAGCAATTTGGATATATAGAAGTAATTTGGAAGCTAGATATGGGCAGGGTAAATTTCACGGTCCCTAATGTGGCATTCACTATTGTCATTCGATGTCCTGATACATCTCTTTTGGGGATAGTATTATACCACATTTGTTGTTTCAATATTTTCAAATTCTTGTGAAAAACATTAGCATCAATAGCATAGGAAGGTGTATATTGTAACATGGTACAAGTTACATTGTTAGTTATTGGGACCATTTCAATACAATTACATTTCCCAGTCTTAGAGCAAAGTCTCTGGGTATAAGTCCGGTTATTTACTAATTGGGTAACTAAATAACAAGAAGTACCCTTCTCTCCCAGTATACTACAAGTCCCAGGAACAACTAGCATATCCAACTGCACCCTGTTCCTCTTGTCTTGTAAGTTCTGTAGTAGAAATATGTACTTATGGGGCTCACTTTTGGTAATATCATATGAGTCTATTTTTACAAAACCCCGTAATGTCCATTGTATGGTTCGGTGATATGATCTGTGGTGAACCTTAAAAATAAAATTTAAAAACCTTAAAAAATAAATTTTCTAAACAATACTTAAATAGGTCACCAACATGCGACGGTCTTGGCCAATGGGTTTCATCAGAAATAATAGATTTTTTGTATCTGGGTATGTGACAGGGGTAATGATGGTAGTTGTAATGGAGGTAATGGTAGGGGTAATGGTTGTGGTAATAAGGCGTGTTTTATATTCCTCATCTGAAAGCCAATTAGGGAGAGCAGTACATTCCCAGGGCACTTGTCCAATAGCACATTCTGCAGCCCCCGGGAGAAACCCCAAATACCAAGTAGTACCACATTCCCAAGCAAAGAGTCCACAACTTCCTCCTTGCCAGTGTATAATATTCCGCCTCTTCCACCAGGGCCAGTTCTCAATGTCTTTTGTGGTTAAGAACTCCTGGGCCTTGGCAGGTTTGGTAGAGCGAGTATTTCTTTTCCTTCTTTTCTGGAACAATTGTAGATCAGCATCATACAGGGGAGAGGTTACTAGCACATCACCCTGTAGTGCTTTGGTTCCCGTAGCAAATGGTGAAGGCAGAATAAACTCATCAGTGGACAAAGGAGAGGTTACTAGCACTTCACTTTGTCCATTTCTCCTGCCGTTTAGGAGGAGAAATAGAAGCACCAGAAGAAGTAGGCTGATCAGTAACTGGTGTGGAATCATCTTGAGGCACAGGGGTCTTTTTGCAATGAGAAGCATGGGTCCATGCAGTCAGTCCTTGGCACTTCACAGCGGTGTTGGTGGTCAGCAAAACTTGGTAAGGGCCTTTCCAGCGGGGAGCCAGAGCAGTCTTTCGTTGGTGGACCTTTATGTAGACCCAATCACCTGGTTCCAGGGAGTGGCAGGGTTGTGCAGGATCCTTGGGTAGTGCTTCATGTACCTACTATTCTTAATAGGAGATCCAGTGGATGTAAGAAATCCTCTGTACTTCCAAAGTAGACCATAATCATGTACCACTCCAAAGGCATAGCGAGAATCTGTATAGATAGTAACTGCTTGATTTCGAGCCAAAATGCAGGCTCGGGTCAAAGCCACAAGCTCAGCCACCTGAGCTGAAAACACAGAGGGAAGAAAAGCACTTTCAATAACAGAATATGAAGAGCACACCGCATAACCAGCAACCAGTTTGCCTTTAGAATCTCGCAAACAGGAGCCATCCACAAAGTAAATAAGACCAGAATTTTCAAAAGGCATGTCCATTAAATCATCTCTTGGACGGGTAAGCACGGAAGTCACAGATACACAGTTATGTGACTCCCCATCTTCCGGCCCAGGTAACAGGGAGGCCGGATTTAGAACGGGGCAACGAGCCAAGGTAATATGAGACGATGACAGTAGTCCTTGGGGGGGTGGAGAGCCTCTCCCTTTAGCCAGCTGAAGACAAAATGGAAGGGTCTTGCAAGGGCTTTTATAGCCTTTCTTCCTCTCCCTGCGTAGGATCCAGTTGCCCTGGAGTTTTGGGATCACATGGGCAAGTCACCTGTCCATGCGCCCTAACCAGTCTAACCAGTTGCATTCCAGACCCGGCCCCAATGTGGATTGGGGTCTGCAACGTCTTTTGTCTGTCAAGTGCTCGCATTTAACAGGCACATTCTTTGCTCCAAAGATGATCCCATGTACTTACAAAGGCTATGTACAAAACCAGCAAATATAAAACCAATCTTCATCACTCCAACTACAACAATGATACATGCATACAAACAGGAGGAGTAAATTCAGTAGGTCATAACTTTCACAGAGATATGTTACATGGCACATGTAGCATAAAACATATTTTAGTTACATATATACATTTATAAGCATCTCCCCATAAAGTTTTATGGGGAACACCGTCACACCCTCCTCCTGAACTTACTGCCAGAGACTTGGACACTGTCCATGGCGGAGGCAGTACACATAAAGCCCCTGTTTGTCTTTGGTCACACCCCTTTTCAGTACCGGCACACCACATGGTGTCATTCGTAATGGTTTTAGCAAAATGCGAGGTTCCTGGTCCCCGGGCGCCTGAAAATGGGTTGGGGTGTAGTATTGCTAACAGGATACAGATAGCAATACCTGTTAAGGCGTAGGAACCTCGGCATTTAGCTCTCAGTGCCATGAGGCGGCGTGCCTCAGTTTCCCCTTTCACACAGCAGCCTGGGCCTGTTATGATTTTGCTGTTGTGCCAAGCTTCCAGCCGGTTACCCGATATAGGCCGACAGGTAACATGTTTGTATGACCGTGAAGTCACCATCCCAAGCATGTACAACAGTTTTTCCCACCAATCAGGTATGTTCCCCATCTTGAAAGGGTTGACCCTCAGTGTTAACTCCTTTGTTATAACCCACAGATGAAGTAGGGAAAGACACAGGATTACCCACCCGTCTGTGTATCCTGGTGGGCACTCTGATGCAGATTCTTCTGCCTCTTTGGAGCAGGCTCCTGAATCCGGCATGGGTTTGAGGTTCTGGCAAGGAAAGGGTGTACTGCAACCCGGCCTGCCCTCGGCCCCTCCCTCTGGAATTTCTCTGGGCTGGTTCCCATCCCCTTGTGTGGCTTCACCCATGCAGAGGCTCACTCCCTTCTGCTTTGAAGAGAGAGGTTTACCTCCTACCCGTGTAGCAAGAACAACCTCTTTCTTGGACACCCCAGTATCTGTTCCCAACAGGTCAGCTGGACGGACTCCCCCCTCCAGGAGGTCTGACCCCCAGCTTTCCCTTCTAACCTGATCCACAGGAGAGGGGTCTGGCATCTGAAATGCAGACTTTTCACCCTCCTCCTGGGCAAGATCCTCCTGACAAAAGGTTGGCGGGCTCTCCGCCCCCCCTCACCTTCCCTCCCTGGGCCTCTATCTGGGCCAGACACTCCCGTGTCCCCCCGGAGAGAAGGTGACCCTGGTGCAGCTGTGGGCTCCCAGCTGCAAGCTAAGATAGACCCTTCAGTGGCCCGCAAAATTCCCCCCTTGCTATGAGGTAGAACATTCCCCTCCCCCGGGGAGATGATTACAGGACAGGAACTGGCCACAGCCACCCCTGCCGCCACAGCTGCAGTCCCTGTGACTTCGCCCCCCCCTCTGGGGTTTTCAGCACCAGGTTCCTGCTTGCTGACACCCAGCCCTGGGACAGATTCTGCCACAGCAAAGAAATCATTTCCCAGTAGAAACGGTGCAAAATTGTGTGACACTGTTGCCACAGTTAGCTTAGCCTGTAAGTTTTCAGTTTGCAGGTGTACTTTTGCCAGAGGTGCAATGACTTTGTAGCCACCCACCAGCTCCAATTCCGCCACTTTACCCGGCAACCAATCCTTCTCTTGGATCAGGTCCCTCCTGACTATAGAAATTTCAGCACCTGTATCTCTCAACCCAGTGATTACCTTCCCATTCAGTCTAACAGCATGCACATGCTCACTGCTTGGTGGTGTAGAAGTCAACTTCACAAACCCTGTGTGGAAAGAGGCAGCAGCTTCATGGGCCGCTTGATGCCTGTTTTCACTCAGCAGGGGACACTTATCTCTCAGGTGCTCGGTGGACTTACATTGATAGCACCTCCTGGGCTCCTCTGATTGTACAGGGAATTTGGGACGAGTACTAGGGGAATGGGGAGGTGAGCGCCCGGCCTCCTTTTTCCCAGGGGTAACACGGTGACTCTGTTTTCCTTCAACTTGTTGCCAAGAAGGCTAACGGCATTTTGGGCTGTATAAGTAGGGGCATTTCCAGCAGATCGAGGGACGTGATTATTCCCCTCTATTCGGCACTGGTGAGGCCTCATTTGGAGTACTGTGTCCAGTTTTGGGCCCCACACTACAAGAAGGATGTGGATAAATTGGAAAGAGTCCAACGGAGGGCAACAAAAATGATTAGGGGGATGGAGCACATGACTTATGAGGAGAGGCTGAGGGAACTGAGATTGTTTAGTCTGCAGAAGAGAAGAGTGAGGGGGATTTGATAGCTGCTTTCAACTACCTAAAAGGGGGTTCCAAAGAGGATGGATCTAGACTGTTCTCAGTGGTAAAAGATGACAGAACAAGGAGTAATGGTCTCAAGTTGCAGAGGGGGAGGTTTAGGTTGGATATTAGGAAAAACTTTTTCACTAGTAGGGTGGTGAAGCACTGGAATGGGTTACCTAGGGAGGTGGTGGAGTCTCCTTCCTTGGAGTTTTTTAAGGTCAGGCTTGACAAAGCCCTGGCTGGGATGATCTAGTTGGGGTTGGTCCTGCTTTGAGCAGTGGGTTGGACTAGATGACCTCCTGAGGTCCCTTCCAACCCTGAGATTCTATGATTCTATGATTCTATGAACCCTGTACCCCTCTGCCAGTGGTTTATGCTTAATTGCAGCTTGCGCCTGCTCATAAGAGTCTGCAAACCCAGCTAATTCACTAACTGCTTTTACCTGTTTGTCCCACAAGTACTGTTTTACATCATCACTGCACATATTCAGGAATTGTTCCTGAGCAACCAAATCACACATCCCTTCAAAGCTTATAATGTCTTTTCCCCTCACCCACTTATCTACCAGAACTGTCATTTCATTTGCATAAGCCACATTACTTAATCCATCCCCCCTCTTAAGACTCCTGAATTTAACCCTGTAGGTTTCAGGTGTAACCTGAAACTGTTTCAAAACCAGTTCCTTAAATTTACCATAATTGGAGGCATCCCCAATGGGCATCTTATTGAATACGTCCAGAGCTCTGCCAGTCAATTTGGCTATCAAGGTGGTCATTTTTTGATCTTCAGGGATCGCATGGAGGGAGCACAGTCTCTCGAAGGTGATAAAATATTCGGCTATATCCTTGGATTCATCATACTGGGGGCATAGACGCTCCCATTTGGGGATTTTTGGGGAAGCGGAGCCGGCCGCTGAAGGGTTTCGACTCTTCAACTCTGCAACAGCCAGTTCATGCTTCTGGGCCTCCATAGCTCTCGCGTGGGCCAGCTCCTCTGCTTCCATAGCTCTCTTGTGGGCCGCCTCCTCCCTGATTCTTTCTGCTTCCATAGCTCTCTGGTGGGCCAGCTCCGCTCTCTTGTGGGCTTCTGTCTCTGCACTAATTTCCAGCGTACGTAATTCGATTAGTCTCCGATGTTCGTTTTCTTTCTCTGTTATTTCGAGTCTGGCAAGGTCCAGTTTTACCGTGGCCTCGCTTACAGACATCTTATTGCTGTCTAGTGCTGGGCCACGCCCCTCTGCAGTTCACTGAAACTGGACTGCACTCAGATCAGGAGCTCTTCAGTTAAGAGACTTTCCCAGCTTCCCTGATCTTCACTCTAACTTATTTGATTTCCTTTTCTGTCCCTACTTCCCTTACCCGAAATAAGCAAACAGAAAATAACAAACCAGTAACCACTTTGTCTGTTTTCCAGCCACCACACTTAAAACTCACTTAAAATCACTACCAATATCTCAAAGCAATCAGCTGTGCACAGACCCTGCTCGACTACGCCACTGTGACGGGTTGGGGCCACAGAGACCTGCTTGGTGCTGCCACCTGGTGTGCCAAGGCTGCTTCTGCCCCTGCTTCCAGGCCTTTTCCAGCTTGGGACTCCCGAATCCTGTCTGTTTTGAGCCAGATTCCACTGATCTGCTGCAAACACAGACCCAGGTCCGGACCAAGTCCACTCACCACTGTAAGGCCCCTGGAAGCGCTCTTGCCTTTGACACCCAGCTGCTCAACTCCAAAGAGGTTCAAACCCTTAATAAATCCGTTTTACCCTGTATAAAGCTTATACAGGGTAAACTCATAAATAGTTCGCCTTCTATTTCAAAGATAGAAAGATATGCACAACTGTTCGCTTTCCCCAGGCACCAACGCGTAGTCAAGGAAATGTAATAAGAAAAAGTGATTTTAATAAGTACAGAAAATAGGATTTAAGTGAGTTCAATTAGTGACAGACAGAACAAAGCAAGTTACTTAGTAAAATAAAATAAAACACGCACGTCTATGTCTATTCAAAGTTAACACAGATAAAAGCCTCACCAGATTCGGATATTTCCTTTTTACAGGTTGTAGAATTAGCCTGGGTCCAGCAGTCGCTCACACCCCCTAGTGTCTTTGTCCTTTGTTCAGTTCCCCTCAGGAATGTCCTTGGGGGGGTGGAGAGCCTCTCCCTTTAGCCAGCTGAAGACAAAATGGAAGGGTCTTGCAAGGGCTTTTATAGCCTTTCTTCCTCTCCCTGCGTAGGATCCAGTTGCCCTGGAGTTTTGGGATCACATGGGCAAGTCACCTGTCCATGCGCCCTAACCAGTTGCATTCCAGACCCGGCCCCAATGTGGATTGGGGTCTGCAACGTCTTTTGTCTGTCAAGTGCTCGCATTTAACAGGCACATTCTTTGCTCCAAAGATGATCCCATGTACTTACAAAGGCTATGTACAAAACCAGCAAATATAAAACCAATCTTCATCACTCCAACTACAACAATGATACATGCATACAAACAGGAGGAGTAAATTCAGTAGATCATAACTTTAGCAGAGATATGTTACATGGCACATGTAGCATAAAACATATTTTAGTTACATATATACATTTATAAGCATCTCCCCATAAAGTTTTATGGGGAACACCGTCACACGAGTGTTGGTCAGAAAGGGGCCCTAGTGAAACAGAAAGGGGTTTGGTGACAGGATGTGAAACAGGTTGGTTTGAAATGCCAACAGCATTAATAGACAAGGATGACAAAGGAACAGAAGGAAACTCTAAAGACCTTAATGCAGATTTGCTAGCTCCAGTATCCACAAGACAAGCAACAGATTGTCCTGCAATTTCACAATTTACATATGGGCCTTCTTGATTAATAGGAATTAATGGATTCATAATGCAGTTACGTTCCCTCAGGCTGTCCTAGTAAGAATTGTTTTGTGGGGAAAAAACGGGCGCTTCAGGATTTGGGAAAGGGGGTGGAGGAAGATTGTGGGACGGTCGGTTTGGGCATTCATTTCTCCAGTGTCCCTCCTGGCCACAAAAGTGGCATGATGTATTCCTTGTTGGGGCAGGATATGAGGGACCTTTCCCTCTTCCCCGACCTCGACCACGTCCTCGTCTTCCCCTCCCATGGCCTCTAATTTGATAAGTTTGTAACTGCAAAGCCAAGAGTTTTGTTTCAGTGCTTTCTTTCTTCTGTTCTATGCAAGCTGTACAATGGTTGGCAACTGTCACTAATTCTGAAAGGGGTTTTGTCTGCCAACCAATGCAGATAGTTCTTAACTGCTGCTGGACTTTAGGCAAGAGTCCCTCTTACTACTCATAAGAGCTGATTAACATCTGCCCATGACGGATTATAACACTGAATCACTGTCCGGAGTTCGTCTCTAAACTTTTCTGGCTCCTCCCTAACCTTAGGAAACTCCTTTACCAAATTTCTAAGGTCCCCTGGTGTCCAAGGGGCATGAACTACAACCAAATTCCCTGCAGCACCAGGCAATTCTCTTAAGGGAGCCTGGAATGTTGGTACCTGACTCCTAGTGTGGTGAGAAACCGGGCTAGAAGCAAAATCAGGGTTTGGCGACCCAGGATCAAGCGAGCTACTGGAAGGCTCGGAATCAGTTCTCTGCTGTTGATGGGGCAGCGGAGAGGAAGAATTTCCCCCCGGAGAAGAAACATGTGGCAAGGAGCCAGATGCTGCCGTAGGGAGATTACCAGCAGGTGCAGCCTGCGGAAAGGCGGGAGTGAGGGTGAGTTTGGGGTTGAGAGTGGGGGTGAGGGTGAGAGTGGGGGTGAGGATGAGGGTGAGCGTCGGGCTCGGGGTGAGGGTGGGGGTGAGGGCGAGTGTTGGGGGGGTGAGGATGGGGGGGTGAGAAGGAGGGTGGGGGTGGGGTGGGAGAGGGTGTGAGGGTTAGGGTGAGTATGAGTGTGCGGGTGGGGGTGAGGATGAGGGTGAGGGTGATGGTGACAGTGGATTTGGGGGTGAGGGTGGGGTTGGAGCAGATGTTTGGGGTGAGGGTGAGGGTTAGGCTGAGGGTTAGTGTAAGGTTGACGGTTGGGGTGGGTGGGTGCGGGGTTGGGGTTAGGGTGAGGGTGAGTGTGGGGCTCAGGGTGAGGTTGACGGTGGGGTGGGGTGGGTGCGGGGTTGGGTTTAGGGTAAGGGTGAGGGTGGGTGTGGGGCTGAGGGTGAGGGTGAGCATGATGATGGGGGTGAGGGTTGGGGTGAGGTTGAGCGTTACAGTGAGTTTGAGGGTGAGGGTGGGGGTGAGGGTGAGGCTGAAGTTGAGAATGGGGGAAAGGGTGCGGGTGAGCGTCAGGCTGGGAGTGAGGGTGAGGGCGAGGGTGGGGGTGGCGTGAGGATCAGGGTGAGGGTAGGGGTGTATTGGGAGAGGGCATGAGGGTGAGTGTGGGGGCGGGGGTGAGGATGAGTGTGAGGATGGGGGTGGGGTCCGGGTGAGGGTGAGGGTTAGGGTTAGGGTGAGGGTGGGAGTGGGGGTCAGAGTGATGTTGGGAGTGGGGATGGAGGTGGGGATGGGGGTGAGGGTGGGCGTGAGGGTGGGGGTAAGTGTGAGGGTGAGCATCAGGCTAGGGGTAAGGGTGAGGAGAGGGCGAGGGTCGGGGTGAGGATGAGGGCTAGGGTGAGGATGACAGTCCGGGCGGGGGTCGGGGTGAGGATGAGGGTGAGGGTGGGTGTGGGGTGGGAGGGGGCGTGAGGATGAGGGAAAGAGTGAGGGTGGGGGTGGGGGTGAGGGTGAGTGTGAGGTTACGGGTGGGGTGCGGCTGAGGGTGACTGTGACAGTGATGGTGAACTTGGGGATTAGGGTGAAGATGAGGGTGAGGGTGGGGGTGGGGGTGGGGTTTGGGTTGAGGGTGAGGGTTAGAGTTTGGGTGAGGGTGAGTGTGATGGTGAGGGTGAGGGTGGGGGTGGGGGTGAGGGTGACGGTGGGGTGGGGGATGCAGTAAGGGTGAGCGTGGGGGTGGGGGTGCTGGTAGAGCTGGGTGTGGTGGTAGTTACCCCAACCTCCACAATCACACTCACCCTCAAACTTAAACCAGCCCTACACCAACGCGCACCCGCACCCCCACCCGCACCCTCACCCTCACCCTAACCACCACACCCACCCTCACCCTCACCCTAACCCCTACCCCACCCCCACCCTACCCCCACCCTCACCCTCACCTCCACCCCCCCACACTAACCCTAACTCTCACTCTCACCCTCACCCCAACCCCCAACACCCACGCCCACCCTCATGCTCACCCTCACCCACACCTTCACCCTAACCCCCAAGCCCACCATCACCCTCACACCCAGCCCCAACCCCACCCTCACCCTCAACCTCACCTCCACCACCAATTCCCCACATTCACCCTCACCCCCTACCCCACACCCACACCCACCCTCACCCCAACCCCCAACACCCACGCCCACCCTCATGCTCACCCTCACCCACACCTTCACCCTAACCCCCAAGCCCACCATCACCATCACCCTCACACCCAGCCCCAACCCCACCCTCACCCTCAACCTCACCTCCACCACCAATTCCCCACACTCACCCTCACCCTCAACCCTACCCCCAACCCCACCACCACCCCCACCCTCACCTGGACCATCACCCTCACCCTCACTGTAACGCTCAACCTCACCCCCACCATCACCCTCATCCTCACCCTCACCCTCACCCTCACTCTCACACTCACCCAAACCCTGGCCCTCATCCTAACACGGCACGCACTCTCACCCTCACCCTCACCCCAACCGCCACCCCACAGCCAACCTCACCCTCATGGTCACCCTCATCCCAAACCCAACCTTC
The DNA here is from genome assembly GCA_037349315.1 of Chelydra serpentina. Classification (NCBI taxonomy): domain Eukaryota; kingdom Metazoa; phylum Chordata; order Testudines; family Chelydridae; genus Chelydra; species Chelydra serpentina. The sequence goes on from JBAIAC010000319.1 coordinate 970,691, forward strand.
ACCATCACCCTCACCCTTAAAGCCCAACACACACCCATGCACACCCCAACCTCTACCCTTACGATCCCCCTCCCCTAACCCCCATTCCAAACCCTCACCCTCATTCACACGACAACCCCAACCCTCAACCTCACCCCAACCCCCACCCCCACCCTCACCCCACTCTGACCATCAACACC